>JACEEZ010002571.1:105112-232612 GCA_016584305.1 Chionoecetes opilio | reverse complement strand
CAGACTTGATCAGAATTTCTACTTGTTTTCCTCGCCAGGCTCGCACTCCTGCTTTCCACCTTCCCCACCTTATGAAATGCTGATGTTGACATTTCATTCAAGACAACGCATTGAATATAGAGCTGATATCGATGTTATGATATGTAAAACTCTCCCCTTTTTTATGTTTTAATTATATCATGATACTCTAAATGCCTGAAAAATGTATGTCTATATCATATTTTAGTATGATTAGATTTATGTAACACTAGCAGCAAAGCCGCCCTCCGGGCGGACTTTTTGGCTAGCTCCTGCGGAGGGCTATTGGTGGGCCTTCGGCCCACCACCTGTGTTTGGTGGGCCAAAGGCCCACCAAACACAGACTCTCCAGATAGCCCCTTCTAGCTTTCCCGAAATCATGGATGTAGAAATGTATGTATTAACGCCAACCTATTCACATCACCCCCAACCCATTCACTCACCCATTACCCATCACCCCCACCCATTCACTCACCCATTACCCAACACCCCCCATCTATTCCCTCACCCATCACCCCACACCCATTACCCATCACCCCACCCATTCACTCACCCATTACCCATCACCCTACATCAAGGTTTCCTCAATTCTCGCAACCCACTTTTTTTTCACAATTCTCGGTAATAGGCTGCTAAAAAAAAATAAAAAAAAAAATGATCGGATCATCTCATAAATGGGCTTAAAACCTTCCCCTGCTCGAGCCGGTTCCAAATCTATGCCATATGAGGGGATTCCGCCACAGGGGGCGGCACCTGGAGCGGACACACACACACACACACACACACACTTTCCCTTATATTATTATAGATGATTTTATAACCTATGTATTATTAACTTTAGCAAATAGAGCCTTGTTTTTACTTTTATATTTGTTCTAATCATCCTGACACGCCCATCACACAGCCTATAGTCAGCGCCTTGTTGAGTTACCCTCTATGCAACATTTCAGCTAAAGCGTGTTACTGTGCAAAGCGAACACACAAACAAATACACACTTCATTATATATACGTTATGTTTTTTGTTTTTGTTTTTTACATCACAAAGGACTGGCCAAGGTCACAAAACAAAAGTAACAAAAAGCCCGCGTATATGCGTATATTTGCAACACACGTATCAATATAAGAACATGTTTGTTGAGACAGTTATGAATATAAGTAAATGCATCAATATATCCCTGTGTCTATCGAGAAAGGGACGAGTAGAATGTGCAGTGTGCGCTTCTCAGGTAGCTACGCGGCGCACCCTTGCCTGGCGCCGCATAGGGTGTTCATAAGGGTGGGAATACTGTACATCAAGTGGGTATACTCTCGGTCATATCAAAATATAAGCCCCTCCTTCTGGTGGAGACATTTGTTCCCATAGACGAGCGCTATTGGACTTTTGGTAGTGAGGGGTGGGGAGGGTAAATTCAACGACAACTTTTACTCGTTTCCACAACTCGTTTTATAGGTGTTGTGGTGTTGTAGTGTTGTGGTGTTGTGGTGCTGTGTGGCGCAAGTAAGGCTTGTGTTTTGTATGCATCACTGTTTATCTGCTGGAAACTGTCCTGTAGAGGCTAGTCTATGACGTAGCAACCCTGCACTACTCACCTGTGTGTGATTTCCTCCTTCAGACCTGCCATTCTGTCCTCTGCCCCTCGCAAGGTCAGGTGAATGGGTGGCGCGTCACATCGCTTAGTAGCAGCAGTAATACATGAAGCTCACACTAATGTCTTGATTATTATTAGTTCTCTAGTTCACATAATAAAAACAAAACAAGTCCTCTGCATAGCACGTTCCTTCACATGAAGCACCTGATGTGATATCGCTACACGTACACTTTTCCCGCCATCGTCGACAACATTGAGTCGTAGAATAAACCTGCTGTGTCACACGTGTTATTCAATGTCACTAAGTTGATTTCTGAATGCACACAAAGCGGGTCGGTGAGTTATTGACGCGGAGCCCAGCGGCAGGCGGCCCACGACTGACTCCAGCTGTGGTGCTTGCCCAGCTGAGGCGGTCGCCGCATGCTCAGTGGCTCGCTGCGAGGCCACCCGCCCAGCTCGATCATTGCTTGATGCACTAGTGTGAAGTCTCTAATGAATTAAGAACATTTTCCAAGGTATACGAGCAGAGTATGAAGTATGTAATGAATTGAGAGCGTTTTCAAGCGGAGTGTATAATTCAGGAATCACAAAATAGCTGAGCATCATTCATGTGTGCAGCATAACACTCTGTCCCTTGCTTTCCTATCCACATGTTCAAACCAGATTGCGTCCCAGACTTCGTTTCTGCTGTTGAAGTTGAACATGTTATATCGTGACTACATCAATGACGTCACCACTTAATACTGTTCATATATATTTTTTCTATGAGTGCGGGGTTGTGATTTATCGCATAGCAGACCCTGTTTGGCGAGGCGGTGACTTATTGCGCACCACACTGACGCCACTCCCGGCGGCGATCCGTCACCCCCACGGGCAATGCTACGGGCAGGTGCAGGCAGGAGGGGCGCCCCATGCCCGTGCCGCAGCCTGCACAACACCTCCCCTCACTTGCTGGGCCTGTATTCCCTTCTTAACCCCTTCACGCCCAGATCTTTCCTTTGCTATAAAAAAAATTGTATTTTGTCGAGCCATAAAATTACGAAAAGTAACTGAATATACCAAATTTGTTAGTCGACAAGGATACGCAATGTATCTGCTAGTGGTAAACTGATCATTTCTTAAACCCGGTGGCCAGTGTTTTCACCCGTCGTAACGATGTGACAAGTACGGATGAAAAACTCTGCGGTGACGCCGTACCATGTTTCACTAACTTCGTAGATTTTACGCCTTATCATCATTACCTCTACTAAGAAGGTAATGTGATCGATATATATATATATATATATATATATATATATATATATATATATATATATTATATATATATATATATTATATATATATATATATAATGTGTTATGTGGCAACCCCCTCCCCCCACACACCACACACACACACACACACACACACACACACACACACACACACACACACACACACACACACACGCACACAAGCACACACCACACACGCACACACACACACACACACACACACACACACACACACGCACACGCACACACACACAAACACACACACAACACACACACACACAACACACACACACGTACGCACACGCACACACACACACACACACACACACACACACACACGTACGCACACGCACACACACATACATGCACCGTTGCTTCAAAGTGGGGCACATTTGTATAGTTTATAGTCGTAGATACAAACAATTTTAGTGCTGTGGGCGCCATTCCATTCCTTGGTGAGGCTGCTCGTGTCACAACTTTCCTCGACCCATCCAAGTTGCCGCTACGTGCAGGTGGGGCCGCGGGGGGCAGGAAAGGGGGGCAGGGGGGGCGGGAAGGGGAAGTGGGGGGCAGGGGGGCCATGGGGGCAGAGGGGGTCCGTGCCTGCATTGTGCGGGAGAAGGAGCGGCTGGAGAGATTTTCATTTTCCCACTAATTCATTTTAAGTATTTTTTTTCTCCTGTTCATATTGTTTATATAATTCTGCCCCTTCGACTATAAGTACTTTTACTATTTGAATGTCAATGCATACCTTGAATGTGCGTGAAATTTAGAACAAAACTGTATTGGAAATGTTTCTCTTTTGTTGGTTGGTTATGTTGGTTATAAAAACAAAAAATCTGCTCCGTTTTTGGCTGATGTGTGTCGCCTCAGCCTGGTGTGATGTGTGGCATGATTGCACTGTTGCCTTGCCAGCGGACTGTGACGTTCTGGGTTTTCCTTCCCCAAGTTATCCCGACTATTTATGGTTATCAAACAATGCTATCGTTGCCGCGACACCAAATGGGTACCTCTGTGTGAAGCATTTATTGACACCTACCAGTAATGCGTCGCTATCTCTGTGCTGTGCTAGAAACCATTGTCAAGACGCGTATTACTAATGTCTAATAAATGTTTGACAATATTCATTAGGATTATGATAATGACGATGTTATCCAACTATCTATCTCATACAGCTGGTGATATCGTATAAGTGGCGACATAAACATAACTATGGAAACAACTAAATGATTATAAAATACAGTGTCCATATTTTGTATTATATTATTTACATCACAAAGGACTGGCTAAGGGCAAAAAAAAAAGTAACAAAAAGGCCGCTTAATTGCCAGTCCCTATAAATAAGACGGTAAGAGAATATAGAAAAGGGGGGTTGGGCCAATTTAGTACGGCATATACGACACTACATTCCTCTCAGCCTCAACCATGCTTTCTTTCCACCCCCACAGACGCTCTGGTACACCTGAAGGGCGCTATATGTCACGCAGGGGGCAGGGTGTCAGGGCAGAGAGGCAGCCTGTAGGTAAGGTCGTCCGTCTATAGCAGGGTCATGTAGTACCCTTACCCTGGTCTACAGAAGGCTTACGGCGCAGCACATGGAGCGTCGTAGCCAAGGTGTTCATCACTCACTCGGGCTCCAAGGAAATCTCCCTCTGTTCATCCAATCTTCCCGTGAAATTGCGCCCTTCGAGTCAAGGTATGTATTTCCCCCTTCCGTATTTTCTTATGAGATTAGGAAGTCCCGTAGACAAATGTTTTCGGCCTCATATTGTTTACGCCTCACCATTAACTATATAGTAAACTGACTTCTACGGGTTATCCACAGCTTCAACTATATAGCAAAGATTCTTCTATTATTGTACGGGATATCTACAGCATTTTGTACATGACTAGCTTTTCCATGCTCTATGTTTTCTTCTGCCTCGGTGTTGATAATCGTCACGTTCAGTGGACACGTAACCAGGTAACTCGTTGGGCGAACGATGCTAAATACAATATACTTACTTTTCATCAAAGGCTCTTTCAGTGATTACCCGTCAGGATGGCTCGATTGGTAGAGCTGTTGTCTTGCGTGTGTAGCGTCCCTGCGCATTCGGTCAGCGGTTCGAGTCCACCAAGTTCGTCCTGGCGTGGTGGCGCTTTGTATAGTCAATAACCTTGTAGTTGGTACTTGCAAAGTGTCTAGATAGGATCAAAGTATCTTATCTTATCTTTCAGTGATTTACTCTTATATTGGTATGGTAAAATACGCCCTGTGAATGTGCAGGCATGTTTTCAAAGCTTGATTTTTCATTGCTCTCTCATGGCTGCCAGTTCTAAGAAAGATGAAAGTACCCTGTGTCTTCATGTGGACTTCAACCTTTCATTAACGAGTCTAGTGTACTATTTTTCTTAATCTTTATCCCTATTCAAGCTAAATCACGGCTGTCAGTTATATATTTTTGTAACTACGTCTCAGCGCTCTCATCTAAATGTTGTTTACCACGTTATTTGTGAACTAAATGTTATCTACCTGTCGTTGGTCCGGGCGTCAGCACTGGCCCTGCACTGCTAACCCTTGCCTTCCTGCTGTCTGTACAGGTCAATGACAGACTCACCAGCTTGTCGGACTCTTCCCCAGATCATAACTTTTTTCTGCTGGCTTGTTTACCCTTGTTTTTGAGCCTGGTCGCTTCATAAACAAATGTTACTTGCCTGCCGCGACCTGACACAGCAAGAGGACGATTCCTGTCTGTATAGCACCGCGGCGGCTCCCTGAAGAGCACTTTTTGTTGATGGCTGTCAGGAGCAAGGCAGATTTACCGAAGCAAGACACCAAGCTTCTCTTGTTGCATGAAGCATCGTAGCACGCGGGGTGCATACCAATAACACGGATTGCTCACACCCTGACATTGCCTGTGTCCAAGCAACCAAATGCCCAGATTGTATCCGCTGTGGCAGCCTTTCAGTGTGTTTCAATCCTTGTCACTGTGTGTTATTCTCTCTGGCTGCTGTTTCCGCCACAGGTGTGAAGGTATGCGGCTTCATCGACGGTCGATAATGATTTCAATGTCCATCCTTGCCGCCCATCTGTCCCGTGGCTGTGTGTTGATCAAGGGCGGTGAGCGAACAGACGGAGGGCTGAGGCTGCCGCACACATCCCGTTCCTTGCCTTACAAACACCTGCTTCCCTTCATTCACTGTGCAATTCAGACCATCTGGGAGATCAGATAACATGAGCACATAACAGCTACAAGAAAACGGGAGACCTACACGTGGTAGTTCCTGTAATTCTTGTGATGAGAGCTAACGAGATGGGGAATTAAAACATCATCCAAGGTTTTACATCTCAAAGGAAACACATTAATAGAACCTTGCCACTCTTATTCTGCCCTCCCTCCAGGCCGCTCACGAACCCTGGTATTTACAGACGTAAAGTCAAAGCATTGGGCTCAAACTTATTTCCCTTGTGTGTGTGTTGCCTCGGGTTCACGAGACTGAATATCAAGGTTCATAAAGAGGAAGGCGTGACGAGGAAACCGCAGGTAGAGGTTTAGAAGCAGTATTTTCTTCTGCTTCTAATGGTAATATCCGTAGTTGTGTGTGTGTGTGTTTGTTTGTGTGTGTGTGTGTGTGTGTGTGTGTGTGTGTGTGTGTGTGTGTGTGGTGTGTGTGGTGGGGTGTGGGTGTGGGTGGGGGGGGGGGGGGGTACGACCAGAGCAGCCTGATGCAATCTCGCTCGTTAGGCGTGATTTTTGCCGATACAATTCCTACCTTCATGACCTGAGTGAGAGTGAAAGCAGTATCCAAGACGACAAGATTGTTCATCAATATCTATATTTGGTTCATGTCTTAATAGAGCTCTTGAAATACGAGTATGTAAACCGGTGGTAGAGAAGCGGGCGAGGGGAGTGGAGGGGGCACGTTACCTTGACTAAGTCCCCTTGAGACCCAGAACGTAATTTCCATATTAATTTGACTACCATTAAACGATTTTTAGTGACTATAAGCAATATTTTATAGATACGACCTGTTTAGTATCCTTGTCCACTAACTAATTTGTTATATTCAGTTACTTTTCGTAATTTTATGGCTAACAACAGACGATTTTATATAGCAAAGGAAAGATCTGGGCGTGAAGGGTTTAGCTCCGTTCCCATGGCCTTTGCTTTGCTGCTGTGGTGCATAAACATTCCCTATCTCGGAACATAAAAGGTGGACTGAAAAATCTTTGCTGACGGTTCCCCTTCGACATGTTATCCCGGATGCTATTTAACGAGCATCCTTGGCGAGATGTTGAGCAAATGAGAGTTAAAGATTACTAACTAAACACGTCAAACACTAGACCATGGCAGGAAGGATGAAATATAGAAGAAGAGATCCTCATTATTTAAACATTATGTGGCATGTTGATCAGCGTACAGTGTTCAAGGTCCCTGTCGTTAACTATACATGCTAACCTTCTTGATTCGCTGCTTGTACTGAAGATAGAAACTCGTGCATTTGTTATTTATTTGACCAAGACAAAGAGGATGATATTCAATAGTGTATTCCTTTGTGTATTGATATCATTCTATTTGTGATCCTTTGTAACAGCGAGGATCAGTTATTAAAAGAGGGAATCGAGTTACTGTTCCATATAACTCTTGGGACGACAAATGTATGTATGTATGCACTTATAAGAAAAGAAATTTGTTCAAGTTGTCGTCATTAGTAAACAGATGTCGGGAATATCAGTAGTAAGCCTATGAAATAAGTCTATAAGTCTATAAACAAGGCCTTTTAACAACATCTTGCCTCATGAGTGTGTAAACAAGGTCTTTTAATAATATCTTGCCTCGATGCCAATCAGGTGATAAAGCCGCATATGCAGTTATTTTTTCTTACTTTTTCTCTCTTAGATTTTAAATGAAACTTTCTTGCAATTTTTTTTTCATTTATTCTCTCTCTTAGATTATAAATGACTTTCACCTCTAGTATAGGAAGATTATTAATGAGACTTTCAACCATTTAGCATAGGATTCAGGGCCGTAGGGTAATGTGAAGGGCAGCTTAAAGGTCATAGGGAAAACGCCCTGACTTCCCTATCAGTACAGAGGCACTCATCTCCCCGTCGTGGTGTTGCGTCTCCCCGCCCTTAAAGCCGTAATGCCATCCTTCAGGGTTTATTGAACTGTCGCCGAAACACCAACCCAGAACTCTCGGCGGCATTGGAACGCTCGTCGCCCTTGAAATGTTCGGCGACAGTTCAACTTGTAATATATGAAAAGGAAGCTAACCTAACCTAACCACATAACCTAGCCTAACTATTCAGGTTATTGCTGGTATTTAATCCCTGAATGCAGAAACACGGGTAATGAGAACACTCGCCGACGTGAAAAATAGGAACACTCGTCGACGTCGGCGAGTGTTCCTATCGACGACAGTTCCAGGTACCTCCCTCAGGACGCTACACAACGCAAACTAATTCATTGCAGCGGACATTTGACCACCAAAGTAAAAATTAAGAAAATGTCCTCATACTTTCATTTTTCTCATGTTTTTCTAATTGTTCGTGTTTTTCATACTTTTTGGACATTTTATCACGAAAGTAAAAATTAAGAAAATGTCCACAGTAAAGGTAGCATACTTTCATTTGTCTCATGTTTTCTTATTTTTCGTGTTTCTTATACTTTATTTTGTATTCATCGTGGCGGCACTGTATTGGCACTCAGACCCGACAGTGCCATCGCCTTTACACCCTTTACCTACCTGCCTTCCTTTACCGGATACGACGCAAACAAATCACTCATTCAGACAGACAGACAACTAAAGGTCTTATTAACGAATGTGTTACTATGAGGAAGGGAAATTAGTGTTACATTAGATACGCAGATTTTTTTTATCATCAGTGTTTTCTTCCACCTGCCTCTCCGGATCCGACGCAAACATATCACTTATTCAGACAGACATACAACTAACGGTCTCATATTACGAATGGGTTACCGCGTACAAGGAAGTGAAGTGTTGTTAGTGTTACATATATACATTAGATACGCAGAATTTTGTTATTAATGTTTTCTCTTATATATCACTCAGCGTAACTCAGCTCTGCGCTTGTCATAATGCATGTACTTACTGATACAATAGGAACTACCTCGTGTAGGTCTCGCGGCCTCTTGTAGCTTCCTTATGTTCTTATGTTCTTATGATACTTACTTGATACTTGATGTTGTTTAGAGGTTAATTCCTAAGAGCCGTAGTGTTCTATCGCTGCAGCCGGTCCTAGCGTCCCTAAACTCTAGGTTCACTTGGTCCAGTAAGGAGTTTGTGGGTGCTCTACATAGATGAGTGTGAAATATGAGTACTTCTTTTTTCCCTCATTGAAGGTGGCAGTGTGACAAGGCTGGTGGTGGGCGACAGCTGGCCGGATCAATAGATGGCACGGGAGTCTTCTTTTCCTAGTTAACAGGAAATTCTTGTGTTTTGGGGGGTTTTGAACACACACAAACACACACACACACACACACACACACACACACACAAACACACACACAAACACACACACACACACACACACACACACACACAACACACACACACAAACACACACACATACACACACACACCACACACACACACACAACACACACACACACACACAACACATACACACACACACACACACACACATCACACACACACACACACACACACACACACACACCACACACACACACACACACACACACACACACACACACACACACACACACACACACACACACACACACACACACACACACACACACACACAACACACACACACTTACACACACACACACCACACACACACACACACACACACACACACACACACACACACACACGCACACATACATACATACAACACACACAGACACATATGTTACCCCTCTTGGTGTCACTAATAGTCCTGGTGTCACTAATATATTCATCATTTAATAAGGAGATGTTAGTATAAAAGGTACATGCAGGAAGTAAACATATAGCGGTAACATGTAGGCCTATAATGCCAACACACACACAGACACACACACACACACACACACACACACACACACAATGACACACACATACACAGACACACACAGACACAGACACACATAAAAATAACATGTATATCATATTTAGATGATTTAACGCTGTGTCTTTTGGGTGTGAAACATCGAAATAAAACAATAAAGATGAATATATTGGAGGGCAACAGATGGAGCGTTGTAAAATATGTTTTCTTATGAATCATTGGACAATAAAACGCGACGGATGCTGTGTGCCAAAAACTGCGTGACAACTAGAGAATGATATATTGCCTCGATCCTGCAATGGACACACATGGTAATAGATAAAGTAATAAATAGAAGTAGATAAAGTAGCAGTAGATTATGACGGAATGATACGGTAGATGATGTGCAATATTAAAGTGGTTAATTTGATATTTTGATTTAAGTGATAATTTTGATATTTTAGTGATTTGATAATGATAATGAATAACAAATTGCAAATAACTGACTTTCAAGCTGTAGGAATGATCGGTTCGCTTGAAATAACTACGTACTAGTAATATCCATCTGTATAATCGTACAGTTATGACTTTAAAAGCATTTATTTGCACTTACTCAAACCATCAAACTATGTCAAAAGTTGGTAGGCATTTCAAACATCAGAGGAGACAAGTATAACCATTGTAAAGAGGAACGCATTAAACAAATCCAAAATGAAACCCTCTGCTCGTCTACAAATTTACTAAAGTTTATTGAAAAAAGGGGGAGGAAATTACAAAGAGGGGGGTAGGCAAGTATACAAAGATACAAAAAATAGACTAACTACGTATATCAATGTATGTGGTAACGTCTCCCTATACGAACACATTACGCTCCTGTCTCAATTTTCCATCATATTACCAGCGGCAAAAAAGAAATATAAAAAAAATGTACTGAAAATAACTATAGGCAATTATACAAAAGATACAGAAAAACAAAATAAAAAAGTCCAATACCATCTATCCTCTATACTACATGGGTGTTGTAGAAGGTGATGCAGGTTGTTCCATTATGACTTAGCTCACGTGCGAGGTCCATTATTATGCGAGCCTGGTCATCTCTATGTGGTTAGGGTATAGGAGGACGAAGAGGAGGAGGGGTAGAAGGAGAAGAAGGAGGAGGGGTAGAAGGAGAAGAAGGAGGAGGTGGCAAAATAATAGGAGGAAGGACAGAGGCACATTTTTCTGCACATTTTGGTGTGTGGTGTGTGTGTGTGTGTGTGTTTTTGCGTGTGTGTGTGTGTTTTGCGTGTGTGTGTGTGTGTGTGTGTGTGTGTGTGTGTGTGTGTTCTAGTAAAATAGGAGGAGGAAGAACAGAGGCACATTTTTCTGCACATTTGTGTGTGGTGTGTGTTGTGTGTGTGTGTGGTGGTGTGTGTGTGTGTGTGTGTTGTGTGTGGTGTGTTGTGTTTAGTAATAGGAGGAGGAGACAGAGGCACATTTTTGTTTGGGTGTGTGTGTGTGTGGGGTGTTGTGGTGGTGTGTGTTGTGTGTGTGTGTGTGTGTGTGTGTGTGTGTGTGTGTGTGTGTGTGTGTGTTCTAGTAAAATAGGAGGAGAAAGGACAGAGGCACATTTTTCTGCACATTTTGGTGTGTATGTGTGTGTTTGCGTGTGTGTGTTTGCGTGTGTGTGTGTGTGTGTGTGTGCGTGTGTGTATTCTAGTTTTCTTCCTATGTGGCTACCAACTGTCTCGACGCCCCCGCCCCTTAGCATCCGTGGCCTGCAGTGGGTTGGGATCTCACGCAAAGAATACTGAGTAGACCGAACCTCCTAATGGACGGAAACTCATCTGCCGGACGACCACAAATAGCACCTTTAGCGCGCCGTGGCTTACCGGCTCACACGGCATAGTAGGAGGAAAAAAGAACTCATAAAATATCCTGTAGCTCGTTTGTTCCCTCGTTACCTTAGATGCGAACACTACTGACTGGCTGGACGGCGACGCGAATACTGAACTGGAACACTCGTATCTCTGTTTGTCTTTGTAATGATAATAAACACTGGTATTCAACAGTTACTAATCCCTTATTTTGATGATGATGACTCTAATAATGGAGTCATCAACAGTCAAGTCAGTCAGTCAGTCAGTCAGTCAGTCAGTCAGTCAGTCAGTCATCAACTAATCCCATATTTTGATGATGGCTCTAATAAGGGAGTCATCAACAGTCCGTCATTTAGTGTGTGTGTGTCTGTGTGTGTGTGTGTGTGTGTGTGTGTGTGTGTGTGTGTGTGTGTTTATGTGTGTGTGTGTGTGCATGTGTGTGTGTGTGTGACTGTGTTCATATTTCACACTCAAAAGATACAACGTTAAATCATCTAAATATTATATACATGTTCTTTTTGTTGTGTCTGTGTTGTGTGTGTCATCAATTAATCCCATATTTTCATAGCAATAATAGATATATGAGAAGTAGAGTGGATCGATATGGCATTTGTCAACAGGATTTATTAAGGAAGTGAATCACGACAAAGTGTGAAAGATGTCCCTATAAAGAAAGTCATCCAATCTTATTATTATTATTATTATTATTATTATTATTATTTTTTATTATTATTATTATTATTATTATTAATATTATTATTATTATTATTATTATTATTATTATTATCAGGATGAGATCGTGAATGTCCTACTGCATCATTACTCACGCGATGATATGCATACTTAATTATTTGTAATCAGTATTGTTAATTTGAATCTTTGTTAACAAGCATTATCTTTAGTCTTAATGTACTTTATGACATTGTAAATCATCTTTTTTTGCTGATTTCGTTATGAGTTATAGTGGCGGAAACTCGTCCCTCGCTATGTTTTTTGTTTTTGTTTTTTTACATCACAAAGGACTGGCCAAGGGCACAACAAAAAGAGGAAACACAAAGCCCGCGAAGTAAACCAGTGCTAGTCTTTTGGTCCTGTGGGAAGCTTCGGCTTACTGGACTTTACTACATGACAATTGTTTTTTCTAAACTGAAAAATTGCACAATACATTATGGCCAAATAAATAATCAGTCAATCAATCAATCAATCAATCAATCAGTCATCGAGGGAAGGTTGTGACGCTCTGTCACCCTCAACGGCAACAACAGCACGTCATACTTGTTGTGACAGTGTGTAGGGCAGACAGACAGACAAACAGACAGACAGACAGACAGGGCACCAGGGGGGGATTTACCGCCATCCCACGCATGCCATAATTAAACTTCAGTTCCCACTAGATTAACTGACCATGTGTAATCAATTCCCTTCAGTTCCCACGCGTTTACGTCACATCCTAGGGCGAAAAACATCAACAGATTTACCGTCAAACCTCCGCACAGTGATAAGGATACGCTGGGAGGTCATACGTCTATAGGTCATCATGCAATATGCGTTACAGGATATCCGTGACTAGGGAACGTGTCTCATACCAGTGTTTATTCATTATAACGGAACTTGGAATAAAGCATTCTCACCCAACACCTCAGCCAATCCCGTGCGTTCGGAAGGAGGGAGTGAAGGGGCTCAATTTTCGCCAACTTAACGTGTGGCGACTATATACTTAGTGCGTCGCGTTTGTGCACTTCAATAACAGAATGTCGTGTGCGTGTAAAGATCAAAGATAATAATGCACTCCCGCACAAATGACATTCAAGGTGAGAACTCTAACCTTAAGGACAAATGTTAGCCGTGATCTATCGTCTTCAAAAGGTGTGTTTTTATTGGGGAAGGAAGGCGTGTGTTGTTTGTTAGTGTGATAGCTGCTGCTTCCATAAAATCACGGTGATTTAGTATTATCAATGACATATATTGATGTTTTCAGGACATTTCATTTGTCTCTTCGCAGGTTGGGTTTCTTTTTCTGTACATTGTTGAGACTACATAACGGAACTAGGACAAAGAGACTGGTCGATGGCGCCTCTGAAAGAAAGAAATGGGTTAAGGAGAGCTCGGCAAACGGGTATGGTTTTTTTTCCTTCCTGAGGAGTCTTCATATGCCTCTCTTTAAGGACTTAGGATTCTACAACCTTTTCAAAACGAGAAGTGGGATTTTGTTCCATAGTTCACATAAAAAGGGATGAAGGAGTGAATTGACCCAAGATAAGAAGTGTATTCAGTATGTTAGATGACTGGGTTTTATAGGTGTGTGTGTGTTGTTGTTGTTGTTGTTTGTGTGTGTGTATGTATGTGTGTGTGTGTGTGTATATGTGTGTGTGAGACTGTGTATGTGTGTGTGTGTGTGAGACTGTGTATGTGTGTGTGTGTGTGTGTGTGTGTGTGTATGTGTGTGTGTGTTGTGTGCGTGTGTGTGTGTGTGTGTGTGTTGGTGTTGTTGTGTGTGTGTGTGTGTGTGTGTGTGTGTGTGTGTGTGTGTGTGGTGTGTGTGTGTGTGTGTGTGTGTGTGTTTGTATGTATGTGTGTGTGTGTGTGTGTGTGTGTGTGTGTGTGTGTGTGTGTGTGTGTGTGTGTTTGTGTGTGTGTGTGCCTGTGTATGTGAGACTGTGTATGTGTATGTGTATGGGTGTGTGTGTGTGTCTGCGTGTACGTGTGTGTATGTGTGTGTGTGTTATGAGTAAGATTTTCCAGACATTGTGCAAAAGAGAGAAAGATGCAGGAGTGGGATGAGCATGAAGAAAGGAGCAGCGAGGGATGTTATCATAAAATTGTGCTGCTCGCCGGGTCTTTTCTTGGTCCGCCTTTATGGTGATACAGCTCAGTCGTCCAGTGGTCGTCAGTCCTCGGTCTTATTCTGAATGCTGCCGTTTATGCACGCGAAGATACGTTTCATGTTCAAGAATGTTTAGTATCTCACATATTTTTTCCCCTTTTTTCTACAGTAAATATATAAGGAAGAATTTTTTTTTTTTTTTTTTGGTTGGTCGGTCTGTCTATTTTTTTTTTTTTTATTTTTTAGGTTAGGCTGTCTATTTCATTTTTTGTCTTTTTTTGTAGGTCGGTCTGTCTATTTCATTTTTTTTGTAGGTCGGTCTGTATTTTTTTTTTTTTTTTGTAGGTCGGTCTGTCTATTTAACTTTTTTCGTAGGTCGGTCTGTCTATTTAGTTTTTTTTTGTCGATATGTCTATTTCATTTTTTTGTTTTTGTTTTTGTAGTTCGGTCTATTTCATATTTTGTAGAAAGATCTGTTGTTTTTTTTTTAAGTCTGTCTATCTATCATTCTATCTACTAGTTAATCTAAGTATCGGAAGGAATGACACGCTCGATAGAAAACTGGGATAGCGACAGTAGAAAGACTTCCGCTTTAACTCCATCGGCGACCTTCTGTTTTATGCATGACGCGCACGTCTCTAATAGCAGCGCGGCCATAAACCTTACCTCTGCAGCGTCCTTTCTGTGTCGCCCTGTGCAGTGTGCAATGCTTGGTTACCTTCAGATTCTCTCGGTATTCACACAGTCAGCCTTTCCTTCAATACATTTGCATCTCCATCCTTGCCTTTTTTATCTGCAGTTTTGACCCTTTATCTTGCATCTCCATCTTGTCTTTTTTATCTACAGTTTTGATCCTTTATCTTGCATCTACATCCTTGTCTACCTTATCTACAGTTTTGACCCTTTATCTTGCATCTCCATCCTTGTCTTTTTTATCTACAGTTTTGACCCTTTATCCTTCATCTACAGTTTCGACCCTTTATCGTTTACGTGATGCGTTTGCCTTGCCCGAAGGAAATTCTTGGAGTGAATAGTCTTATCAATATTAGTGTTATTTATGTATAAAGATTTCACTGGTTATGACTGATACATGTTTCTTTTTATTAGAAGATCGGCCCGATAAAACTAATAACAGTTTAGTGCGTTAAATATCGGTATCTACTACAATGTGCAGAAGCATGTACATAACACGGCATTTAACGGAGCACAGAATAATTAAAGTAGCTATGCATGTAGACTAAGGCTGATGTAATGTAACGTCATCCTCCTTTATATACACCTAAAGCCACTTTACTAATGCAACATGGTAACATGGAATCTTTGGGTCCATCTGTATACTAATATTAAGACAAAAAAATGAACAAACTGCAACTTACGGCTAGTAATCAGGGTAGAACAAGAAGTAACGGATTCAAACTGGAAAAGCGTAGATTGAAAAAGAAAATAGGGAAAAACTGGTTCACAAATAGGGTGGTAAATGATTGGAACGGACTCAGTAATAGAGTAGTTAGTGCGGAGTCAATAGGGAGCTTTAAAAGAAGGCTAGATAATTTCATGGGTGGGGATGAAAGGTGGATGTAGGTAGTATTAAGTAACAGGAACTACCACGTGTAGGTCTCGCGGCCTCTTGTAGCTTCCTTATTTTCTTATGTTTTAATGTACGTACGTTATGAAGGAGCTCTTTCTATATCTAGGGAGGCAGCACGTTTTCATGTCACGATGAAGCCTTGTAGCTCGTATGTCCGCGTGTAGCAAGTGTTCAGCGTGTATGGCTTCAGTTGAGAATGTTTGGAGCTGCACTTTTTACGATACTTTGTCCTCGTCAGCCAAACTTTCACTCAACTCCTGAATGAAGTCCCGGTACACAAAAGCATCCATGTTCTTTGCTGCAGGAAAAGAGAAAGAGCTATTATTTGCTTGTGTCTCCCTGTCTCTTCTGAAAATAGTATCTCTATCAAAAATCAAGTTTAGTTTTGTCACAAGTTTGATTTCAACAGAGTGGTATTTCGTCACGATAGCACGACTTGCCTTCAAAAGATGACAGCTAAAATAGTCACCTACATAACACTGCAAATATTAATAGTAAATGTTATCATAAAATACGAATGCTCACCTATTAGATATAAGATGAACCAGTCGCCAATGTAACACCGTCGGGATATACTGTTAATCTTCTCCTTAGCGACCAAGCGGGACCGTCCATTGAGTAGCCAGGTACGGAAGGTGGGCAGAAAGGTGGCGAGACGATACACCAAACCAAGGCCAGACACCACGGCCACCAACACGAACCTGGGAACATAACATCAGCGTTAGTACATAGGCTACATGTCTCTCTATGCATCAGTAATGAAGGGCAAATTACACATAGATGATAAGTAGAGAGACAGAAAGAAAAGTAGATTGGAACAGTAGACCTGAGAACATAGAGCGTTAAATTTGATTACTACATTGTCTTTCTATGCATCAGTAATCTTCTTCTTTTGACCTTTGACGCATAGTATCACTTCATAGATCCTCTTCAACTTCGTCTCCTTAGTTAACAATCGTGTCAACTCTTCCCTTGACTATTTCACTTGGTCTCTTAATTCCTTGACGTCCAGCTATAACTAACTCTTTAAAAGTCTGTAATAAAGGTACTCTAGCTATAACATCCACACCACACACGCAACCCAATGCACTCGATCAGCAGTGGCGCACGTGCAAGTCGGGCCCAGTGGCGCGCGGCAACAACAACTCTCCTTATGCCGCGCTGTTGCCTGCCTCGGATTATTACCCACCTTTGAGCCCTTGTGTTTGGCAGGCACATGTTCGGGTCCGGACGGGACGAGACGAGCAGGGGAAGTTGGACCCAGTGGCAGCAACAACAATAACCCTCCTTACGCCGCGCTGTTGCCGGCCTCGGATTATTACCCACCTTTGAGCCTTGTGTTTGGCAGGCACATGTTCGGGTCCGGACAAGATGCGAGACAGGGGAGAAAGAGTTGGGCCCAGTGACGGCAACAACCCTCTTTACGCCGCGCTGTTGCCTGCCTCGGATTATTACCCACCTTTGAGCCTTGTGTTTGGCAGGCACATGTTCGGTCAATCTGGACCTTGCGGGACAAGACAGACAGACAGGGGAGAAAGAGTTGGGCACAGTGACAGGCAGCAACAACAACCATATTTACGCCGCGCTGTTGCCTGCTTCGGAGTATTACCCACCTTTAGACCCTTGTGTTTGGAGCCTACATTTTCGGTCGGTCCGGACTTACTTACTAGACGAGACAGACAGGGGAGAAAGAGTTGTCGAGATTGTCAACTCTTCTCTTGGTTATTTCACTTGTGATCTTAATTCCTAATGAAGGTCAAATTACATAGAACACAGAGATGATAAGTAGAGACAGGAAGAAAAGTAGATTGACATAAAGATAGTTAGGAAGACGAGATAAATAATCAAACCAAATAGCATTAACTTCAAAAAAATCATCAGCCCAGTAATGATACCGATACCTTGAAAAAAGATACATTCTTATTTTCAGACACATGGCTCAGCAGGCACTTTTCAGACATTTGCGTTCAGTATCAGTCGTCAATACCGCGTCATACATGTACGATTCCTGATATATTTTACATGCATTGAATTGCTAACATATCAGTTTCCTTTATCCTTACGATCATATCCTATTCAAAGCAAATGTTAGGATATTCACTTATTTTCGACATTGTGTTTTATATCTCTGTTCAGTATATCCATAATTCTGCATGGGAACCGAAGCCAGCGTTGTATAGGTGCACTGCGGCGACCCTGTAGACCAGCGGTTATTAACCTGGGGGGCGCGCCCCCATAGAGGGGCGTGGGTAATTTACCTAGGGGGGCGTGAGCCAAGAAAGAAAAAGGAAGAACTATCAAGTATTTAACTTGAAGCTCGGCCTTCGCGTTAACAAGAAGCTCGCGTGCGAGGGTGCGCGTCGCTACAGAGAAGCAAGTGTGCCTGAAAAAACTCTGCGGTGATGCCTTGCCGCGTTTAACTAACTCTGTAGACTTAGGCACCTTTTTAGTTTTATTAGTATTATTATTGTTATTATTATCAGTATTATTATCACCATCATTATCATTATCGCTATCACCATTATCATTGTTGATATTGCTATTATTGTTATTAAAACGACTATGTAATGGATGTGAATACTTTGGTATAGTGTACCACCACACTCTCTCGTTCTCTCTGTCTTGGTAAATAGAAAACGTAACCAAGAACGTAAGGGAATTATCAACAAAACTAATATTCTCTCTCTCAAGGCTCTCTCTCACTCACCAACATTCTCTCTCTCAAAACTAAGGCTCTCTCGCACTCACCAATACCAGAGGAAAGCGAAGATCTTCTCATTCAGAATATTCAGCGGCAGAACACACAGGGCATCGTGACGCATTATTGTACCAGAGGGACCAAACATGTGGAAGGTGCATTTGGCCACTTTGGGGAAGATTTCATCCTTGGGGTCGTGGCCAGCAAGATCGGCTGTCGTGGCGTAGTCCGATACTCTTGGTCCATAATTCAGAAAGCCGTAGTCCAAGAATCTGTGCATGAGGGAGTGATGTAGTAGTAGTAGTAGTAGTAGTAGTAGGAAGGGTAGTAGTAGTAGTAGTAGCTAGTAGTAGCAGGAATGGTAGTAGAAGTAATATTAGTAGTAGTAGTAGGAATGGTAGTAGTAGTAGTTGTTGTAGTATAGTAGGAATAGTAGTAGGAGGGGGACGAGGAATGGTAGTAGTAGTAGTAGGAATAGGAATAGGAATAGTAGTAGTAGTAGTATAGTATAGTAGGAATGGTAATAGCTAGTTGTAGTAGTAGGTGCTAATAAAATGGGCTGAAAATACAAGACTTATTTAAATTAAGTATTGACGCTGAAAGATAATGGATGGAAAATCAACTGGTATTAGATAACAGCATAACATATGATGAAAAATATAATTGGAAGGAAGGAAAAGGAAGTTGCTGGTTACTGATGAATGTCTCAGTAAATAGGAAAAAAATGGTGTGTGTGAGAGAGAGAGAGGAGAGAGAGAGAGAGAGAGAGGGCGGCAGGATGGGAGTGGCACCGTGCAAGTTTTAGCGTATCACATGTACCTACTGTACTTACCTGTCCGTGAAATAGATTTGACCTATAATATTAGCGAAGTTGAGAATCTCGCAGAAGAAGAACTGGAAGGCGTAAAGGTTGTGATGGTGTAAGTAGCGGGTGAAGTATTCCACCGCCACCGCGAGCCGCTGTTGCCGCAAGGTGTTGTCCCCTACAGGCTGGTGCAGCTCTCCGACCAGACTGCCCACGCGCCCGCCCTCCCAGGTCTTCCAGATGAACCGCGGCAGGTAGAACATGAACGCCTGATATAAAGTAACATGTATAAGTAACTGGCCTGGTGAACGTCTGCCATAAACTAACATTATAAAAGTAACTATGGCCTGGCAAGCATGACAAAACACTGCTGGTGACGCGAGGAAGCTTCCTTATTTTTTTATGTTCTTCTTATGTGACGGTATTTCATAACATCTATAATGCTATTAGATCGGCGGCAGGTAGAACATGAACGCGTGCCACAATATTATATATATATATATATATATATAATATATATATATATATATATATATATATATATATATACTAGCCGCAAAGCCGCCCTCCGGGCGACTTTTTGGCTAGCTCCTGCGGAGGGCTATTGGTGGTGGGCCTTCGGCCCACCACCTGTGTTTGGTGGGCCTTCGGCCCACCAAACACGGACTCTCCAGATAGCCCCTTCTAACTTTCCTGAAATCATGGATGTAGAAATGTATGTATTACCCCCACCCATTCACTCACCCATTACCCATCACCCCCCACCAATTCACTCACCCATTACCCATCACCCCCCACCCATTCACTCACCCATTACCCATCACCACACACCCATTCACTCACCCATTACCCATCACCCCCACCTATTCCCTCACCCATCACCCATCACCCCCCACCCATTCACTCACCCATCACCCCACACCCATTACCCATCACCCCACCCATTCACTCACCCATTACCCATCACCCTACATCAAGGTTTCCTCAATTCTCGCAACCACTTTTTTTTCACAATTATCGCTAATAGGCTGCTAAAAAAAAAAAAAAAGTGATCGGATCATCTCATAATTGGGCTTAAAACCTTCCCCTGGTCAACCCGGTTCCAAAAATGTGCCATATGAGGTGATTGCGCCACGGGGGGCGGACCCTATACCAGACACACACACACACACACACACACACACACACACACACACACACACAGACAGACAGACACACTTTCGCTTATATTTACCATTACCCATCACCCCCCACCTATTCCCTCACCATCACCCATCACCCCCAACCATCACCCCCCACCCATTCACTCACCCATCACCCACACCCATTACCCATCACCCCACCCATTCACTCACCCATTACCCATCACCTACATCAAGGTTTCCTCAATTCTCGCAACCCACTTTTTTTCACAATTATCGCTAATAGGCTGCTAAAAAAAAAAAAAAAAAAAAGCGATCGAATCATCTCATAAGTGGCTTATGACCTTCCCCTGGTCAACCCGGTTCCAAAAATGTGCCATATGAGGTGATTGCGCCACGGGGGCGGAGGATATATATACTATATAACTATAAAAAATAGATAGTAATAAACTATATATATTATATATATATATAGATATATATATATATATATATATATATATATATATATATATATATATATATATACTATATATATTATATATATATATATATATATATATATATATATATATATATATATATATATATATATATATATATATATATATTATATATATATTTTTTTTTTTTTTTTTTTTTTTTTTTTTTTTAAGTAACTATGGCCTGGCAAACACCACAAAACATTTATGGTGACGGTATTTCATCACATCTATTTTAGGAACATAAGAAGAACATAAGAAAATAAGGATGCTACAATATTATGCTATTAGATCGGCGGCAGGTAAAACTTGAACGCCTGACACAAAGCAACATTTTTAAAGTAACTTTAGCCTGGCAAGCACCACATAACACTACTGGTGACGGTTTTTCATAACATCTATTATGCAATAAGATCGGACATCCCATCTCATCCCAGACATGCGCATCAAATCAAGGCCATTAAGATGCCATGAACACCCCCGCCACACCCACGGCCCATCTTCACATGAATGCATAATGACAACAATAAATTCTACGCTGCAAATATTAAATAGTGTGACTACGTTTCAAGGCCAAATGCAACTGACTAACTTTACATGTCGACATTTGAGATTAAATTTAATGTCAACTGAAATATTCTAGAAGAGCAAGAAAAGGATATTGAGACGGCAACTGATAAGGCTAATTTACTAATACATGAATGACAAAACTGACCTGATTAGAATGATATACTTGAATAGCAACATTGACAGGATGAGGATGACATATGAGTTACAAGTACGTAGATATAAGGATGACATGTGAATTACAAGTAGATAAAGATGACATGTGAGTTACAAGTAGATAAGGATGACATGTGAGTTACAAGGAGATAAAGATGACATGTGAGTTACAAGTAGATAAGGATGACATGTGAGTTACAAGTAGATAAGGATGACATGTGAGTGGATGAAAATTAATATGAGTTACAAATAGACCAATAACTAACCTGTAGGGAGAGGAAGAGGACAACCCACTGGTAGTACTTGTGATGTTTGATGGCATACGACTCGGTGCCTCCCTTGCCGTGTTTAATTGCCCCATAGTTAGCCACACCAGGATGCGCCACCTCCTCCCCTACTATGGCTCCCGTCAACTCAGGAATGGTGTACGTCGACTGTATCCAGCAGTACATATCAATTGTATCACTGTTAATAGCTTCCACGATACAGTCAATAGGATCACCAAAATATTGCTTTTTCGTCACCAGGAGACCAAACACCACAAGTAACACCATAGTAATTTTATAGTGTAGAAAGAAGAATATATTGTCGATTTTGATGGTGTTTATGTTTAGTAACTGGCGTATATTATCACGTAATATGTAATACATCTTGGTGAGGGAGTTATTACGGTAGATAGATCAAATTAAAGGTACAGATGATGATGAGAGAGAGAGAGAGAAAGAGAGAGAGGGGCTGGGACAGATAGGCGGGAGCGGCAACCACACCACGACCTTCACTAACCAGGAAACGAATGATACTCCAGCAGCGTCAGAGCCCGGACGAGGCAGGACCCAGGAGGTAGTGATAAGCTCCACCCACACAGGAAACCCACCTCTTCCCCCCATTGTTTCCTTCACCTGCCCCAACAATACGGTATTAATCACCATATCACAAGTGCATTATAACACACAACAGAACGCTACTCACTGGGGGTATAGTAGAGGAGTTCCATAGTGTTGCGGTAAATCTAGGCGCGGCGGCTGTCTCGCGTGGGCCCGGGTGTAGGAAGAGCCGAGCCGCCCACGCACAGACAAGTGGCAACATACCTCACTCAAGTTGCTGTGCGGTGACTGACTCGACGCTGGATTTGCGTTTTGCGGTTTGGGGGGGAAAGAAGAATTGAGTTGAAGAAATGTAAAGCAAGAGAAAATGAAATACAGTATAAGAGGAAATAGATGGTGGGCGATCCACCTTGCTTTATATTAGATTATAGTGATTTGCCACGCACTTCTACCACATTTGTTATGTTGTTATATTTGGAAGGCATTGAATATATTTTTCTTTTTCTTTTTTTTGTCAACGTTTTTAACTTTGTATTTGATGAATAAATTTATAAATTTACCAACCAACTGTCCTTAAATAAATACACATACCCTCATTAATACTATTATTATTTATTTTTTATTTATTTATTATTATTTAATTTCTTTTTTTTTTAAATGCTGGATTTGTAAGGGTGTTAATAGTAATAATGATGATCATAACTTAAACGTTGTACATGACCCCTTGAGACCCAGAACGTAATTTTTATTGTAATGTGGATAAGATTAGACGATTTTTAGTGAATATAAGCAATATTTTATAGATATGACCTGTTTAGTATCCTTGTCGACTGATTAATTTGGTATATTCAGGTACTTTTCGTAATTTTATGGCTCGACAACATCCATTTTTTTATAGCAAAGGAAAGATCTGGGCGTGACGGGGTTAAGCACGCCCGCAAGCATGTAGTTTCTGAACATTGGCTTACACATTATAATTATGAACATCAATATGAACAAAACACGACACGGGAGAACATACGGGAATAAGACAGGTGTGGACGGGTATAAGACACATCCTACCACGACATTTTCGATATCCACACACTCTATTTGTGCATGAAGAGAATCATTCCCTTATTATTATTAACAGTGATTGGATGAAGTGGAAAGTTGCTGTCAGTTCTTGGTGAAAGATTTGACGTTGGGTGAAACTTCGAAACCCGCGACCTCGTTTTCAGATTTTGGTAATTTTAGTGTCATTATAATTGACCTACAGTGCCTGTGTTATATGAAAAATCTATGTTTCAGTCAGCCACATGTACTCCTGTTCGTCTATCGTACTCGCAGTGGCTTAGCTGAAAGTGTTAATTGAACCCATTTTGAACCATAAACGGCCACACCTCGTAACATCAACCAGCGTAAAGGAATAATTTACCACTAAAGAGGTTGACGTATTTGTTACATTGATTTCGTATGTTAATCTGTGCTTTATTAAGAATTATTACGGTGAAGCACTACTAAACATGTTACGAGCGAGGGGCGAGGGTGGTGTGGGAAGCTGATGTGCCCTCCCATCCTCACTATAACCTCACCACTATACCTGGAATTCTCACGTCATGCTGTGCCCCACCCTCCCTTGCCTCACAAAGACCCGCCAAGTTACTATGTCGTCATTTCTCACACCAACATTCCCTTCACCCTAGTCTCCTAGAGTTATCATTATAGCTACATGTTGTCCTATTGTTGAAAGTCAAATGTAGGAAAGGATAAAACCAGCTATCATATTGCATCGCGTGCTTTATTAACTTGCATTTATTTGTCTATATAGTACAGCATTGACTACTATATGGAAGGGCCGATAGCTCAAGGTTCGTGACTCCTCGCCTTCCGCCCATTAATCACGCCGAACGCCCACCCTGCCTTGCCCTCGCCCGTACGCACACTAACAACCGGACCTGAAAAAATTACTGAAATAAAATGATGTAGCTATTCCTGTACCGGCTATTTTTATGTCACAAGTTTGTTAGAATATATTTGCTTTAAAATAGGGAAAAACTGGTTCACAAATAGGGTGGTAAATGATTAGAATGGACTCAGTCGTCAGGTGGTCAGTGCGGAGTCCATAGGGAGCTTTAAAAGGAGGCTGGATAAAGTCATGGATGGGGAAGAGAGGTGGATGTAGGTAGTGTTAAGTAACAGGAACTACCTCGTGTAGGTCTAGCGGCCTTTTGTAGCTTCCTTATTTTCCTATGTTCTTATGTTATAGAATAATCATTGACCGCAGGAACGAGGTATACGTCATGACTTGAACCTTGAACTTAGCAATGCCTTACTCGGCTCGCCACGCACGGTCGGTCTACATCAAGTAGGAAAACTCTCAACATAAATATTAATCCCTTCACGCCCAGATCTTTCCTTTGCTATAAAAAAAAGTGTATGTTGTCGAGCCATAAAATTAAGAAAAGTCACTTAATATACCAAATTAGTTAGTCGACAAGGGTACTAATCAGGTCATATCTATAAAATATTGCTTATAGTCACTAAAAATCGTCTAATGGCACCCAAATTACAATGGAAACCGTTCTGGGCCTCAAGGGTTAATAGGAGTCGGGCATCATGGTGTTCGATATTTCATGGACGAAAACGAAAAGTGTGGATGTATTGAAGGGTAAATAGGGAGTAGCTTACCCAAACGCAATACGAATGTTGTGTTTGGTGGATGGATGTGCGTTGGTCACACACCACATGTCAAGAGGGTTGCTACATAAGAACATAAGAAAATAAGGAAGCTACAAGAGGCCGCGAGACCTACACGTGGTAGTTCCTGTTACTTAACACTACCTACAACCACCCTGCATCCCCATCCATGAATTTATCCAGCCTCCTTTTTAAGCTCCCTTTTGACTCCGCACTGACAACTTGATAATGTTATGACCACCTGTTGTTTTTAGCAATCACCTTTTTTCCAGCACAAAAAAAACAAGGCTATTTGAGATCCGGGGCTATTCATAAAACATTCGCGCCCAATGCCCAGGCCTAACTACGCCAATGACAACGAGTTAACAAATTATTGCATAGTCTGGGGTTACATTTATGATCACAGAAAATGGAAAGTGGGGGGAGCGTGAGTGACGTCAGGGAGTGGCTTGGTCTGCGTAACTCCCCCGCCATTCCTCCCTGGACAGCGGCAGAGGTAACGTGATGCGTGGGGTCTGTGTACACTGTACAGGTGTGGTAGGAAAGTCAATTACATATTTTTAATGCCAGGTAATGATAGATCTCTGTACATATGTTGTGTGTGCCAGTCATTAGTTTTGATTGAGTGTAATAGACGACTAATTATTATACTATTAAGGTAAAAGTGCCGGGCGGTAGATGAGTGAAATAGTATGACGTTAATTAACACGGTAAAGTAATTTTACCTAACCTAACCTAGCGGACGGGGGCGCACTTCTCAAAACTTGTGAAAAATACCCTAAAAGTAAAAGTCGTCCATTGTGCATCTCGCTGGACTTAGTTTTTCTCAAGAACCTGAAATCTATTATCGGCCATGTAGGCAGAGTAAGGATCGGCACTCGTTAAAATCTACACAGATGTGTTAAGGACAGTAAGTATAATACGTAGAGCCAACATTTGGGTTAGCTTAGCGTGGAGCCCTTATTCTTAAGATTTTCTCTACCCTTAAATAATTTCATGAACCAATATTTTGTACCCAATAGTGTTATGCATGTGTATATAACGCTATCCTTTGAATTGAGTTTTAATGCCAGGTAATGATAGATCTCTGTACATATGTTGTGTGTGTGATAGTCATTATTTTTTATTGAGTGTAATAGACGAGTAATTATATACTATTAGGTATAAGTGCCGGGCGGTAGATGAGTGAAATAGTATGACTTTAATTAACACGATAAAGTAATTTTAGTCGTTTTTATTTTCGCAATTGCTTTGTTATCTATCAGAGCAGATCTATGAGCAAAGAGTTATCAATCATTATCAATCATTGTATATTTATTGTATATTAGATTTAATGATATTAAGAAATTTGAGGGATATAATGTTGATACAAGGAAATCGAGACTTAGTTGTGTGTGCTTAAGTTAACGAGGACAAGGTGGTACTACAGGTCGTAAGCAGTTCGGTAGTTACTGAATAAGGGGAGGAAACGAACCATAGGTATTTCAATATATATTACTACAGGGTTTTATATACATTCATTTAACTCATAGATCTAGGTAAGTTACAATGGCACCAGCTTCCATATAATGTGTGTGTGTGTGTATGTGTGCTTGTGTGTGTGTGTGCGCGCTTGTGTGTGTGTGTGTGTGTGTGCGCGCGCGCTTGTGTGTGTGTGAGGCAAAGTGTTGGCATGCTTCTCTTGTTCGCTTTCTGAACCATGAGAATCTTTTAAGCTGTGCAATCTGAGGCAGTAAGATCATTCATTTTTTCATCATATACAGTACTACCCTTAAATAATTTCATGAACCTATATTTTGTACCCAATAGTGTTATGCATGTGTATATAACGCTATCCTTTGAATTGAGTAGTTATATTTGTCTAGATTTTCCGTAAACACAATTAGTTTCTTATTATTATATATAATTATATATAATGTTTATGGTCTTAAGAAATTAGAGGGATATAGTGTTACGAGACCATGAAACTATCGCTAGTTTTCCGCAAAAAGAAAAAATAATAATAATTCATGGGTTTAAGACAATATTTATGTTAGATGATTAAACCAATATGCCTGTAGTATTATTTCCATATCTTATCATGCGTGTTTCACAGTCCCAAGTTCGTGTTTGGGTTAGCCAGCCAGCTTTGTTGGGCCTTATTTTTTCCCTTTCTGCCTTACATCACGGTGACCATCGATGTTAGGTGGCCAGCAAGAGTAAGTACGTGTGTATCATTGTCTATGCAAGCCACAGTAGTTCTTTAGAGTCCGGGGATAAAGAGTGAAATAAGGGTTGTTTACATCGGGCAGCCAAACATTCCCACAGCCAGGCATTAGCCAAGCGTTATCGCCAATCTGACAATATATTGGCTTTGATATTCTAATTCCTCGGTCTTGATAAGGGGGGGTCCACTCTATAACATTTCCTTAATAAATCGATAATTAATGAGCAAACAGTGGTTTGTGGGACCGTATTAACGGGACCATAAAACAATCACGTTTTATTTTCTTCACTTGCCCTTTGAACTATGATTTGCGGAGCTCTTATGACGTTTCTTTATTTATTGGAGGGTTTGTTCATTCAATTAACCCGTTACTTACGCTGTCATGATATCTGTATAGCAGAAAGTACTCTAGTTGTTGTCCCTGTGACGTCATCACTTTCTTACGTGGCCTTAAACCATTTCAGAACACAATTTTTTATTACTGCTTCAATCTTGGATCTGATTACGTTTTTGGAATAGGTATTTCATACCATGATTTTTGACATACGTTTCCCCATTCTTAATGCGATATTTAAAAACTCGATAAAAATGTGAAGAAATATACGCGTTGTGGCAACCCCTTCCTACTCGGGATATTTTGATAATTTTCCTGCTAGTTTCAGGTTTGTGAGGCTTTTCGTGTTTGTCTGATTCATGTCTGATATTTCCATATAGATAATGTACTTAGTGAAGCGTGTTAATAGGCTATTTGTATGAAGCCTGGTTGTCAACGTCTGTCAAGTCAACGCTAGTTTTCCGCAAAATTTTTTATTTTTTTTAATTCATGGGTTTAAGGCAATATTTATGTTAGATGATTAAACCAATATACTTGTAGTATTTTTTCCATATGTTATCATGCGTGTTTCACAGTCCCAAGTTCGAGTTTGGCTTAGCCAGCCAGCTTTGTTAGGAGGCCTTATTTCTTCCCTTTCTGCCTTACATCACTGTGACCATCGATCGATGTTAAGTGGCCAGCAAGAGTAAGTACGTGTGTATCATTGTCTATGCAAGCCACAGTAGTTCTATGGAGTCCGGGGATAAAGAGTGAAATAAGGGTTGTTTACATCGGGCAGCCAGACATTCCCACAGCCAGGCATTAGCCAAGCGTTATCGCCAATCTGACAATATATTGGCTTTGATATTCTAATTCCTCGGTCTTGATAAGGGGGGGTCTACTCTATAACATTTCCTTAATAAATCGATAATTAATGAGCAAACAGTGGTTTGTGGGACCGTATTAACGGGATCACCACCGCGCGCTGCCTTGTGACACCCAGGCGCCTGCACAGCCACACCAGCCACGCAGAGTTAACAGAAGTGCATTTTTTTCGAAGTGCATTTTTTTTCGAAGTGCATTTTTTTTCGAAGTGCATTTTTTTTCGAAGTGCATTTTTTTCGAAGTGCATTTTTTCCAAGTGCATTTTTGTGTGTCCTTGGCCAGTCCTTTGTGATGTAAAAAAAAAAAAGCAGTTACAAGACCGAGGTTGGTCAGATTTCAGTATTGAACAAAGCATTGGGAATATACAATCTACGTATATGACATCTTCATCACGCCAAAGCTCTCTTTTTCTTAGGATTTTACTCCTACTGATGAAAATAAAAATAATAACGAAGTTGAACCCCAACTCATATTGACTTAATTTTATTTTAATTTCATGTTTCGAAAGTTATTCTAAGACATAGACCACTGTATACCTGGACTGTTCACGCGACAATGTTTTGAAATTACAAGCTGCATAGCGGCCTGCTATTACATTATTTATTATTATTTATTATATCTTAATAAGCATTAGGCATTTCCTAGTATTTTTTTGGTATATGTGCGGTTTAAACCAATACAAGATCGGTGGTTTTAGATATCCTGAACGTTTCATTCTCATCATAAGGAGAATTTCTAACCCCTACAATAGCCGGCAGGGTATATGTGTAGTTTCAACCAATACACGATCGCTGGTTAAGTAGGTATTATTCTAGTGTTTGCCCATACTCCCCCTCTCCTACAAAACAAGCTTGGGGACCTGGGGGAATGCGGGATATTTGGCTGGGGTACAAAATATGCGTCGCAACCACATAGTTTTTGAGTTAGGGGTGTTGTAAAAATTCCCTAGATCTAGGGAAAATTCTTTGGATTTCTTCTGAGTCCAGAGACGTGTGAACCTGACGATCCTCACATAATGATGACCGAAGTGTCGAGAACCCCCCCTAACCCCCCGCTATAGGAAGTTAGGTTAACTTTGTTTAGGCTAGGTTAGATTTGGTTAGGTTAGGGTAGGTTAGATTTGGTTAGGTTAGGTTAGATTTGGTTAGGTTAGGTTAGATTTGGTTAGGTTAGCTTAGGTTAGATTTAGTTAGGTTAGCTTAGGTTAGGTTAGTTTATCGGTGGGTCAAGCCCCCCGCTAGGTTAGGTTAATTTTGGTTAGGCAAATTTCTCTAGATTTAAGGAAATTACCCTAGATCTAGAGAATTTTACCCCCCCCCCTACACAACTCTTAAATTACGTGTTTCCGACGCATAATTTGTTCCCCACCTGAAAACCCCGCATTCCCACAGGTCCCCAAACTTGTTAGGGGGAAGTGGGAGAGTATGGGCAAACACTAGAATTTTACCGTTAAGTATCCTGAACGTTTCATTCTCATCGCTAAGGAGTATTTATAGTATAGCCCAGGGGTGGCCAACCTTTTGTGAGATATGATCTACTTTTTCTACAGTTACCCTGATGCGATCTACCAGCCTAAGATTCAAACATATTCCATAAATGTAACTGTAACAGTGTAACATCTTACTCCCACTCGAGGTATGAGAGAGAGAGAGAGAGAGAGAGAGAGAGAGGAGAGAGAGAGAGAGAGAGAGAGAGAGAGAGAGAGGAGAGAGAGAGAGAGAGAGAGAGAGAGAGAGAGAGAGAGAGAAGAGAGGAGAGAGAGAGAGGAGAGAGAGAGAGAGAGAGAGAGAGAGAGAGAGGAGAGAGAGAGAGAGAGAGAGAGAGAGAGAGAGAAATATTTTTGCAGTAACTGTAACACTGCTACAATTATGATATAATAATTGTTAAAATACAATTACAGAGCACACACTTACATTATTAATGAGATGATTGGCACTGCATGCTGTCTGCTAACTTGGTGTAGTTAGGGCTGTAGTTGGTGATTGCTAGCTTTAAGCAGGCATCCAGGTGTTCATCTGACAGTGTTGATCGGTATTTTGATTTGATGTTTTTCAGGTGTGAAAATGTTGATTCACAGAGGTAGGTTGAACCAAAAAAGCTGTTAGGTACATGGAACATTTTCTGACATTAGGATACTTTTCTTCACTGAGAAGGTTCCAGAAACTGCCTCCTGTTGCCATGGATTTGATCTGAATATCATTTGCAGTTTCAAAATCTCATTTTCAACTTCAGATGTATCCATGTTAAATAATGAGGCCATTCTAGAGCAATATCTTCAACATCGGGTGCCTTTACCAAAGGGAAAACACATGTATGTTGCAACACGTTCCACTGCTGCTATATCTTGAAAACGCCTGTCAAAATCTGAGGGCGAGGTTTGTACCTGTTCAGTATAGCGACCACTGTTAAACTGATCACATTGTTTACCTTGATTTTCCAGTTCTGACATCATATTTCTGAAATTTCTCAGTGCATGTTGCTGTAGCTGTGAAGACACTAGTTTTAGTTTTCTGCTTGAATGCTGTCACAGCACTAATCTTTTCAACTATAGTTTTATCTTTTCCTTGAAAATCTAAGTTCATTTCATTCAACATACCAGTTATGTCTACTAAGAATGCTAAATCCAGCAGCCATTCTTCATTGTCAATGTGGGGGTGATGAGAAGGCCGATCTTTTGAGGCCAAAAACACTTTTATTTCAGGTAGCAGATCTCTAAATCTTTGGAGAAATTACCTCTGCTTAACCACCTGACATCTGTATGCAACAACAGATCAGAGTGTTCTGCTTCACTTTCTTGTAACTGACTTCGAAACAGTCGCCTCTTTAAGACTTCTGGCCCGAATTGAATTTTCAATTTTGAAAGAAATGTCCATGACTTCTGTCATATTCAACATTTTACCACAAAGTGCTTGTTGATGAAAGACACAATGATAATTAAAGAAGTCAGGAAATCTATCATCACCCCTGCAAGGGCAATGAACCCATTGGTTCGACCAATCATCGCTGGTGCTCCATCAGTTGTCATTGATACGAGCTTGTTTACTGGCAACTGTGTCTTGTTGACAAAATCACTGAAAGTGTGAAAAATGTCCTCACCTCGGGTTTTTCCTTTTAATGGTAGAACCTTTAGTAATTCCTCCTTTGTGCTCAGATCTTTGAATACCATTCTAATGAAAATGCACAGTTGTGATGTATCGATCATGTCAGTAGTTTCATCAAACTGCAATGAAAAGAAGACACACTCACGTATGTCCTTGTTCAGTTGTTCACCCAAATCCTCAGCCATAAATTCACAGCGCCTCATAACAGTGTTTCTTGATAACTGAACTTCTTTAATAGCAGACATAATTTCAGACTTGTTTTGAATTTTTAAACAATGATTCTGCTGCTTCTAGAAAAGCCTCCTTGAATGTTTCTCCATCCTGAAACGGTTTTTTGTGCTTTGCGAGTACTCGGCTCACCTTGAACGATGCAATGGTTGCTGCCTTTGATTTTGAAGTCGCTCCTGTAAAAAGGGCTTGTTGTGCTGAAAGCTGTGCCTTTAGTTCTCGAATTTCCTTTTTCGTAGCTCACTTTTGGGAGGAAAATCACTGTCATACTTCTTGTGAAGACTTTTGAAATGCCTTCAAGATTTCCTTCTTCGCCAGTGCTGGGGATACATGACATATCAGACACACACACACTTCGAATTGTTCATGGTAAAAAAATAATCTTCCTCCCACTCACTGTGAAAAAGGTAAGTTTTACTTTTTTTAGCACTCGATCCAGCTCCAGCACTACTCATTTTGGTTCAGTTGATGTCTAATAACCTGTAAAACCTGTTCGAAAACGAAAACGTATTACACGGGCGAGTTTTGCTTCAGCACTAGTCACTGATGTGTACTGGTTGACGCTGCTGTTCGCAGGAAATACGTAATGTAAACAGCACTTTACAACTGATGTAATGAAAGTAAACTAAAATAAATGCAGCTTTTCCGTCCTTAATATGACTATGTGGAATATTTCATTATTACGTGACTATTTCAAGCCGTCAGAACATTTCTTTACGAGACACTGATCCCAACACCCCTACACGTCCAACGTTTTGCTGAAAACTGTGGAGGCTTGCGGGGGGAACAAAGATGCCAATTAATATTTGCGTTGACACTTATCAATATGATTCACGGGTGTAGACAAGACACCCTAACTCTGAGTAAACTTTTTATTTAACAGTCATCAGTATTTGTAAACTAACAAAAGCACACACTGGCCCTACAAGTAATGACAATTTATAAATCAGGTTTAACAGCAATCACCTATCACCTTCCTGTTACGAACGCGTACGGTTACTGTCCACTGGTACGAACGCGTACGGTTCCTGTCCACTGGTCAGTTTCCGCCAATCCCCCCCAGGCTTAAAGGCTGCCAGTGCATGATAACACAGGAGTAGTCTGTCTTTATAAATAATTGTATGCAATGTATGGTGGTCAGACATGTCCATCATTATGAATATAAATATAACTTATTCCCAGAAAAAAAGAGAACTATAATAATCCAAGTATCATGAGTACTTGGATATGCTATTGCAGCTATTTGCATGGCAACTTCTGAAGGACGAATTATTAACAGGTACAGTAGTGTGATCGACATAAAACAGGCTTGTGATCGACCAGTCGATCGCGATCGACTGGTTGGCCACCCCTGGTATAGCCCATACAAAAAATAACACAAGGTGGTCTGGGGGCGTGAAACCCCCCTAGTGAGGTAAGGTTGCGTAATCAATGCCCAGGTTAGGTTAGTTAACTAGTGGGGGGTTCTGGGGGAGAGCAGCTCTCCCAGTTATGCCAGGAGAGTATTGGTTGAAACTGCACATTTACCGCCGGCAGGAATAAAAAAAAAAATAACAAGGGGGGGTCTGGTGATGAGCGAAAGCCCCGGCCTCAGTGAGCTAAGGTTATGTAATCAATGCCCAGGTTAGCTAGGTTAGTTTAGGTCTGGGTGGTGTAGCCCCGCCCGTTATTCGAAGAGTATTGGTCAATAGGGAGTATTGGTTGAAAATGCATATTTTACCATTTCTTTTGCTGTGATTTTAATTATTATACCTTTTCATTATACAGAAATACTTTATACCCCTTAATCTTAAATACCCTTCTTCCCCACCTTGGGGTGGGGGTTTTTAAAAAAGGATTTTTATTGGTTTATTTTTACTAGTTGGATGCTTGGGGGCCCCGGGGCGAGGGTGACGGGGAGGTTTTTCAGCTCCTTGGGTATTTGGGGCGCGTAGTTTTGTTGTTTTTTAATGCCTACAAAAATCCGTTTCATTATTGGTGGGTTTCAGAATTGTTTTAGTTTTTGGAAATTTGAATTTAGTTTTTGAAAAAAAATGGACCAAAAAAAAATTTAAAAAGGGGAGCCCTTTAAAACCCTGGCTTAAAAATATCCTTCTTTCTCTAAAATGGCAAGCAAAAAATGGTAATAAATCGGAGGGAAAAAACCACCTGAATACATAACAGATTTTTATCAGAATCCATTAAAAGCGAAAAGGAACAGTAAACTTTTCCTTTTTTTTCATTTCATCCCACGTCACATTCCAGTTTTAAAAGATTTTGGCTCCTGCCTCCCCCCCCCGCCCCCACGGCCGGAGATTTCCCGTGGGGGAGAAAAATTCCCCGAGGATACTCGGGGGTGGATTTACCCACTATTTTAATCATTTTATACATTTTTTTCATCTTCACTGTTTTTTAAAGTATTCTTTTGGTCTTATTACCATAATGTGAATATATAAAAGCACACTCGTAAGAGGGGAATCTTCTTTAAACAAGGCAGGTAGCTTTGCTTGTTATTTCAATCACGGGGAAGCGGACCATACTGAGGCGCGCGGCCTCTCCAATGCCTGTTGTTCTTGTAGGTGGCGGGCCCGGTCCCTCCACATATCGGTTAATGCATCTCACCATTCGACATGTTTTTGTTCTCCGCAGAACAGCCTAGGCCCATTCCCAGTCAAGGGGCAGCTCGGAAATTCTCACCATGTACAAAACCTCATTTTGTTCTCATTTTATACATTATTTTCACCTTCACTTCTTTTTTCGTATATCTTTTTCTCGTTACACAGTAATGTGATTTAATATCACGCACTCGTGAATACAAATTGTACGAATCCTATAGTTGTAAAATAAAGGTACGTAGCTTTGTTTAAAAATTTGGCCTTCCTTTTCTACCTAGTACAGTAGTATAGGGGGGCGGGCATGACAGGTTCGGCTTTCCGGTTTTTTTTCCCCTTACTGATGAAGTTTTAATTTTCAGTGATTGCATTTGTTTAATATTTGCTTTCCCTCTTATTTTAGGAAATCTTTTTATTGAAGTCGTCATCGGTATAGCTGGTATTTCATAGTGGGCCTATATTTGCCAAAATTAACTTATTATCTAAATGGAAAAATTCATTTTTCACACAAAATCCCCATGCTATATGGGGAGCAGCTATTTTTGGGGAAGAAAAAAAAATCTGCTCTAGCTGACTCTTAATTGCACTTTAAATTTAGTCTAGACTAGGGTAGCCGTTCCTATTCCCTATAGTGAACCTGGAACTGTTGAGTAAGTAATTTTAAAATTGTTTAAAAATGTAATGTAACATGCAAAGGATCGAAACGGGACTAATCTGCATTTGTTGAGCAATTTGCATAATTGACCCAAAATTTAGCATTTTTCGTTTTATCCCCTTTAAAGCCGCCTATAGTTTTTTTTTAAAAAAACTGACGCATGGGAGAGTGATATTTGATGTTTAATGAACATTACTGAAAAATTATAAGCCACTCGATGGAGCAAATTTTCTTATTATATTGTATTGATGCATAGGAAAGAGCTCTCCCCGAGAGAGATGTCAAGAATGAAGAAGAATAAATAGAGACAGGAGGAGTGGGGATAGACTGATGGAGTAGCCCCTGTGGAGTGTGCTGAGTGGAGGAATGACAGTCGTGGGGCTGAAAGTGTAAAAATAATTTTTGGAGGGCGCGCATGATAGGTTACCGTATATTCCCTTAATTCACTTTTTTTTTTTTCAGGTATCCAAAATCCATCCCCCTTTTTATTGCTTTCAAAACAAAATTTTCACTAGATGGGCGTGGGGCTGGTTATAAAAAACGGGTGGGCTTTTTTCCCCCTTTAAATATGGGAAACAAAAATTTACTCTCTTACACTAGGGTACTTTATCCCTTACGTCGCGTAAGCTGTAAGTAGACTTTTTTTAGTTTTCCAACAATGCCCCCCATATTCCTTCAAAACCCCAATGAAACAGACATCGGGGCAGGGGCTTTTCCCATTTAAATTAATTTCCAACATTTTAAATTTTAAACCTCCTACAAATAATTTGTATATCTCTCAGCACTTACCTTTTTTCACACCTCTCTCCTCGAATTAATTTTTCCATCGTAAAGGCCTTTATACCCCCGGTCGGCACATTTTCCCTTTTTTAGCTTTAAAAATTAATCTTCCATCGTAAAGACCTCTTGTGTGCATGGATCTATAATACCTCTTGTAGCTTCAGGGCCCTAGCTATTTGTGGTCGGGTGATATGTTTGATAAATTTTTTCCTTTAAAAATTGATCACCTTTGCCATATCATTCATCCTTTCCACATCTAATTTTTTCTATTGGGAAAGCGTACTTGTTTTTACCCCTACCGTAGAAACATTTAAAAGTCCCCAGGACATTTTTTTTTCTATGTACAACGGTAGGGGCGTTAATACTTACTTTCTACACCTGATTTCGGGGAAAGTTAGAAGGGGCTTCTGGGAAGTCGTCTTTTGTTCTGCATCTGTGTCATAAGGTTGGTATAAATGTCAAATTACAAAAAAAATCACAAGGGAGCGCCAAAAATAAGGTCGCCTCTAGGGGTTTTGTATTTACTGAGTGTCCCCCCGACGTCGTCGTCGCGCAAAAAAAAAAAATTGCAAATTTTTAAAAACCCTATATACATGCAGATACAAAGCATAAACCGCTGAAAAGGGGAGATTATACAGTCATGTAAACTACTGTGTATTATCTTTGTGGGACTCAAATTATAGCGAAAGCTATAATTCGAAAATTTGGCGGCTAGCGCTATACTGTTTCTACGGGACAGTTTCTTTTCCCCAACTTTTCCCCTTTTGTCCCCTTTTAAAAATCCCGACTTTTTTTCTCTTACTAGAGGTATTTCTGTCAAATTCTTCCAACCATTTATTGTTAAAAACATATCTTGTTGTTAGGTTTTCCCTCCCCTTGTTTTTTTCCCAAAAATTTGGGAGTTGCCTTTTCCCCCTAGGTTAAATTTTCAACAACACCCCTTTTTCTAACCCTTTTTATTTTTTTTTTTTTTTTTTTACGTTCTTAATTTGATGGGAAACCACAAAATTTATGTAAACTCCTAGTTTTTAGTACCCAGTATTGGGAGAGCTGCCGCTTGTTATCTTTTTTCTTCATGATGGCGCGGTCCAGGTAAAAGGGGAGGTCAAAGTCAAATGGGTTTCATTGATCCCTTCCCCCGGTTTTTCTGTGCCTCTCATGATCCCTTTTCCTGATACCCTCTACCGATCAAAAAGGGCATCTCTACTTTGTATTGACCAGGCGATTTTTTTTTTACTCAAATCGACCATTTCCACGACAACTCCATTGTGCACAGTGCTAATTTTTGATTTAAAGAACAAAAAGGATTTAGAATATTAAAAATTTAAAAAGATTTTTGCTTTGATTTGAAAAATATGCTATGTCAAATAGGGAAAATATTTGTAATTTCGTGACATACCAATCAATATGCTAATTTGACAATTTAGGACAAAAAAAAATATACACCCCTAGCATCTTGCAGTTTTACATCATTGAGAACTTTTAAAATTGGTTGACACCCATAGGGAAATTTTATAGGCGGCTTAATAAGGAAAATAATAAAGTGCTAATTAGGGTCAATATGCGAATTTCTCAAAAAATGCAAATTAGCACCGGGATTTCTGCATCCTTTGGAAGTGACATTACATTTAAGCAAAACCTTTCTGTACCAAAAAGTTCAGGTTCACTATAGGGCATATAGGAAAGGGTACCGTAGTCTGACTAAATTAAAGTGATAAAAGTCAGCTAGAGCAGATTTTTTTCTTCCACCAAATAGCTGCCACCATAATGTATGGTGCATTTTTTGTTAGAATGAATTTCCTTCTAGTAAACTCAAGTTAATTAAGGGTATATGTAGGCTACATGAAATACCGCTATGCCGAGACGACTTCAAAACGAAATTTCCTCAGATAAGAGGGTAAATATTAAACAAAAGCAATCCGAAAATTTAAAAATTAATTCATTTAGAAAGGGGAACAAAAGGAAAAACCCGAACCCGTCATGCCCTGTACCTTAGCTAAAAGTACTAGGTAGACAAGGAAGGCCCAAAAGTTAAAACAAAGTACCTACCTTTTTTACAACTATGGATTCGTACAGTAATTAAGACTCATCGAGTGCGCTTATATCAATTCACATTTCTGTGTAAAAGAGAGCAAAGATATCGTAAAAAACAGTAAAGGGGAAATAATGTATAAATAATGAAAAACAAAATGAGGGGCGCTACATGGGGAGATATCCAGCTGCCTCTTTATGAGGGGAAAGGCAGCTAGGGTGCTTCCCGAAGGAGAACAAATCATGTCGCTAATGGTGAATGCATTAAAACCGATATTGTGGAGGGACAGGCTCCCCTGACGAAGAAAACCAGGCAGTTTAAGAGGCCGCTCCTCAGCTGGTCTCGCTTCCCCCTGACTGAGGTGTGCAGGCGGCCCCCTGCGGAGAAAAAACATGCTGCGTTTTCATGTTTTAATACCCGCGCCCCGGTGACAGAGGGATGCAAGCAAGGCCTCCCCGACGAACGCCACGCCCTGTATACATGCAACCGTAACAGCAAAGTAGCTTCCTTTTATTTCAAAAAGATTCGTCTTCTCGGTGTGCTTATATATTTCCTTTTGGGTAATACGAGCAAAAGATATACTTAAGAAAAACATGAAGATGAGAAAAAATGTATAAAGATTAAAATGAGTGGGTAATCCACCCAGAGTATCCTCCCCCGGGGAATTACCCCGCCCCGGGGAAACTCCGGCCGGGGGTCGGCTGGGGTGAGGCAGGGGCCCGGGGGCAAAACTTTGCCTCTCCGCGCGGCGGGATAAAGAAAAGTAATCATCGTACCTCTGGCGCCCTACATGGCATCCCCCAAAACAACCTTCTGGATAACCAAACCCCCGGGGCCCCACACCCCGGGGGGTCACTTAGGGGCGCGCGGTGGTGAGGGGGGGAGCACGCAAACATTTCCGACAAATCGCTGCGAAAAGGGGGCATTTCCCCCAAGCAAAATCCGTAAAAGCACGATGGCCGGGTCACGGAAAAGGGAAAATTGCGAGGAGGACGGGGGGAGTAGCTGTTGGGTTTGTGCGCTTTGTATGAGATGAAAATAGGATATGAACCCCGGGGAAAGGGTAATAGGACTCGCAGCAAGGGTTAGTGGGCATAGAATAAACACGAATTCCCCTTGGGAAGCAACAAAGAGTCTAAAGGAAAATATAAAAAAAAAGTCGGTAGGGGGGTGCAGGAACTGTCCAACCTTAATTACTGTCAAGTTACTATGGCTAGAAGCAAATAAAATTAAAAAAAAAAAAGGGAAAGCAGGTAAATTTTTTACGTGAATAAAAAAATGGGGTTATTATGAACCCGATTTTTTTTGGTGCCTGGTGGTTAGTGAGGCAACAGTTTGTTGACCCCGGGGGGCAAATATGGGTGAGGCAGGGGAGTTCAAAGGTGGGCGACTGCGCTGCGACGCGAGGCTGCGTGGACATTGCTCAGGCCTGGGATGCATTGAGTGTGGTACACCTTAACACCTTGCGTAACGGCGTGGCATGCGCTAAAAAATTGTAGAGGTAAAGTGCTTTTCCATATGTAATTAATCGTTTATTAAAGCATTCCCATACGACTTCGTTGTTATGGCACTATACTCTGGTTTTTTTAACGAGGTGAAAAATCCTGACCCTTTGCTGCTTACTGACTGATATTTGATGCCAGGAGAAGGGAATACTACGCTTCTTCTTAATTTCAACTGTATTTCATCATAGTTAACCATATTATCAGGTAAACGTAGGCATCATTTCAAGCATGAAACCTTAAGATTACACCTTAACCTTAAATTAACCTTAAAGCCCTATCCACTCCTACGCTGATGATTGTACCCTGCCTTTTTCAACGTCGTTTATTAGACGTCCAACTCAACAGGAACTAAGTGATTCACGGAGAGATGCCATCGAGCGCCTAACTTCTGATCTTTCTATAATTTCTGATTGGGGCAAAGCAAACCTTGTTTTGTTCAATGCCTCAAAAACTCTATTTCTTCACCTATCTACTCGACAAAACCTACCAGATAAGTATCCCCTCTTCTTCAATGACACTCAACTGTCTCCTTCTTCTACAATGAACATTCTAGGACTATCCTTTACTAAAAATCTGAACTGGAAATCTCAAATCTCATCTCTTGCTAAAACAGCTTCTAAGAAGTTAGGTGTCCTGTGGCGTCTGCGTCCTTTTTTTTCTCCCTCCCAATTGCTTGCTCTCTACAGGGGCCTTATCCGCCTATGTATGGAGTATGTCTCACATGTTTGGGGAGGATCCACTCATACAGCTCTCCTAAACAGGGTCGAGTCAAAAGCTTTTCGTCTCATCAACTCCTCGCCTCTGACTGACTGTCTTCAATCTTTAAATCACCGCCGCAATGTTGCTTCTCTTGCTCTCTTCTACCGTTATTTTCATGCTCACTGCTCTTCTGAACTTGCTAACTGTATACCTCCCCCCCCTCCCGCGGCCTCGCTGCACAAGACTTTCTACTCATTCTCATCCCTATTCTGTCCATCTTCCTAATGCAAGAGTTAATCAGTATCTTTACTCTTTCATCCCTTTCACTGGTAAACTCTGGAACTCTCTTCCTGTTTCTATTTTTCCACTTTCCTATGACTTAAATCTTTTCAAAAGAAGAGTAACAAGACACCTCCCGAACTAATTTGGCTCACCCCTCTTTTTTATATTATTCTCTTACTGTCTTCTTTATAGGGACTGGCAACTAAGCGGGCTTTGTGTTACCCATTTTTGTTGTGCCCTTGGCCAGTTCTTTGTGATGTAAAAAAAAAAAAAAAAAAAAAAAAAAAAAGATAGAATGGAATTTTCGCCTCGTTAAAAAAAAAAATTATAGGCAGGTACTATAATAAAATATCACTATCATTCATACCCACCGCATACCCTCCCGGCCATACCCACGCGTCCCTCCCCTCCCCGTCCATACCCACCCCGTCCATACCCACCCGTCCCTCCCCTCCCCGTCCATACCCACCCCGTCCCTCCCCTCACCCATTTGCCTCCCGCGGTGACCATCTACTGGCCTCACTAACACAACAGGCATCCAAAAAACAATCGGGTTACATAATATAACTCCATTGATGTTATTCACGTATAAAAACTACCAGTAATCTTCTATAGTTTTGTTTTAATTCACAGCTACGTCCTACTTGATAATAATAATAAATAATAATAATAATAATAATAATAATAATAATAATAATAATAGTAATAGTAATTTTAATATCACCCGGAGGCATACAGGCAAAAAAAAAAAAAAAAAAACACGACAAAGGTATAATAAGGTCAGTTCCATGCATTCCTCTCCCTCTCTTTTTTTATTCTGTTCTGATCTCTCTTCTTGCTTTCTATTTATATTACTTTCTTCTATTCTTTTTATATCTCTTGTTGCTTCCTCATTCCCTCTTCTATTTTCATATTCTTTTTAGATCTCTCTTCTTGTTGCTTACTAATTTTCCCTCCTAAAGGAAAGCCTTCACGCCCAGATCTTTCCTTTGCTATAAAAAAGTGTATGTTGTCGAACCATAAAATTAGGAAAAGTAGCTGCATATACCAAATTACTTAGTGGACAAGGATATTAAACAGGTCATATCTATAAAACCTTGCTTATATTCACTAGAAATCGTCTAATGGTACCCAAATTACAATGGAAATTACGTTCTGGGCCTCAAGGGGTTAATTAAGAACGCAGCCCATACATACACACTGTCTGAGACGAGCGTGACGACCACTGCAATAATGATAACGACCTTGGGGTCACTAGTAAACGTCTGCATCCTTCTGTATAGCTATAGAAGGATGTAGACGTTTAGTAAGACGCCTCACTCTTCCCCCTGCATCGTCAGTCATTCTGTCAATGGTAAAGTGTGGACATCTCTTCAATTGTGGACATCTCTTCAATTGTGGACATCTCTTCAACTGTGGACATCTCTTCAATTGTGGACATCTCTTCCTTATTATGCTTTGTGCCTTCCTACAACTTAACCCCTTCACGCCCAGATATTTTCTTTGCTATAAAAAAAATGTCTGTTGTGGAGCCATAAAATTACAAAAAGTAGCTTAAATATACCAAATTAGCTAGTGGACAAGGATACTAAACAGTTCATGTCTATAAAATATTGCTAATAGTCACTAAAAATCGTCTAATGGTGGCCAAATTACAATGGAAACTACGTTCTGGGTCTCAAGGGGTTAAATTCTTGCCAGAGAGGAGTATCAAGATAGATTTCAAGGAGTACATTTGATAGAAGTAGATATAAAATCTGAATGATATTCTGTGCGTGCCGCTTCACTAGATAGCGTGATGAAATGATTGCCTTGATGATAGTACTCATATATATGTTGTAGATATCGATGAACACTTGTAGATGCTGTAAACACGAAGTAGCATGCGAATACAGCAGTATAGAGGGATTCTTTTTTTTTTTTATATATATTAGGATCTCGCCAGAGGTTGTGTTAGCCTACCGTAGATAATACTATAGTCGCCAGTCATTTGCCACTGCACTAATGTCGCCAGGCACAATATATTACGAATTTTAGCATCACTACAGACTTTTATGTGCCACTGAAGACATGTAGTGTGATGTACATAATATAAACTACTGTGCATGCCTCTTCAGTGGCACATAGATGTCTGCAGTGATGCTAAAATTCGTAATATATTGTGCCTGGCGACATTAGTGCAGTGGCGAGTGACTGGCGACTATAGTGTTATCTACGGTAACATACATGTGGCCAGGGTCATTTATTAGCTAAAGATCCTGCATGTGGCAACGCGGGCAATTATTCCCTTGAAAGTATTATTCAACGATGGTTAAAACGCTTGTGCATCGAGCTAATTGTAATGGCAGTTGTGTATACGTACAGTTAAATACATCGGTTACTTCGAAGCCACTTAACATGATGGAGCAATGTAGTGTGTGTTGCGACAAACACTCGGAAACAGTAACTCGCTCATGGCATCGCACCTGAAATCCTTGAATATTTTAAAGATACCTTCGCAAGTTATTAACTCAGAAAATAACCCCACTTACGAACTACGTATTTGAACCACTAATAGCCATTTGGGAACGTCTCATCAATCATGTTGTAGCTGGTGAACATTTTAGAGTTTAGACAAGCTGTTCTTAACCTTTTCAGAGGCGCCGATCCCTAACGAAAACCTCCGCACACTTGCCCAACCCTTCAAATGTGGGAAGAAAAAAAATCGAAAAAAAAAAAATTGCTTCAAAATTCAAGAGTATATTCGGATAATAGAAAGTAGGAAGGAAGGACTCGGAAGCAGTGGCGAATATAGGTTCTTCGAAAGGGGGGGACACAGGGGTGAATCCAGGATTGTTAGAGAGAGAGAGAGAGAGAGAGGAGAGAGAAGAGAGAGAGAGAGAGAGAGAGAGAGAGAGAGCTATATACAAGAATAAAACCAAAAATGCCCTGTCATGGTGCCTTTCCTCTTTTAAGTCTCTCTCTCTCTCCTCTCTCCCTCTCTCTCTCTCTTCTCTCTCTCTCCTCTCTCTCTCTCTCTCTCTCTTCTCTCTCTCTCTCTCTCTCTCTTCCTCTCTCTCTCTCTTCTCTCTCTCTCATCTCTCTCTCTCTCTCTCTCTCTCTCTCTCTCTCTCTCTCTCTCTCTCTCCGCGTGTGTAGTGTACATTCCCATGAGCGTCGTGAGATTGCTCGTTCCTATCTCTAGTTTGTTTGCAATCTCTCTCTCATCTCTCTCTCTCTCTCTTCTCATCTCCTCTCTCTCTCTCTCTCTCTCTCTCTCTCTCTCTCCTCCTCTCTCTCTCTCTCTCTCCTCTCGTCTCTTCTCTCTCTCTCCTCTCTCTCTCTCTCTCTCTCTTCTCCTCTCTCCTCCTCTCTCTCCTCTCTCTCTCTCTCTCTCTCTCTCCTCTCTCTCTCTCTCTCTCTCTCTCTCTCTCTCTCTCCTTCCTCTCTCTCTCTCTCTCTCTCTCTCTCTCTCTCTCCTCTCCTCTCTCTCCTCTCTCTCTCTCTCTCTCTCTTCTCTCTCTCTCTCTCTCTCCACGTACTTATCATATTTTCATTAGGTCTGTCATACGCTCCCTTATTGCGCAGCATTATACATTTATTTAGGCTCATTAGGTACTTCTACAATACTCTCATTGGTAAAGCCACCCATTTATATTCTCCTGAAGATATATTGTGTGAAACGAAGCAAATTAACGTTGAATCGTTTTATATCCATGAATTTAGCTCACCAAGACGTTATATGAGGGAGGCAATCAAGTGTAGAAGCCATGGGGTTAAGTTGTCACCTATAGTCTATTTTCTTTAACGAGGCAAAACATCCTGACCCCTTGCTGCTTACGGACTGATATTTGATGCCAGGAGAAGGGAATACTACACTTCTTCTAAATTTCAGCTGTATTTTATCATAGTTAACCATATTATCAGGTAAACATAGGCATCATTTTAAGCATGAGACCTTAAGATAACATGGAATTTTTGCCTTGTTAAAAAAAATAGACTATAAGGGCGCGTGTTTTATATGATCCGCAGCTTCATGAACGAGTCTCCGAGGTGGCTGGTGGTGATGGGGCGGCACAAGGAGGCTCTTTCAGTCCTGCAGAGAGCGGCGAGGCTGAACGGGACAAGCCTGCCGCCCAAGGATCACCTGCTGGCTGTCATGAAGAACGTCGAGCAGCAGGTAGGGAGGGAGGGAGGAGGGATAGACAGATGTAAGCCTTGACCAGGGAAAGATGTATGGCCTTGGATAGATGATGGATAGATTGGTAGATGTATTGAACCAGGGAGAGATGTAAGCTTTGACCCGGGAAAGAGGGTACATGATTTAAAAAAGAAATAGGGAAAAACTGGTTCACAAATAGGGTGGTAAATGGTTGGAATAGACTCAGAAGACGGGTATATTTAGTGCAGAGTCAATAGGGAGCTTTAAAAGGAGGCTGGATAAATTCATGGATGGGGATGAAAGGTGGTAGTGTTCAGTAACAGGAACTACCACGTGTAGGTCTCATGGCATCTTGTAGCTTCCTTATTTTCTTATGTTCTTATGTACAACAGTGAGCACTTGATGAGGAACATGAGTATAATTATTTGTTGGCAGCGAGACGACACTGACCTTCTTTGATCTGTTGTTTCATGACCTGGTTTTCAGTCAAGTTCAGCCATTGCCAAGGACATTTCTCAACCCAACATGGCACGACGCGTCTTGAACCAGGTCATCATGCTGTTCAGGTCAGTCCACTGGCGTTTACGTTTATATATAAAATGACATTAGAATGCGAAAGTATATACATGTAGTAATTAACTAACTAACTTTTTCGTTCTTCTTAACAAACTACAGGAACTACCACGTGTAGATCTCGCAGCTTCTTGTAGCTTCCTTATTTTCTTATATTCTTTCTGATGTTCTTTTCTCAGCACCAAAAAGCTCATCACCATCACCGTCGTGTCCTGTATTGGGTTCTTCTCCGTGGCTTTGATCTTCTTCGGCCTCACCCTCGGCGCCTCAGCCCTCAACATCGACGATCCCTTCGCCTACGTCGCGATATCCGGCACGATGGAGCTGCCATCCATCTTCACGATCTATATGGTGGAAAAGATTGGCCGCAAGAAATCCGGCATTGGTACTTTTGCTCTCTGCGCCTTCTCCCTTCTGACGCAGCCACTATTACCTGCAAGTAAGTATGTATATATAGCTTAGGTATGAAATTTAGAAAAGCGATAGTTGTGGAGCCAAGTGGTTTAGAACATAAGAACATAAGGAAGCTACAAGAGGCCGTGAGACCTACACGAGGTAGTTTCTGTTACTTAACACTACCTACATCCACCTTTCATCCCCATCCATGAAATTATCCAGCCTCCTTTTAAAACTCCCTATTGACTCCGCACTAACTACCTGACTGAGCCCATTCTAATCAATCACCACCCTATTTGTGAACCAGTTCTCCCTATTTTCTTTTTAAATCAACGCTTTTCTAGCTACACGTATGCCTGGCGACATTAGTGCAGTGGCGACTATAGTGTTGTTGAGGGTACAATCTACTCTACTCTTCTTACCTACTCGGTCCATTCCAATCATTTACTATTTTTCCTATAGGTTTGCAACGTTATGAGTTTATTTATGTTTTCATTAAATTTTACGGTATGGGTTGGGCTTTCCATGACGCGGGGGTGATGACGGGTAAGAGGCTGCCTCCTGTGCCTCGACGTCATGTTCTGTATTAAATCTGAACTGACCAACGAGATCCGGATGAAGGGCTGAGCGCCGGGATGAGGGCGTCAGAGCGGGCGCCTTCATCTCCCCATTCATCAGAGTTGCACTGGTGTGTGTGTGTGTGTGTGTGTGTGTGTGGAGAGAGAGGAGAGAGAGAGAGAGAAGGAGATAGAGAGAGAGAGAGAGGAGAGAAGAGAGAGAGAGAGAGAGAGAGAGAAGAGAGAGAGAGAATTATATGTTCCATTCATCTACTCACATTAAATTTCCATTCCTGTCTAGGTGTCAATATTCTCTCCTTGTCTTTGGAGGAAGGAGAATTTTACTAAAGAAAGGACAATCAGACACTCAAACAGTTTTTATTTCTGATCGTGACGTAGGTAATATAGGTAGTAATAAGTAACAGTAATAAGTAGTAATAAGTAGGTAATATAGGTAGTAATATAAAATAGGTGTTCATTAGCCTTTTTATTTAGGGTTTTTCCATATCTTCCTTTTACTACTAGGAGGACCTTTTTAAACTTCTTCCAGGAGCCGCATTACCCTTGGGCCATCTCGGTGGTGTTCGGCTTGATGGCTGCCGTGGCCGCCGTGTCCTTCATCCCGCTGTGGGAGACGGCCAACACCTGCCTGCCGGACACCATGCTACAGCTGGAGACCAAGAAGGAAGGCTTGGCGGCAGACAGTCACACCCTAAAGTGAGTACCGTCAATAACACCTTGGTCGACTAATGAAGAAGTAGTAGTAGTAGTAGTAGTAGTTGTAGTAGTAGTAGTAGTAGTAGTAGTATAGTTGTAGTAGTAGTAGTAGTAGTAGTAGTTGTTGTTGTTGTTGTAGTTGTAGTAGTAGTTGTAGTAGTAGTAGTAGTAGTAGTAGTAGTAGTAGTTCCTTAGTAGACCTATAGTCGCCATTGCACTAATGTCGCCAGGTGTCATATATTATGAATGTTAGCATGACTACAGACTTGTATGTGCCACTGAAGACGGGTACATAATATAAACTACTGTGCATGCCTCTTCAGTGACACATACAAGTCTGTAGTGATGCTAAAATGTCTAATATATGGCGCCTGGCGAGTGGCGACATTAGTGCAGCGGCGACTATAGTGTTGTAACTGTTGTTGATGGTAGTGTCAATAGTCCATCCCCAAAAACTTTTATTTTACGTTCCTTTAATAATCGAAAGTTCCTCACCCATGCAGAACTAAGCTAATTAGATTCCTCGCATCAAAAAAAGCTTTAATTTAACGTTCCTATAATAATTAATCGAAAGTTCCTCACCCAGAATTAAGCTAGTCCCTCATGTAGCTTCCTTATGTTCTTACGTTCTAATAAGATTCCTCGTATTATGATTTGTCCCATTTGTGCACCTGTCACCTGCCTCAATATGTAGTTGGTGGTCCCGCAGGGTGTACGGAGCAGCGGGCTGCGAGGACGAGGAGACAAAGCCGTCTGCCTGAACCCTGACCCATGGGTAGCCACGCCCACAAACCCAACTTCAGCAATCCAGCTATCCAAGGCTACTCTAAAGTCTTTATTGAGGCCCTGACGTAACCTCGGCTATCTGCCCAACGAATGCGACACCTTCTTTCCACACATAGCCATCCTTCCCTTTCACGTCCCTTTGAACCCTTTAGTCATTAAGTTTCTCTGGTACCCGTCACTCGTGCGGCTTCTGATATTCCTCCTTAACTCCTTCCTTCCTTTTAACTCCTTAATTCTCCCGTGCTCTCCGTTGCGTCTCAACACCTCGCCATCCCGAACAGTCATCTTTATATACACTACACATTTTCCTTGGCTGTGCACATCATTGTATCACGTGAATATAATCGTGTCAAGTCATTTTGGTTCCTACAGACATGACCTTCTATAAAGACACGAACTATTACAGGAACTACCGATTAACTATTTTAGACCTACAGAGCTTAGACCCTTTGGAAGTACATTTTACAGGAACTACCTCGTGTGTCTCAATTACAAACTTTCAGATTTTTGTATATCTGCTTTATTACATACTATATATATTTTTTTATTTTTTTATATTTGTGCCTAAAGCGCCTGTAGGCAGTGGTGACCCAGGGCTCGGATGGTAGGCTCTGAAGGTTCACTTGAGGGCTCTGATGGTTGGTCCTCGCCCATGGTGGCGCAGGCAGGATTCTTATAGTGACGCCTGTGATTAGAGGCTCATGCCGCCACTCTGTGTCTTCCGATGCACTCGCAATCGAAAATAGAGTTGATGGGCAGGGCATGTGGGCAGTGCCGTACCCAGAAAATTGAAAAGGGGGGGCCAAATATATATAATTATATATTATCTATTATAAAATAATCATACAAACTTTTAAACTGAATCAGTAATTTCTTTTCAACTGCATAAATAAATATTTTTCTAACAAATATAAATATTTTAGTAAATACAGGAGCTTGTAAAATTATATTCCGTAAGCATTCCGTAAGCATCAAAGAAGTTTTTACCATATATTTTCATGCAGATCAATTATTTACATGAACAATGCAGGTTACTTACTTTCTGACTGGCAAATGTTTCAATTACTGTTTGAAAATCCATTTCACGAGGGATATCACTTTCAATGCTCATTATAGCCAACCATGAGAGACGACTCTGACTCATTGATGTTCTTAGTCTGTTCTTTATTATTTTCATCTTGGAAAATGATCTTTCACCATTACAGTTGGTCACCATTAATACTAAGTAGATTCTCAACAGTATTTCAACATTGCGAAAAGCTGCCTGCAAGCCACTATCAAGTAGAATTTTGTAGAAGTAGAGTTATTTTGGCCATGGGATACTTTCATTGTACACGCACTTCTACCACATTTGTTATGTTGTTATATTTGGAAGGCATTGAATATATAATTTATTTATTATTATTTTTTTTTTTTTTTTTTTTTTTATTTTTTTTTTTTTTTCAACGTTTTTAACTTTGTATTTGATGAATAAATTTATTAATTTACCAACCCAACTGTCCTTAAATAAATACACATACCCTCATTAATACTATTATTATTATTTTTTTTTTTTTTTTTTTTTTTTTTTTAAATGCTGGATTTGTAAGGGTGTTAATAGTAATAATGATGATCATAACTTAAACGTTGTACATGACCCCTTGAGACCCAGAACGTAATTTTTATTGCAATTTGGATAAGATTAGACGATTTTTAGTGACTATAAGCAATATTTTCTAGATATGACCTGTTTAGTATCCTTGTCGACTGATTAATTTGGTATATTCAGGTACTTTTCGTAATTTTATGGCTCGACAACATACATTTTTTTATAGCAAAGGAAAGATCTGGGCGTGAAGGGGTTAAGCACGCCCACGAGCATGTAGTTTCTGAACATTGGCTTACACATTATAATTATGAACATCAATATGAACAAAACAGTTAATTCCTGTTACTTAACACTACCTACAACCACCCTGCATCCCCATCCATGAATTTATCCAGCCTCCTTTTTAAGCTCCCTTTTGACTCCGCACTGACAACTTGATAATGTTATGACCACCTGTTGTTTTTAGCAATCACCTTTTTTCCAGCACAAAAAAACAAGGCTATTTGAGATCCGGGGCTATTCATAAAACATTCGCGCCCAATGCCCAGGCCTAACTACGCCAATGACAACGAGTTAACAAATTCTTGCATAGTCTGGGATTACATTTATGATCACAGAAAATGGGAAGTGGGGGGAGCGTGAGTGACGTCAGGGAGTGGCTTGGTCTGCGCAACTCCCCCGCCATTCCTCCCTGGACAGCGGCAGAGGTAACGTGTTGCGTGGGGTCTGTGTACACTACAGGTGTGGTAGGAAAGTCAATTACATATTTTTAATGCCAGGTAATGATAGATCTCTGTACATATGTTGTGTGTGTGATAGTCATTAGTTTTGATTGAGTGTAATAGACGAGTAATTATATACTATTAGGTATAAGTGCCGGGCGGTAGATGAGTGAAATAGTATGACGTTAATTAACACGGTAAAGTCATTTTAGTCGTTTTTATTTTCGCAATTGCTTTGTTATCTATCAGAGCAGATCTATGAGCAAAGAGTTATCAATCATTGTATATTAAACCTTCAGATTTAATGATATTAAGAAATTTGAGGGATATAATGTTGATACAAGGAAATCGAGACTTAGTTGTGTGTGCTTAAGTTAACGAGGGCAAGGTGGTACAGGTCGTAAGTAGTTCGGTAGTTACTGAATAAGGGGAGGAAACGAACCATAGGTATTTCAATATATATTACTACAGGGTTTTATATACATTTATTTAACTCATAGATCTAGGTAAGTTACAATGGCACCAGCTTCCATATAATGTGTGTGTGTGTGTGTGTGCTTGCGTGTGTGTGTGTGTGAGGCAAAGTGTTGGCATGCTTCTCTTGTTCGCTCTCTGAACCATGAGAATCTTTTAAGCTGTGGAATCTGAGGCAGTAAGATCATTCATTTTTTCATCATATACATTACTACCCTTAAATAATTTCCTGAACCTATATTTTGTACCCAATAATAATAATTATAATAATAATAATAATAATAATAATAATAATAATAATAAATAATAATAATAATAATAACGAGGCAATAGTGTTATGTATGTATATATAACGCTATCCTTTGAATTGAGTAGTTATATTTATCTAGATTTTCCGTCAACACCATTAGTTCAGACTCAGCTTAGCGAACCTCATTGTACGGAAAGAATGAATTTATCAGTTGTTAAGGGGGGCTGATATGGCCTGATTAAGAAAAAGGGGGCTGACTGGGCTGATTAAAGGGGGGGCTGACTGGGCTGATTAAGGGGGGGCTTACTGGGCTGATTAGGGGGGGGCTGACTGGGCTGATTAGGGGGGGGCTGACTGGGCTGATTAAGGGGGGGGCTGATTAAAGAGGGGGCTGACTGGGCTGTAGTAGGAAGCCCCCAACGTTGAGAATGAAAATTAAAACGAAATGTAATCATGATTGAATGATAAAAAATAACCAGTGCATGATTATGGGTAGGTTAGTTAAACACTTATTTTTCGTGTAGAATAAATAATCTTATTCGATACATTTCAACAGGTGACGTTTCTGGTCCATGGGGTCCTGACGAAGTTGTAGCCAGAGGACCCGCCACCATAATCCGGCCCTGCATGTTAGCACTTTCTCACATCACATCTTATACGTCTAAAAAAGTTGGTATGTACAGATTCTTACTCAATATATCATCCTTGTTTTGAAATAATATTATCCTTATGTTGAAATATTCTCATCCTTATGTTGAAAAATACTGAAGGTTTGTTTTTGCGTATCTATCATGTACGTATATTGGGCATGCTAGGACAGAGAGAAAGAGGTGGACAGAGAGGCATGCTAGAACAGAGAGAGGTGGAGAGAGGCATGCTAGGACAGAGAGAGAGAGAGAGGTGGAGAGAGGCATGCTAGAACGGAGAGAGGCATACTAGAACAGAGAGAGAGAGGTTAGGTAGAGAGAGGCATGCTAGGACAGAGAGAGAGGTGGACAGAGAGGCATGCTGGGACAGAGAGAGAGGTGGAGAGAGGCATGCTAGAACAGAGAGAGAGAGGTTAGGTGGAGAGAGGCATGCTAGGACAGTGAGAGAGAGAGAGAAGAGAGAGAGAGAGTCCAGTATAAGAACTTTAAGTGCGTGTGAGTGGGGAGGTTCTTTAATGCATATAATTGACAGCCAAGTGAGGAAGCATTTATCCAAAGCAGTGGAATGTAGTGAACAGGAGCAGTCATGTGTGGAGGCAAGTCTTTTATATATTGTAAATACATAACTAATGCTGATGTATTTTTTTTCCAAGGCAGTGGTCGAAGGAGATGGTTCTGCCACACCGCAAGAACGTACGGACCGACCACCAGCGCTTGTGGGGAAAGATCTACCCGGTGACGTTTGTCAGCAGCGTCAGGAGCCCAGCTGAGCCAGAGAGAGGAAGCACGCTGAGAGTCCCGCCGTGGCCTGCGAAAGATCCTGCCTGGGTCTCGAGTTGGTGGCGTCACAAGAGTAAGTGGATTTTCAGGTTTTTAGTGCATTGAAATGTACTCTTACCCGATATTACCAAGCTACCAGATGGTATTTAGGAAAACTAGTCTGCCATCGTGTTCATGAGACATTGCTGCATATCATGAGCATAATTTAATAATTTAATAATTTAATAATAAGACTACACCTATATCAAGATAATTGAAGGAAATTAAATTAGTTATAAACATTTCACTTTTTTGCTTCAACTCGCCGACTCCCTTAATTTTGCTTGCATTGAACTTTTAATCACTGTTCCGAAATCGGCACACATTTCAATTTTGTTTTATATGTAACATGTCCCGATAAGGAAAAAATAGGTGTTCAAAATGGTCTAGAAAGTAAAACTACTGTCTACTGCAAACTGGTGGCATGACGGGTGAGCTTTCACTCCCTACAGGAGAGAAAAGAGTTCCCATGAGCTATCACACGCTCACCCGTCACGGAGCCAGCTTGTAGTCGACAGCAGTTTTACTTTCTAGGCCATTTTGACCACCTACTTTTTTCCTTATCGGTACAAAAATAAGTCATGCTACATACCAAAATAAATGGAAAAGTGAGCCAATTTCGAAAGCGATTGAAAATTGAATGCAGGTAAAACTAACGGAGTCAGCGAGTGGAAGCAAAAAAAGTGAGAAAATGTTTAACTATTTTCCTTTCCTTCAATGATCTTAATATATAGGTGGTCTTACTGTATTTAAATTATGCTTATGTTATACAGCAACGTCTCATGAACACGATGGTAGGCTAGTTTTCCTAAATATCATCTGGTAGCTTGGTAATACCGGGTAAGAGTACATTACAATGCACTGAAGACCTGAAAATCCGCTTACTCTTGTGACGCCATCAACTCGAGACTCGGGCCAGGATCTCTCCAGACACCTGAAGTAACCAGAGCAAGCAAGGCCCATCCAAGTGTAGAAGCTGGCTGTATCAACAACAACAGTGTGTATCAATAAAGTGACTGAAATATGACAGTAATATGACAGTGTGTCTATTTTAGTGTTCTCTCCCACTCCTCCCTCACACCAGACAGGACATTAAAATACGTTGCTATATCTTTTCTTTTATTACATAAGTTTACATCAGAAAGCATCAGGTGACCTCCCGTCCTACACTGTCTCCTCCATACTTACCTCTTAGTTGGGAACTCTGCTTCGTTCTCGCCACACACACACCTATGGGTAGTCTGGGAGGCTTGTTAGTGCAGGGGGGGGGGGAATTCTCTATCTCTCGCTCTCTGTACTGTCAATAATCCCATAGTCACACCACTGCACTAATGTCGCCAGGCCATATATTATGAATTTTAGCATGACTACAGGACTTGTATGTCCCACTGAAGATGCATACACAGTAGTTTATATTATGTACGTGTCTTCAGTGGCACATACTAGTCTGTAGTGATGCTTAAATTCCTAATATATGGACCCTGGCGACATTAGTGCAGTGGCGACTATAGTGTTATGGACGGTAGGGAAGTAAGGGGCTGGAAGGAACAGGGGACAAGGTATAGGAGAGCCCTTACTACCCTCTACACTACCCACTACTCTACCCTCTACAGAGGACCCCGCCCCCCCATACCCCGTACCTCCTCCCCAGAGCATAACCCACACACACACACTCTCTCTGGCTGGGGGGAGTTATTACGTGCCACAAGATGAAGTAGTCACCCTTATAGAGTGACTACCCGACTCCTCATCCCGCCAACAAGTGTGTCACAGGTACTCATCTAGCTCCTGATATCACTCGTCTGGCCCCACGATCTCTCTTCCTTGACACCTGAAAAATAAAATTGATTATAAATATACTGTACATGTAATAGTTTCTGGTACAGTGGCTAAGGTTTACATAATTGACTCCCATTAATAAGGTAGGTAGCACAGTGTTCTATTACATTTGGCAAGTATATAAGGGCCCCCCCAAAAGTTTTCCCAAATCCAAAATTGCTAAATAGTGATCTACTAATGAGAAAAAAAAATGTAGCCCAGAAAGGAATAACTTCACTAACTTTCCACAATGGTTTGCCACTTTTTTGGCTTGACCTGTAAGCTGCGACGAGCCACATACAGCATATGACGTACGTGCATGATTTAAATTTACACTCACTCGAGAGACGCACAGTAAGGGGCGATCTGATAGTAGTTTTGAAGTGGATAAAGGGATATAATAAAGGAGAGGTAGGAAAAGTTCTTACGGCTATTAATCAGGGTAAAATAAGATTGATTGATTGATTTAATGCTAAAAAAGGGAAAATGTGCCAGACATCAGAGGTCATATGGCACTATGGCAAAGCATATAAAGGGTCAGGGTTATAGAAAAATAGTGAAACGGTGAGGGAAGGGGAAAGAACGGAATGTTACAGCAGGATGGTTAGATCAGATGCAGGATGTGGTTTTGTTGGATGAAGGAGGTTAAATTTTCCAGGGAGAACGAGGGGGATTCCGGGAGAATGTCCGCAAGACAGGGAGGTCGGGAAAGGAGGACAAATGAGGGAAGGAACTGGAACGGTCAGTAGGTAAGATGGGGGCAGGATATTAGGATATGTTGGACAGTGAGAGGAGCTTGACAGGGTGTGCAGAGGGCTGGGGAGGAGCGTGACATGAGATAGGAGCGTGTGCTGCGACGAGCCACATACAGGACACGGGATTCACAAACGCACAGAAACCACGCAAAACATTACACGGTCTCCATTATGATATGAATTATATGTGTCTACTTTCACCTGTATACGATGTAGGTTTTTATGATTTGATAATTCATATATTGCTTTTAACCCCTTGAGGCCCAGAACGTAATTTCCATTGTAATTTGGGTACCATTAGACGATTTTTAGTGAATATAAGCAATATTTTTTAGATTTGACCTGTTTAGTATCCTTGTCGACAATCTAATTTGGTATTTTAAGTGACTTTGTAATTTTATGGCTCGACAACGTACAATTTTTTATAGAAAAGGAAAGATCTGGGCGTGAAGGGGTTAAATAGCAATATACACTCTCTTTAAATTGTGTTTAATAAATTAGCTTTGGTTAATATTAATTTTTTGAGTGAATTGTTTAAAATATGAAATGTTTCATATCGCATAATCTTCCACACGCACAGAAGACAACCTCACCATTTACCATTACTACCATTACTACAAATAGAAATGTATTCTTCAAAATTATGTAAAACTCACATTATGCACGCCAAATGTGATTGATTGCTTGTAATGCCAAAAAGGGGTAATGTGCCAAACATCAGAGGTCATAAGGCACTATGGCAAAGCATAAAAAAAGGGAAGGGTTGGAGAAAAAGAGTGAAACGGTGAGGGAAGGGGAGAGGAACGGGATGTTACGTCAAATGTGAGCCTTTCTTAGCCAAATCTGAACTGTGGACACAATTAAACCTTTGCCAAATCTGAACTGTGGACACAATTAAACCTTCGCCAAATCTGAACTGTGGACACAATTAAACCTTCGCCAAATCTGAACTGTGGACACAATTAAACCTTCGCCAAATCTGAACTGTGGACACAATTAAACCTTCGCCAAATCTGAACTGTGGACACAATTAAACCTTCGGCAAATCCAAACGAGTCAAATGTAAGAGAACATTGAGCACCTATTAAGATATATTATACAATCTTTTCACAAAATAAATAATATTTTTGACTCTACTGGTGTCCTTTCCCATGTAACCTGATAGTACTGTACGAGAGTGCTATGAGCTTACTAAACATCCTATCACATAATATAACAGTAATATCTACTCAAGCAAAAAAATGAATGTACTCATATTTCAAACAAGTTATCTAATTAAAAAACTAAAGCAAAAACAACTTACTCTTGAGCAAAGCAACACACAAATAATGCCAACATGGGTGTCCTAATGCTTTCTGATGATCTATGTAATATATGATTTTTGACTGAACACTTCAATGGAGGGAAAATATAACACTATTAATGTGATAAAGATGGCAAGGCAGTGCGGCGCCACAATGCAGCTGATGTGTAGGCTTGATGTGATGCAGCTGGCTTCTTAGTGTGGTAGTTTGAAGCTTGAGTCTTGTAAGTTGTAAGCTAGGGGAGGTTGGGTGGAGATGCTGGATAAAGGGTCTTGATTCACATTTTAGCTATAGTACTTAAGTTCATTCCCTCGTCTATATATTATGGTATTGTTTTTCTTGTATGCCTTCGGGCGAGAATAAAATTATTATTATTATTACTATTATTATTATTATTATACACCGTCATTACTTTCACCAAATCTCCTCACACTGCAGATACTTCCTCTACACTTCCCCACTAGAATAACTTGGGCCGAGTCAATGACAAGGATAGATATTATAGATTTAGGGGAGGCGGTAGCAGAGTGGTTTGCGTCACCGAGTGGCGTTCTCGAAGACCCGAGTTCGATCCCGATGAGACCCATAAATCCACTTAAAATATTTCTGCACCGTCGAGTGGCCTAAGAACACCCACATGCCCTGCCCATTAACTCTACCTTCGATTGCGAGTGCATCGGAGGACACAGGGGGGCGGCATGAGCCTCTAATCACAGGCGTCACTATAAAAATCCAGCCTGCACCACCACGGGCGAGGGCCAACCATCACAGCCCTCAAGTGAACCTCCAGGGCCTGCCATCCCACCCCTGGAGGTCACTGCCTGCACGTGCTTTGGCCAAGATGTAAAAACAAAAAATAGCAAGTATGTCATCAGTGGTCTCCCTCTGAAGCAACCATGCATAAAAACTTGACCACTTCATATGAGCAAAGATCACTCACATGAAATTAAAACTATCCTTACAAGTAACAAATGATAGCAATTCAACATCTTCTACCCTTCTATTCCGGTGTCTACAATGATATCAGACTCCTTTCATCTCAACACACCGGAGCTACAAACATCTGGATCCCCCTAATACATTACAAGCATCTAAGTGTCTGTATACTTTAACCCCTTCACGCCCAGATCTTTCCTTTGCTAAATAAAATCATTGTTGTTAGCCATAAAATTACGAAAAGTGACTGAATACACCAAATTAGCTAGTGGACAAGGATATAAAACAGGTCATACCTATAAAACATTGCTTATATTCATTAGAAATCGTCTAATGGTAGCCAAATTACAATGGGAATAACGTTCTGGGTCTCAAGGGGTTAAAGGTATTGACACCTAAAAGACATACTCTTTTGTTTATGTTCCAATTACAACCTGTAACAAATGGATCCTTCATACTTTTGCTGCCTAAATTCTCCCTTATTCTTTACTCGGTCTCTCTCCACATTTCCAACCTTACATTTTGAGTTCCTGGCCTCCAATCCTTCATACTTGTATACACTTGTTCAAAACGGCTGTTATTGCATCTCTTTACCATTAAGCTGCACACATTGCAAGCAAGAGGAGTGAAGTGATCAATTCATGGAAGTGATGAGCACGAGTCCCAAGTTGAAGCATATTCTTAATGTTGATATTTTCTTCTGGTGGTCTACAATCCTGCCCATCACCCAGACAGCCAGCCATCGAGTGCAGCCGTGGCCAGGCGAGGCACCAGGTGAGTGAGCCAGATGGACCTGCAAGAGATGTCACAATGAGTACAACTCTTGGTCAACACAGACATCAACACATAATAACATAAGGAAGCTACAAGAGGCAGCGAGACCTACAGTCCTACACGTGGTAATTAGTTACGGACTACGGGCCCGGGGTTGGACCACCCTGCTATAGATAATGAGTCAAAATCTAATATAAAAATTTAAAAAATGAACTATTTCTATGCAAATAAATTTTTTTTACGATAGACAAATGATCAGAGGTGGGCACTTCTGCAAACACTTCTGCAAATTGCGGAAGTTTGAATTAGTTTGCGGATGTGCGGTAATCTAAATGTTTGCGGATTTGCCTTTACGGAAGTACTTCCGCAAAGGCAAATATGTCCGCAAATTCTGTTAATTCCTCAAGTGAACCTCCAGGACCTACCATCCCACCCCTGGAGGTCACTGCCTAACAGGTGCTATAGCCAGGATGTAAAAAAAAAAAAAAAATAATAATAATATTACCCCTTAGTGTGCACTTAAATTGATATATTGAGCGAGTGGTCACAATGAGGGGAAAGTAAAATGTGAGCTGTAACATCTGTGGGGCGCTGAGGGGTAGGTAGGAACAACATTTTAATATATAAATATTAAAATTGAGTAATTGTAATTGTAATTAACATTTTTTCCATTCCTTATAATTGTAATTGAAATTATAATTTAACATTTATTCCATTCCTTGTAATTGAATTTGTAATGGAGTAGTTGGATAAGTCATCATAGTCTGGATATGTGAAGGTCTTGAGAAAATAAAAAACGCAAGTGGTGACGGTGGTAACGACCGCGCAGTTCTCGTCCATTAGAAACCGGCGTGAGCCCCGTACCGCCGCTACTAAAGGTACGGTGGGGGTATATAGAGGTCCATAACAAGCTACTCTCGGGCACGCGGGACTTGAACTTAGGATCGGCTCATCGATATTGACTATGGGCACGTCTCTGTAGTATTCAGCGGGAGACACTTAGCAAAAACACGTCAAAATATACCGTTTACCGGATCAAAATAGGCTCAGTCATTTATTTTAGGGATAATATTACGGTGAAAGGCTAAATTGGCTTGGCGGTAATGTATTATCATCTACCCTACCGTATATATATCACTAACAATACTCCTATTGTCGCTAATATGCCATAAATAAGGTATTTAAGGGTAAATCTCACCTTATTTCCCATTAAATATGGTCTATATATCGGGAATAAACACTAAACATGGCCGCCCAGTTGGTTCCTGAAGACCTGAACGTTGATTGGCTGAAAGACTTAGCCAGGCCTCTGATTGGCTGTCAAGGTAGCGAGGCCGCTGATTGGTTCTTGGGAAACCTGGGTCGCGGCAAGGTTACGAGATGCCAATTAGGTTTTTGAAAACGAATAATCACTTTTTTATTCGTGCACCGATATTGAATTGCAAAACTGTATTGAAAACCCCAGCTTGTTTTATTATTTTTCATAGAAAGTGTCCGAGTTTTAAGGCCTTCGTAAAAGAAATATGAATCAATATGTTAGTAACACCGTAAATTTTAGCGATATTTTGTTGATAATTCTTTTTTTTACACTAAATATAAGGGGATTTTTGTGTTTTAATATATTTCACTATTTCCACATCGTTTTATGCATTTATTACGCACTTGGTGGGTGTATTTTATTTTTTTTGTCTCAGGGGGTATTTATTTATAATTTAAAGTCAACCTTGTTCTTCCTTTTACTTGAGCGGTGATGTTATTTGTGTGTGATTAGCTATGCCTACAGTCGCAGTGTGTTTGTGTGTGCCAATGTGACGTGTTTTTCGCGTGTTTAGTGGAGGAATACATCTGACTCAGTGGTTAAAAGGGTCAAATTATCAACAAAACAAAAGATCTGTTGCTTCATGGTTTCAACACTAAACTAGGATCTGTTACTGTTTATAAGATACACACATCATATACAATTTGCTCATATTTTTTCACGAATTTTAAATGCTTCGTAAAAAAGTAGATTATTGTTGTGGTGAATTTTGAGTTTTTTCGGCCACTTTGTGAAACTCGATATTTCATTAATTATTCGTTATTTCATTTTTTTTTTTAGGCTTATTGTGTACTATTTATCATTACTTTACTATATCCGTGTTGATTTATTCATTATTTGATGTTTTGATTAATGAAGGGAATAGTTGTAGCCTCGGCTTGGATGTCAAGATCAAGATCAAGAGATCGTGCCAGTGCAAGTCCTCTTGATGACGTCACACGGCAACCATATTAGCTATATATCCTTATGCTTATATTTAGACCTCAATTTACCTTAATGTGAAGGTCTGGAGAAAATAAAAACCGCAAGTGGTAACGGCGGTAGCGATCGCGCAGTTCTCGTCCATTAGAAACCGGCGTGAGCCCCGTACCGTCGCTACCGTACACTAGCGACCGAAATTCCCTACACAATTGGGGATGGGGTTTCTGTTTACCTTATTGGATTCTAAGAAACATTATCTCTATAAGCTTCCGTCGCAAATCACTAGCTACTTTCGGAGATATAAGATGTTTTTAATAGGAAGGAGTGAGATGAGATATGAAAATTAAACTAACCTAACCCCACCTTTTGACTCACTAACCTAACCTAATACCACGCTTTAACCTCCTAACTAAAGCCAAATCTGCATTATAAGTGTCAGCGGCAAGGGAAGAACAGAGGCGATGCAGGTCACAAGAGGAAGAAGAGTGAGGCGCACGTAAACACTTGTCTCTCGCCTCCCTATGAACAACATGTCATTATCTCCAAAAGTAGTGATTTGCGACGGTAGCTCATAGAGAGTATGTTTCTTAGAACCCAATAAGGTATATAGAAACCACACTCCCAATTGTGTAGGCAATTTCGGTCCAAGTGTAAAATAATATAATACCGCCTCACTCCCCCACCCACCCAACCACAACACACATATTCAAGCCGCTAATTCTTTCCTCTAGCGTTATGCGTGCCCTTAAACACATACAATAGGTTCTATGATGCATGTAGTGTTGATGTTTCTTCCCGTACTCAGCAATAATCTTATAACGCAAAAAATACCAAAATTATCAACAAAATCTCGGAGCAACTTACCTCTGCCTGCGTCCTTTCCGCCATTGTTGACACGAGTACCAACTGTCATCATCAGCTGTTTCTGCCTTCCTATTCTATATTTGCGCTTATAAATTAAGGTGTTTTTATCTGTATATATTACTTAAGAGGAGACAAGGCTTTGATATCTTCGTAAGAAAACAAAGGCATGACATTATAGTCTGTAATAAAGCAGATATACAAAACTTTGAACGTTTGTAACTTCTTGTAGGTCTCACGGCCTCTTATACCTAGCTTCCTTATTTTCTTATGTTCTTATGTTCTTTGCCGCATTAATTCATCTGCATTCTTTAATGTTTCACGGATTCACATGAGTCGAAGGAACATAAGGAAGCTACAAGAGGCTGTGAGACCTACACGAGGTAGTTCCTGAGCCACACGAGGTAGTTCCAAAGGGTCTAAGATCTGTAGGTCTAAAATAGTTCATTGGTAGTTCCTGTAATAGTTCGTGTCTTTATAGAAGGTCCTGTCTGTAGGAACCAAAATGACTTGACACGATTATATTCACGTGATACAATGATGTGCACAGCCAAGGAAAATGTGTAGTGTATATAAAGATGACTGTTTGGGATGGCGAGGTGTTGAGACGCAACGGAGAGCACGGGAGAATTAAGAAGTTAAAAGGAAGGAAGGAGTTAAGGAGGAATATTAGAAGTCGCACGAGTGACGGGTACCAGAGAAACTTAATGACTAAAGGGTTCAAAGGGACGTGAAAGGGAAGGATGGCTGTGTGGAAAGAAGGTGTCACATTCGTTGGGCAGATAGCCGAGGTTACGTCAAGGCCGCAAGAGACTTTAGAGTAGCCTTGGATAGCTGGATTGCTGAAGTTGGGTTTGTGGGCGTGGCTACCCATGGGTCAGGGTTCAGGCAGACGGCGTTGTCTCCTCGTCCTCGCTGCCCGCCGCTCCTCCGTACGCCCTGCGGGACCAACCAACACACTACTGAGCCAGGTGACAGGTGGCAAAATGGGACAAATCATAATACGAGGAATCTTATTAGAACGTAAGAACATAAGGAAGCTACAAGAGGGATTAGCTTAAGGGTGAGGAACTTTCGATTAATTATTAAAGGAACGTTAAATTAAAGCTTTTTTTGATGCGAGGAATCTTATTAGCTTAATTCTGCAAGGGTGAGGAACTTTCGATTATTAAAGGAACGCTATGTTATAGCTGTTTTTGGGTGGACTATTGACACTACCATCAACAACAGTTACAACACTATAGTCGCCGCTGCACTAATGTCCCCAGGCACCATATATTAGGAATTTTAGTATCACTACAGACTTGTATGTGTCACAAAAAAGGCATTCACAGTAGTTTATATTCTGCACCTGTCTTCAGTGGCACATACAAGTCTGTAGTGATGCTAACATTCCTAATATTCTGGCGACATTAGTGCAGTGGCGACTATAGGTCTACTAAGGAACTACTACTACAACTACTACTGTCTACTACAACTACTACGACTACTACTACTACTACAACAACTACTACTACTACTACTACTACTACTACTACTACTACTACTTTAGTGTTATTGACGGTACTCACTTTAGGGTGTGACTGTCTGCCGCCAAGCCTTCCTTCTTGGCCTCCAGCTGTAGCATGGTGTCCGGCAGGCAGGTATTAGCGGTCTCCCACAGCGGGATGAAGGACACGGCGGCCACGGCAGCCATCAAGCCGAACACCACCGAGATGGCCCACGGGTAGTGCGGCTCCTGAAGGCGTATAGCGTTCATAGCGTTCATAGCGTGCATAGCGTTCATAGCGTACATAGCCTCATAGTAATAAAAGGAAGAAACTTGGAAATATAATAAAGAAATAAGACTAATGAACACCTATATTATATTAGTCCTCTCTCTCACACACACAGAGAGATTATATTAGATAGATGATGAATGGAATGAATGAATGATGAGTGCGTAGATGAATGGAACATAGAATTCTCTCTCTCTCTCTCTCTCTCTCTCTCTCTCTCTCTCTCTCTCTCTCTCTCTCTCTCTCTCTCTCTCTCTCTCTCTCTCTCTCTCTCTCTCTCTCTCTCTCTCTCTCTCTCTCACACACACACACACACACACACACACACCAGTGCACTCATGATGAATGGGGAGATGAAGGCGCCAGCTCGTGACGCCATCATCCCGGCGCTCAAGCCCTGCATCCGGATCTCCGTTGGGTACAGTTCAGACGAATACAGGAACATGACGTCGAAGGCACAGGAGGCAGCCATCTTACCCGTCATCACCAGCGTCATGGAAAGCCAACCTATACCTGTAAAATATTAATGAAAACACAAATAAACTCATAACGTTGCATAACACCTATAAGGAAACAAATAGTAAATGATTGGAATGGACTCGAGTAGATAGAGAAGAGTAGAGTAGATTGTACCGTCAACAACACTATAGTCGCCACTGCACTAATGTCGCCAGGCATACGTGTAGCTAGAAAAGCGTTGATTTAAAAAGAAAATAGGGAGAACTGGTTCACAAATAGGATGGTAAATGATTGGAATGGTCGTGGAATCAGTTGTCAGGTAGTTAGTGCGGAGTCAATAGGGAGTTTTAAAAGGAGGCTGTATAATTTCATGGATGGGGATGAAAGGTGGATGTAGGTAGTATTAAGTAACAGGAGCTACCACGTGTAGGTCTCACGGCCTCTTGTAGCTTCCTTATTTTCTTATGTTCTAAACCACTTGGCTCCACAACTATCGCTTTTCTAAAGTTACATACTTACTTGTACATACTAACTACATACTACTTACTAATACATACTTACTTGCAGGTAATAGTGGCTGCGTCAGAAGGGAGAAAGCACAGAGAGCAAACGTCCCAATGCCTGATTTCTTGCGGCCAATCTTTTCCACCATGTAGATCGTGAGGATGGCAGGCAGCTCCATCGTGCCGGAGATCGCGACGTAGGCGAAGGGATCGTCGATGTTGAGGGCAGAGGCGGCGAGGGTGAGGCCGAAGAAGATCAGAGCCACGGAGAAGAACCCAATGCAGGATACGACGGTGATGGTGATGAGCTTTTTGGTGCTGAGAAAAGAACATAAGAAAGAACATAAGAAAATAAGGAAGCTGCAAGGGGCCGTTAGACCTACACGTGGTAGTTCCTGGAGAGAGAGAGAGAGAGAGAGAGAGAGAGAGAGAGAGAGAGGAGAGAGAGAGAGAGAGAGAGAGAGAGAGAGAGAGAGAGAGAGAGAGAGAGAGAGAGAGAGAGAGAGAGGAGAGAGAGAGGAGAGAGAAGAGAGAGAGAGAGAGAGAGAGAGAGAGAGAGAGAGAGAGAGAGAGAGAACATCATAAAATAAGGAAGCTACAAGAAGCCGCGAGACATACATGTGGTAGTTCGTGTAGTTAGTTAAGAAGCAAGCAAAAGTTAGTTCGTTAAGAAAAAGAAGGTTAATTAACTGCATATATAATATATATACTAATATATAAGTATATAATATATATATAATATATTATATATAGATAATATAATATATAGTATATATATATATATGAATATATATATATATATATATATATATATATATATATATATATATATATGTATATATAATATATATATATATATATATATATATATATATATATATATATATATATCATATATATATATACGTAGTGTAATGTCATTCTCTATATATACGTAAACACCTGTGGACTGACCTGAACAGCATGATGACTTGGTTCAAGACGCGACGTGCCATGTTGGGTTGAGAAATGTCCTTGGCAGTGGCTGAACTTGACTGAAAAAGCAAGAAAAAAAATCTATCTATCTATCTATCATCTATCCAAGGCCATGCATCTTTTCCCGGTCAAGGGCTTACATCTGTCCCTCCTCCCTCCGTATACCTGCTGTTCGACGTTCTTCATGACAGCCAGCAGGTGATCCTTGGGCGGCAGGCTTGTCCCGTTCAGCCTCGCCGCCCTCTGCAAGACTGAAAGAGCCTCCTTGTGCCGCCCCATCACCACCAGCCACCTCGGAGACTCGTTCATGAAGCTGCGGATCATACAAAACACGCGCCCTTATAGTCTATTTTTTTTAACCCCTTGAGACCCAGAACGTAATTTCCATTGTAATTTGGGTATACCATTAGACGCTTTTTAGTGAATATAAGCAATATTTTATACATATGACCTGCTTAGTATCCTTACCACTAACTAATTTGGTTTATTCAGTTAGTTTTCGTAATTGTATAGCTAAGAACAGATTATTTAGTATATATAGCAAAGGAAAAATCTGGGTGTAAATGGGTTAACAAGGCAAAAAATCCATGTTATCTTAAGGTCTCATGCTTAAAATGATGCCTATGTTTACCTGATAATATGGTTAACTATAATAAAATACAGCTGAAATTTAGAAGTGTAGTATTCCCTTCTCCTGGCATCAATATCAGTCCGTAAGCAGCAAGGGGTCAGGATTTTTTGCCTCGTTAAGGAAAATAGACTATAGGTGACAACTTAACCCATGGCTTCTACACTTGATTGCCTCCCTCATATAACGTCTTGGTGAGAGTTTAAATAGAGTAAAGAGTAGAAGAGTTTAGAGATTAATAGTAGAGAGATTAGTAGATTAGTAGATTAGTAGATTAGGAGATTAGTAGTTCAGAGTTAAATAGAGTAGAGAGTTTAGAGTAAATTCATGGATATTACACGATACAACGTTGATTATTATTCTTTTCACACAATATATCTTCAGGAGAAAAAAAATGGGTAGCTTTACCAGTGAGAGTATTGTAGAAGTACCTAATGAGTCTAAATAAATGTATATATTGCTGTAATAAGGGAGCGTATGACAGATATAATGGAAATATGATATGTACGTGTAGAGAGAGAGGAGAGAGAGAGAGAGAGGAGAGAGAAGAGAGAGAGAAGAGAGAGAGAGAGAGAGAGAAGAGGAGAGAGAGGAGAGGATAGGAACAGACGGGAGAAGAGAGAAGTAGAGAAGAGAGAGGAGAGAAGAGAAGAATGAAGAGAGAGAAGCTAGAGGAAGAGAGAAGACGAGAGAGAAAGATGAGAGAGAGAGAGAGAGAGAGAGAGAGAGAGAGAGAGAGAGAGAAGAGAGAGAGAGAGAGAGAGAGGAGAGAGAGAGAGAGAGAGAGAGAGAGAGAGAGAGACTACAAGAGGAAGGGCACCATGACAGGGCAGAGCAAGGACACGAAGGTCTGCAGCAGCGCCAGTAACGCTACAGGTAGGCAGAGAAGAGACCCCAAGGATAGTAACAGGAGAGGACAACGTCCCGGTCAGGGCAGGCCGCAGTTGGACCGCCGACTTAAGACTCCGTAATCTCCACACTGCAGGAGAAAACGGGGATATGATGCACCTGCAATAGAAAAAAAAAATAGCAAATGAAAAAGAACGGATGCAAGTGGAATGAGAGTATATTAAAAAAGAAGAAGAGAAGAAGACTGGTGTCACAAATAGGGTGGTAAATGATTGGAATAGACTCAGTAGACAGGTAGTAGATGCGAAGAAGGTCATTAGAGGAGCTTTAAAAGGAGGCTGGATAAATTCATGGATATGGGGATGAAAGGTGGATGTAGGTAGTGTTGAGTAACAGGAACTATCACGTGTAGGTCTCCCAGCCTCTTGTAGCTTCATTATTTTCTTATGTATGAATCGCAAGATGGGGTGTATACATGCCTGAATGATGTATTTGGGATTATCAAGTTCATGTTTTTTATTATTATACATGAAATACTTGCGTTAACTCGAGATCCGCCGCTGCATGTTCCTATAGGTCTGTCAGAAATAAGTAAGTAAGGTCAAATAAGTTCAGATAAATAAAAATAAGTTCAGAAATAAGAAGTTAGAAATAAGGAAATAAGTTCAGATAAATAAGGATATAAGTAAGTAAGTATAATGGTGCTGACTTATGTATAATAAGGAAATATAACTCATGATGGTTGAAAGAAGGATGATTTAGTGCAGAAATACAATGTAATGTACGTACCACCTACTATAGACTACCACCTACTTACTACACATAGGAGTCAGTAAGTAGCTACCACCTCACCGCCAACCCATCAATAAGGCTACGGCAGTGTTCCCTCCCACTTTGCAGCCAATCCGCGCACGGCACCCAAGGTTGTTGCTCTTTCCTGTTGAAGGCTCTTTTTTTTTTTTTTTTTTTTTTTTTTTTTTTTTGCGTGTGTGTGTGTGTGTGTGTGTGTGTGTGTGTGTGTGTGTGTGTGTGTGGTGTGTGTGTGTGTGTGTGTGTGGTGTGTGTGTGTTCAAGGCTCGTCACCCTGAGTTCTTGTTTATCCCCTTGTGTCTTGTCATGGGAGGCCACGTAGAGGAGCGTGTGAGAATGCATCTATACAACGTAGCTAAGGGAGGCTGCACGGACGGAATTGTTATACGTAGAGCTATTAAAATTTTGAAGGAAGCTTTGGAAATTGGACATTAATGGGCAGCTTGCTAGCCCTTCTAGAGTTATGTATCTGATTTATTTTAGCGTTGAATACATTCCTGCTTTCTGTAGCATTCTCGAGAGTCTCGTCACACGCTAGAAAGTGTAAACGTTTTTTTTCTTCTGTGCAGCCCATAATTTAAGCGTGCGCAGCGACTCCGCACTGACCACCTGACGACTGAGTCCATTCCAATCATTTACCACCCTATTTGTGAACCAGTTTTTCCTATTTCCTTTTTAAATCTATGCTTTTCCAGCTATTTACTCCATCACACTCCTTTCTTTTATTTTCTTAAAGTAAAAAGAGTCTGATTTAATTCCCTGTATACCTTCTTTCCCTGGTCAAGGCCATACCTCTTATCCTGGGCCAATACATCCTACTATATATATATAATCCTAATATCCTACTTAATATATATCCTATTAAATCTACGCTTTTCCAGCCACACAAGGAAATGAAAGAACAAGACTTATAGCAACACCAATAGAACAACAAATAGGCCTCCCAGCTCGGCCTTACCCAGGATGAAGCCCGTGGTGAGGGAGGTGGGGTGCATGGTGCCGAGCAGGAAGCGGGAGGTGAGAATGAGACCCAGGGAAGGCAGCCACGCGGAGCCCAGAGCCATCACACAGTACAGAATCACAGAGATGGCGATCATCCGCAACCGACCGTAGCTGCGAGGAGGAGACAAAAGTGGATAAAAATGGATACAATGGGAATAGTTCAGTCCCTACACATGCTGGAAAGCCACAAACTGGATAAATTAGCATCAAGTGACTCTCATATACAAGAAAAGAGGAGGCAAAGTGTATATACAGTGTCATAGAGAAATCGATCATCCGCAACCGACCGTACCTGCGAGAATCATGCACAAAAGTGGGAATAATTCAGACCCTATACACACAGAATCAGCGCCCATAAACCCTCGTACAATAAAAAAAGCAAGAAAAATGCGTCCGAAGAGGAAACCTACGCACGCAACTTTGGTGCACCATCCACCGCCCCCCCTTCCCGTTCCCCCTCCCCCTCCCCCTCTTGTTCCCCCTCCCCATCTAAGGCCTCCTCAGAGGCACTCTCTCCCTCCCTCTCCCTTGCACTCTCATCTCCATCAAGCACAGACGGGGAAACAGACAACGAAACACTGTCTTGCGCGCCAAACTCTGCGGACTCAGAAGTAGCGTCCCTCCCTACCGCCAAACCCCTCCCTGGCCACAAGGCGTTGACTTGTGAGCCAACCACTGCGGCGGACGCAGATGTAGTCCCCTCCCCTGCCGCCACACCCTCTCCCAACCACCTTGCGGCCCACGCGGCTCCTATGTCCCCCGTGTCTCCGGCGGACAGCCAACTCTCGGCCCGCGCGCCATTACCTCCCATGTCGCCCTTGTCTCCCATGTCCCCAGTGGACAACCAACCCACACAGCCTCAGAAGAAAACCTCCATCACACTCCCCCATTATGTCACCTCAGCTTATGAGGAAATTCGCCCTGATCTGCGATCAAGGTCCCTAAGCCGTCGAACCACCCGTTTCTCGCAGCGTAAGTAGGACATACAACTTACCCAGCTACTCACCATGCTAATAATCACACAACTAAACTGTCGCAGCTACCATAACAATAGACACATGATCTCCCAATTCATCCTCTCCCTTGACCCTGACATAGTTCTCCTCAACCACACTGGCACGCCTCCTAACCCCATCAAATTATACGGCTACACCACAAAATACACTTGTGACCCCCACGACGGCGTTGCTATCCTCGTAAAATCCACCCTCAGACATGAATTTCTCCCAAACTGGCCCTCCCCGCATTTCCTCGCCACAAAAATATACACAGTACACGGGCCTATGATAGTTGCCACAACATACGCCCGCCCCAACGCTGGACTTCCACTCGCCTGCCTCAACCAACTTTTTAATCACACACATATCCCAGTTTACCTCCTCGCTGACCTCAATGCTAAACACACAGCTTTCCAACACAATACCATTGACCCACACGGCCACCAACTTCACCAAATATCCACATTAAAACGCCTAAGATTTCTCGGCCCCGACTTCAAAACCTGTTTCACCCATAATGGCTCAGGCCGACCAGATCTAGTATTCAGCAACAGACAGTCCCTACACTACCACCACCACCTCTCCCAAGGACCGCTATGCGGCTCCGACCACATACCTGTTATCCTCCGTATATCCACAAACCCCATAGCCATACCTTCATCTCCAGTCCCAGACTACAAAAACACAAACTGGAGCGAATACAAAAACACACTGACATCCATACACCGCCCAACACTACTCGAAGGCCAGCCACACACCACCATCGACACGGCCATCGATACCATACACCGAGAAATCCTAACGGCAGGCGACCAACACATACCTAAGAAACGCCACAAGATATACCACGAGTTTAAACCCTCAATCAGGACACAACGCCTACTTATATGCTACAAAACACGCCTTTCACAAAATTTACATAACCACATCCCAGTATACAGAGACATAAACATACTCCGTAGACACATTCTTGATAGCTTAACTATCGATCACAACACATATTGGCATAACATGATAAAAAACACGGCTTCATTCAGAAACACTAACCCCACCCACTTTTGGCGTAAAATTCATAACCTCCGAGGATCAAACAAGGACCATTTTGAACACTTACAAGTCCACAACACACGAGTCACTGACCCTCTTCAAGTGGTCGACATTTTTAAAAAACATTGGCAGCAGGTTTTTCGACCCCACCCACTCCCTCCACATATACCCAGTACAACACATATCACCACCATCATAACACACATGCAACACACCCAAGCAGACACCCTCCCGCTCAACAACATCGACACATCCACTCTTAACTACCAACACCTCCTCACCTCCCCCATCGAGGAAGAGGAAGTCGCCAGCCTCTTAAAACACACCCCACGCCGGGCCCCTGGGCCAACAGGGATCACATGGCCAATGACAAGACAACTCCCAATGTGCATCATCTCTTCCCTAACCAAAATTTACAACGCAGCGCTTGCTACTGGGTATTTCCCCAAAACAATGAAAAATGCCACCACTATCCTCATACCAAAACCACAAAAAAACTTACACCTCCCAGACAGTTACCGCCCCATTAGCCTCCTGGAGATCTTGGGGAAAACCTTCGAGAGAATTATAAATTATAGGCTAAGGACGCACCTAGAAACACTAGAACTTCTCTCCCCAAAACAATTCGGGTTCAGAAGTGGATTCTCCACGGAAGACGCCCTCAACACCATTCTTGCCTACCTTAAATCCAGTTCCCACCACTTCAGAACAGCCCTCGTGACCAAGGACGTCAAACAAGCTTTTGACACTGTCTGGCACACGGGGCTAATGTTCAAAATTTGCAACAATTTCAATCTTCCCCCTTTAACACAACGCCTTCTCTGTAACTTTCTCATGGACCGTCAAATTAGATTCAAACACCAACACACCTACTCCTCCTCCTTTTCCCCTCTCGCAGGCGTTCCTCAAGGCTCTGTTCTCTCCCCAACACTCTACAACATGTACACACGAGACTTACCGGACCCCAGACACCGAGAAATCATTTACCATCCAATACGCCGATGACGTCACACAACTCACACGCGCACGGACACTAGAATATCTGACACGGCGTCTACAAAACGAACTCTCCACCACAAGCCTTTGGGAGCTCAAATGGCGCATCCTCTCTCACCCTCAGAAAACAACAGTAACATACTTCAACATCAAGGCACAGAGACCACAACAAATTTTCCTCTACCCTTTCCTACCAAACGCCACTCCAATCCCCCATAGAAAAACAAATAAGGTTCTCGGACTCAACATAGATAATTCCCTCCGCTTCAAAAAACATATTACCCAGAAGGCAGGCCACGCTAGAACAGTCCTCAATAGTTTATATAGATTCCGCGACGCCAACGAGAAAACTAAACTTCATCTATTTAAAGCACTAGTACAACCACTTTTAACTTACTGTCCCTTGGCCCTCTCCTTAACAGCTAAAACTAACCACCTGAAACTACAAACCATTCAAAATAAAGGCCTACGCTTTGCTCTAAATGTCAAATGGCAAGACTTCATAACCTGTCGCGAGCTACACGAGACAGCCAACATACCTCCTTTGAACATAATTCACCACAATAGAATCTCCAAACAACTTGACGCCTTCCAAATATACCACGACGAAATATACACCATTATAGATTCCTTACCCCCCGCAAACTATCTCACACCAAACATCAACCTTCTTGACTCCAACCCAAACCCCCCCCAACCTATATACACGCACCAACCAACATAGCCAGACATCAACGCGCCAACATTGTCCCGTGGCCCAGCGTGACCGACCCATTTCATTCTATACGCACCAACCACTAGCCAGACACCACGACGCCAACACTCGTGACTCAACGCGACCTACCCCTCACTACACCTCGCCTCGCGACACAAAATACACTACCTTCCTCCCGGGACACCAAAAAAGCCAATGCCAATATTATTATTAAGAAAATTAAACTATGTACCATTATACTTTATGTAATCAACATCATATTTATGTATGCCACAATATAAACATTGCAACCACGCTAAAACTATGTAAACAGAATGATTTTTGTAATCAATGTATGTATATGTATTTCAATAAAAAAATTGTTATGCTGAGGAGACGGACGGCCGGTGGTCCCTCGTGCGGGCGTCGGGCGGTGGGCGCCTGGTGCTGCCTTGGATGTGTCAAGGGCACCTTCTTTCCCCCCCCCCCCTGCCCTCCTGTGTCGCCCCAGCGTGGTTTTTTCGATGGACTGAGTCGGGATGAGAGTACAGTACACAGAGTCCCCCACATTAAAAAACACGAACAGCGCTTGGGTTAAGCCCCATGTCTTTTCTCTCATACTAGCCTCGCTTCTCTCACCCATCTATTCTTCCCCCTGTCCCCACTTCCCCCCTCCTGCTTTCTCTTTACGATTCTGATTCTGAAGAAAAATGTAAACAGTGTCACATAGATAGCGATCCGCAACCGACCGTATCTAAGAGCGAGGAGAATCATGCACAAAAGTGGGAATAATTCAGACCCTATTATACATAAGAAAACATAAGAACATAAGAAAATAAGGAAGCTACAAGACGCCGCGAGACCTACATGTGGTAGTTCCTTTCAAAGACTTGATGAATTAGCGCTCAGTAACCCTCATATAATAAAAGAGGAAGAAATGTTTACTCACCGATCAGCCAGAAAGCCATTGAAGAACGCCCCTACTAGAATCCCGCCCATGTAGATACTCTGGTGTGCCGCCCGTAGGTAGCGCCGATCGCACACCAAACTGAACTGCAGGGAACGAAAATCACGCGTTTCAAGGTCATCCACAAACAACCATCTGCTACATTTTCACTTCAATCATTCATGTCATTCGTTTCCACAACCCTTCTGCCTTACCTACACACCCATCTCACTTGACGCTTCAATCACCACCTTGCTCTAGTGCACTGACTCTATGTATAAGAACATAAGAACATTAGAAAATAAGGAAGCTACAAGAGGCTGTGAGACCTACACGTGGTAGTTCCTCATACTTAACACTATACCTACATCCACCTTTCTGTCCTTTCATCCCCATCCATGAATTTATCCAGCCTCCTTTTCAAGCTCCCTATATAAATATTGACTCCTATCGTTTCCACAACACTCCTGCCTTGCATACACACCCTTACTTTACGTTATACACTTACACCTATTACATCCATCTTTACTTTACGCTTCAATTACCACCTTGTTTTCGTGCACTGATTGACTCACCTTGTTTTCGTGCACTGATTGACTCGGTATTATTCCCTATGTTATAATCTAGTCTGTATTCCTCCGTGTCCTCTAACCTCTGATGTGACGGTAGAGGTAAAAGTAGAGTTGTCAAAGTCCCACTCCGTACACGGGACCTCTTGCAGGCGCCCCGTGGCTAAGTCCTCCTTCTGATAGCTGCACGAGTTGCTGAGACACGGGAGAACATGCATTGTTTTTTTTTAGCTGTAAGCTTGTTAACGGCTACATTTCCCCCTATTCATACGTGTTCATGTGTCTGTATATTTAGAGGTTTTCCTGAAAGTCACTCAAATTGCACTACAATATTCACAGGTTTTCATGAAAGTATAAGTTAGTCAGAGAACATGAATAGTCAATCATTAGTTATCATTATAGTCTATTTTTTTTAATGAGGCAAAAAATCCTGCCCCCTTGCTGCTTACTGACTAATAGTTGATGCCAGGAGAAGGGAATACTACGCTTCTTCTTAATGTCAGTTGTATTTTATCATAGTTAACCATAGTATCAGGTAAACATAGGCATCATTTTAAGCATGAGACCCTTAAGATAATATGAAATTTTTGCCTTGTTAAAAAAAATAGACTATAGTCAGTAAATAGAACTCCTGAGGTCGCTCGCTTACTCGATGCCGGAGAGATATGTGGTGTTCCTGAGAGCATTGTGGGCAGCGGTGTTGTTGAGAAGGACGATGGTGGGTGGGAGGTCGGGGGAAGGGTGGTGGCAGGTGTGGTTGACGGAAGGCGATAGGAAGGCGCCGGCAAGGGTGTGGTAAGGGAGAACCACGTGCCCTGTTCAATGTAGGAGCAATACAGGTAGGGAAATGGGGGTTTGGAAGGGAAAGGATGATGAACGGGGTGGGGTTTTGATTCATCGCTAATAAAAAAAGTGAATATCGGCAATAAAGCTTTACGGCATAATAACCTTTGCCATTCAGCGACATACACACTTACCTTCTCGCTGATCCCTCAATTATTTTTGGAAACAATTTTATCTGGACCTTCAGTGTTAACAAATCAAATATATTTTATAGTAGTTATAGGTAGTTAGTTAGTTTATAGCAGTTAGATGGTAGTTAGTAGATTATAATAGTTAGGACGCGACCTACCGTAGATAACAGTAAAGTCGCCACCTGCAATCATGTCGCCAGGCGCCATATATTACGAATTATAGCATTACTACTGATTTTTATGTGCCACTGAAGATGATACACAGTAGTTTATATCATGACTGTATAATCTACTCTGTTTCAGCGTTGTTTTATACTTTGTATCTGCGAGTATATACGGTTTCAAATTTCACTACTCGTTGTTTTTTCGGGCGACGACGACAGCGGTAGGACACTCAGTAAATAAACACTAGATGGCGATTTTTTTGTTGGTAGCCACTTTGTAGATATTTTTGTAATTTGTTCATTTATAGCCATACTATGACACAGATGAAGACACAAAATGACACAGACTCTCCAGATAGCCCCTTCTAACGTTCCTGAAATCATGGATGTACAAATGTAAGTATTAACGCCACCACACGTCTGTAAACAGAAAAGAAGTTGTCCTGGCGACGTTACTGTAATCTACGGTAGCTGGTATTGCACGGAAATATATCTACGTCTATATTATATATCTACTATCTATCTACTATCTACTATATATCTATAAGAATCTGAAGAGTATGTTGGAAGACTCACAGTAAGCGATGGCGATGTAGTAGATGTAATTCCACTTCCCGACGCCGACATGCGCCAGGACAGTGTCGAAGTCATCGGCGTCCCCTGAGGCGGCCAAGGGAGACTCATCACCTGCAAATACGTACACACACCACGTATATTACCAGCAAAATTCATTCATGTATATAGATAGCGCTCTCTCTCTCTCTCTCTCTTTGTCCTTAGCTTTCTCGTTTTGTTCCTTATTTTTCCATTTCTTTCTTCGTTCCTCTCTCTCTCTCTCTCTCTCTCTAACAATCCTGGATTCACCCCTGTGCTCCCCTATCGAATAACCTATACACGCCACTACTTCCGAGTCCTTCCTTCCTACTTTCTACGTATTATCCAAATATACTCTTGAATTTTGAAGCAATTTTTCTTTGATTTTTGTTTCGATTTTTTTTTTATTATTCCCGTATTTGAGTGGTTGGGCAAGTATAGTATTTGGGTACCATTAGACGATTTTTAGTGAATATAAGCAATATTTTATAGATATGACCTGTTTAGTATCCTTGTCGACTAACTAATTTGGTATATTTAGTTACTTTTCGTAATTTTATGGCTACCAACAGACGATTTTATATAGCAAAGGAAAGATCTGGGCGTGAAGGGGTTAATGTCTTCTCGTGTTTTGTTTTTATCCAGGAATCTGAAATAAGGTTTGTTGTAGTCACACTTGATTATTAATTTTATTCATATTTTAATCGGTTAATCACATAATCATATTCAATTTTAATCTTATCTCTCGAATCTGAATTACTGAGAAGAGTGAAATGTTAATCAGATTTTCCCTGAACAAAAAATCGGATATATGCAAGTTTAAACAATTCAGTGAGAATATTGCCGTCAGGGATCAGAAGGAAATTACACGTCATACGGAAAGTGATGAGGCATTGTTGACAGTCATAAGGATCACTATACGGGAGGAACGTGGCCTTGGGGACCGAGAACCACTGAGTTACATAAGATGAGAAGGCTAACAGGACTCGCAGCAAAGGGCTTAGTCACTCACCCTTAGTGGGTATAGATTAGGGAGCAACAAGAAGAGAGATTTGAAAAGAATATAAAAATAGGAGAGGGAATGAGGAAGCAACATGAGATATAAAAAGAATAGAAGAAAGTAATAGAAATAGAAAGCATGAAGAGAGATCAGAACAGAATAAAAAAAGAGAGGGAGAGGAATGCATGGAACTGACCTTATTATACCTTTGTCGTGTTATTGTTGGTTTTTTTTGCCTGTATGCCTCCGGGTGATATTAAAATTACTATTATTATTATTATTATTATTATTATTATTATTATTATTATTATTATTATTATCAAGTAGGACGTAGAAGCAAATTGAAAACAGAAAACTATAGGAGATTACTGATAGATTTTTTATATAAATAACATCAATGGAGTTATATTATGTAACCCGATTGTTTTTTGGATGCCTGTTGTGTTAGTGAGGCCAGCAGATGTTGAGGCAAATGGGTGTGACGGGAGGGACGGGGTGGGTATGGACGGGTGGGTATGAACTGGGTGGGTATGAACGGGTGGGTATGGACGGGGTGGGGAGGGACGGGTGGGTATGGACGGGGTGGGGAGGGACGGGTGGGTATGGACGGGTGGGTATGGCCGGGAGGGTATGCGGTGGGTATGAATGATAGTGATATTTTATTATAATACCTGTCTATAGTCTTCTTTTTTTACCGAGGTGAAAATTCCATTCTATCTTAAGGTCTCATGCTTGAAATGATGCCTATGTTTACCTGATAATATGGTTAATTGTGATGAAATACAGTTGAAATTAAGAAGAAGTGTAGTATTCCCTTCTCCTGGCATCAAATATCAGTCAGTAAGCAGCAAGGGGTCGGGATTTTTCACCTCGTTAAAAAAAACAGTGTAGTGCCATAACAACGAAGTCGTATGGGAATGCTTTAATAAACGATTAACTACATATGAGAAAAGACACGTTATCCTCTACAATGTTTAGACGCATGCCACGCCGTTACGCAAGGTGTTAAGTGTGTACGACACTTAACGCACCGTCAGGCCATGAGCAATGTCCACTGCAGCCCTCGCAGTCGCAGTCGCAGTCGCCCACCTTTGACACTCCCTGCCTGCACCCATATTTGCCTCCCGCGGTCAACATCTGCTTGCCTCACTAACACAACAGGCATCCAAAAACCAATCGGGTTACATAATATAACTCCAATTATGTTATTCACGTAAAAAATCTACCTGCATTCTCCCATAATTTTTATTTTATTTCGCTTCTACGTCCTTTGGTATACATGACAGTAATTAAGGTCTGGACAGTTCCATGCATCCCCCTACTGACTTTTCTTTATATTTTCCTTTTAGATCTCTCTTGTTGCTTCCCAAGAATTCGTGTTTATTCTATGCCCACTAAGCCCGTTGCTGCGAGTCCTATTAGCCTTCCCGTGGTTCATATCCTCTATTTTCCATCTCATACAAAGCGCACTAACCCACACAGGTACTCACCCCGATCCTCCTCGCTACTATTAACCTTTTCCGTGACTCCGGCCATCGTGCGTTACGGAGTTGCTTGCGACAATGCCTCCTTATCGCAGCGAGTGTCTGGAAATGTTTGCGTGCTCGCCCCTCACCACCGCGCGCCGCTTATATAGTGACACCCCGGCGCCTGCACAGCCACACCAAGACACCAACAAACCTTACCTTGAGTTGCCGCACATGCGCCAAGCACACACACACAAGGAAAAACTTGAGGATGCCTTAGGCCCTGCATGCTGCAACTCACACACACACACACACAATATACTCGTGCACATGTGTATGTATGTATGTATGTGTGTGTGTGTGTGTGTGTGTGTGTGTGTGTGTGTGTGTGTGTGTGTGTGTGTGTGTGTGTGTGTGTGTGGTGTATAAATAAATAAATAAATAAATAAATAAATAAATAAATAAATAAATAAATAAATAAATAAATAAATAAATAAATAAATAAATAAATAAATAAATAAATAATTAAATAAATAATATATATATATATATATATATATATAATATATATATATATATATATATATATATATATATATATATATATATATATATATATATAATATATATATATATATATATATATATATATATATATATATATATATATATATATATATATATATATATATATATATATATATATATAGCCGGTGGAGCATTTTTGTGAGAATTATGCAAAAATAATATTTATAATTGAAGTTCTCATATTCATTATAATAATTACAATTTACATTCGGCACATTTCATACATTTTTGAATTGGTTTAAAATCATGATGATGCAAAATTTAACCGAGAAAAGTGGGGGGAACAAAATTTAATGATAACCTGTCCTCCCCCTCCCTACAAAATGTTGGGGTGACATGTCCCCCTGTCCGCCACCCAAACGAGGCCCGTGGCCAGAGATGACGCGATCACTGTGCTATCTCCCAAACGCCATTCGAACTCGTATCAGCTGATCTGTGACAGCACAAACAGGAAGTGACACAGCTCATGTATTGATGCACAGCATATTGACTGAGTGATACGAGTAGTATACGCTAGTAGCCAATTCAAGATGTATCAGACGATCAACAGAATGATATTATAGATCAGATGTAGCCTACCCTACGTACCTATGTGTCCTGTGACCATGAGCCTGTCTTATTCTAATTCTATAAGTTATCTATTTCCATTCGTTTGTTTTGTTTTTTAAGTGTGTTTTTAAGTTCAGTAGCATGGCCTTCACCCCTGTATTACACAAGGCCATCAACGAACAGTAGGCTATTTGTCAATTTAGCTACTGAGGCCACAACTTCAAACTAGAAATATAACTCAAACGAAAAAGAAATTACTCTAAACATGATGCCGCAGAGATGACAGGAGAGAGATAAACACGCAGAGATAACGAATAATGCATTGTTGTTACTGAATCAACTTACTAAACATAAACAAACATAATGGAAATGTATAACTTATAAAATAATAATACTTATTAACCCACGTCGGCAGAACACCTAGGGTACTACACTGATCGCCTGATATTATACTATAGCTACCGTAGATAACAGTAAAATCACCACAGGACAACTTTTTTTTCTGTTTACAGACGTGTGGTGGCGTTAATACTTACATTTGTACATCCATGATTTCCGGAAAGTTAGAAGGGGCTATCTGGAGAGTCTGTGTCATTTTGTGTCTTCATCTGTGTCATAGTATGGCTATAAATGAACAAATTACAAAAATATCTACAAAGTGGCTACCAACAAAAAAATCGCCATCTAGTGTTTATTTACTGAGTGTCCTACCGCTGTCGTCGTCGCCCGAAAAAAAACGAGTAGTGAAATTTGAAACCGTATATACTCGCAGATACCAAGCATAAAACAACGCTGAAACAGAGTAGATTATACAGTCATGATATAAACTACTGTGTATCATCTTCAGTGGCACATAAAAATCAGTAATAATGCTATAATTCTTAATTCAATAAGACCATTCATTGTGTTGATCATCTGATATATCTTGGAGAGGTACTATACATACATGCATACATACATACATAAATACATACGCACAATATATAGGTACGTACAATGACCTGTTTTGGGGTGATAGCACAGAGAGAGAGAGAGAGAGAGAGAGAGAGAGAGAGAGAGAGAGAGAGAGAACAAGCTTTATATATAGTACCGTTTATATTCTATTTGATTGCGTACACCTCTTCTACCTACTACACCCCTACTACCTACTACTACACCCCTACTACCTACACCTACACACCTACCACTACACCCTTACTACCTACACGTACACACCTACCACTACACCCCTACTACCTACTACTACATCCCTACTACCTACACCTACACACCAACTACTACACCCCTACTACCTACACCCCTTCACCTATATAGCCTGCATGGGACGTCCCTTGTTATGAAGCAACAAGGGTTCCTCAGATAACACCATATCCGCTCCGCTCCACCGGTCAACGTGAACATATAATTACAACAACACGCATGTTTGACTGCTATACTTATCAGTTCTGGTCAAGGACGTAATTTCGGCAGGTAATACGATACATACATATACATACATTAATATTCTGATTAAATAATAGATTAGATTTTATTAATATGTTAGGTTTTCTGTTGTGTGCCTGTGTTTCTTAGCGTTACAAGATGCATCGGTAACTCAGTGGTAGATAGGGATTAGTGATGATCCGGTGCCTTCAGTCAGTGCCAGTGTTAGTATCAGTGCCAGGGAGGTTTATTAGTGCCAGTCACAGTGGTGGTAAAAGGCAGCCACTCCTTTCGACAGCTTTATCGTTACTACCAAGAACCAAGACATCATGAGACGCGTGTTCAATCTATTCCATAAAAAGTATAATTTCACCCCTATTACCGTATTCTCGGGAAAAATTATATGGTATACAGTAAATATATAAAATTGATGCAAGTGTGTATGTATTTACCTAGTACTTGTAACATACAGGAAAAGAGCTTGTACTGTCCAGTCTCCAAATCTACTATTATCCAGCTTGCCTTTGAAGTCCTGAATATTTCTTGCATTAATCACTTCTGCATCAAGGTTATTCCAGGCCAAGGAGTGTGTGGTGTGTGTGTGTGTGTGTGTGTGTGTGTGTGTGTGTGTGTGTGTATTAATTTCCCATTTCGCATCAGGAAGCATTCTCTGGTCCGGGATCTTACGTTCAAGAGTTCTTCTAATGACGGTCATGATAATGCCGCCGTGGTGACCTTGAGCGACGAGGACACAGGCGACGCAACGACCAACACTTGCGACATTCACACCGACCAAAGGATATCTGCCTTGTTTAATGTGAGTATGACTTGACCTTGCAGTTACGAGAGAGAGAGAGAGAGAGAGAGAGAGAGAGAGAGAGAGAGAGAGAGAGAGAGAGAGAGAGAGAGAGAGTGAGAGAGAGAACATAAGAAAATAAGGAAGCTACAAGAAGCCGCGTAACCTACACGTGGTAGTTCCTGGAGAGAGAGAGAGAGAGAGAGAGAGAGAACATAAGAAAATATGGAAGCTACAAGAGGCCGCGAGACCTACACGTGGTTTACAGTTCCTGGAGAGAGAGAGAGAGAGAGAGAGAGGAGAGAGAGAGAGAGATTAGCATGGTCCCTGCGCTAAGATGACACGCAAAACAAAAAAATCCATTTTACATAATTGGTTTGCAGCAATTTTCCTTTTGGCGTCATAAGTAATGGTTTCAGGCGATCCAGCGTCATGACGTGGAGGACGTTAAGGCTTTAGTCCAGGACTCAGCGATCGGCCTACTGGAGACCCCCTGTGGTGGCCTCACACCCCTTCTCGTGGCCTGTCACACGCGTCACCTGCCCATCCTTAAGCTGCTTCTTCAACACCATGCACGGGTGAGACAGCATGCTTGAGTGGTTTTGTAGTGCATTTCTTTTACTTAAGACAAAAAAACAAAAAAAATCGGATTTTTGGCTGCTCAAAAATATTCCAAAATTGATGACGATCAGGTTTTTGTTATTTTTACGCAACTCTATGCAAATATTTCCTTTTGATCTATGAGCTTTTTGCCACTCAGACAGAAGCCGAGGACCACCAAGGCAGCACCGCCCTGCACACCGCCATCTGTGACGGCTGGATCGAGGGTGTCACGGAACTACTGAAGCACGGCGCCTCACCATGCCTTCAGGACGCCTCTGCCCCTGCCTCTGCCTTATGTGTGGCAGAGACGCCCCTGAGAGCCGCTGTCAGGACGGGGAATGTTACGGTGCTCCAGCTAATACTCAAACATCATCCAAACACCAGCGTCATGGACAGTGAGGAAGGTTCCCTCCTCCATCTGGCGGCTCGCTCACACCAACCACACATGGTCAAATTTCTACTTATGGAACACAAGTCTTTAGAAATATTAAGATCCTGCGGTCAGAATGGTGACAGTGTGATGCATGCTGTCTTGCAAAAAAGCAGCAAAGCCAAAGATGAAAACCCCTTTTTGGAAACTCTCAGGATGTTTTTTGAAGCTGGCGTTGACGTGAATGTGAAAAATAATCATGGAGAGACGCCGCTCTTCCTGGCTGCTCGTCGACGGCTCCCAAAATGCACCGAGCTGCTGATTTCCTTCGGAGCCGACCTGTTCGCCATGACTCAGTGGGGCCAGTCAGTCCTTCACGGTGCCTGCCTCGGGGGGTGTGCTCTCTGCCTCAACATCCTGCTCAAAGCCAGCCGTCTCGACCACCTCGTTACACTACCGGACTTAGAAGGTGTACAGCCGTTTCACTGCGCCGTCCGGAGTTCCTCGATTGACTGTTGCGAGTTACTGCTGACGAATGGCGACCATCTGACACACACTGATGCGGAGGGGACGTCTCGCTGCTCTTTGCTCCTCCAACACTTCCCAAGCACCTCCTCATCCCAACTCCTCACCCGAATATTTAACTCTCACATCTCCCTTTCCGACGACCCTCCGTATGACCGAAACTCTCATGTCATTTTTGATTACTCTCAGATTCTGTCGAGTAGCAACACGACATTCAGAGTTCCCTTATTGAGGATATTAATTACCATCAAAGGTGTCTTCTCCAACATCCATTGGTAGCGAGTTTCGTGTCTCTCAAATGGGTGAATGTAAAATGGCCCTTTTATAGCGTCCTGGTATCATTTTTTCTATTCATACTTATTCATACAATATACATAGTGGATATAAACAACAAGTGTTCAGAGTTATGTATGAATATCCCAAACCTATGGGGATTTAATGTATTGCATCTGATAATGTATTTACTCATTTTGTGGCAAGAAATCATCACCTTCATTGCGAATCCCAAGAGTTATTTCTGTCATTGGGAAACACTCACAAAAATGGTGTCGCTATCTGCATCAGCGTATGTTGTGTTCTCCTACCAGTCTGCAGCATGGCTGTGTACCAGGACACCAAACAAGGCAAGACCACACATACACTTGAAAATAGTACTCAAGATACACCAATACCAATGCAACTCACCAGAAAAATTAGTGCAGTATCGGTTTTCTTTGGGTGGCTGGAGCTCATGATGCTGTGCGGCCGACTGCCTCTTCTCGGCTCTCATGTGCTCATTTTTACCCGCATTGCTAAGTCTGCCTTAAGGTTTATCGTCGCCTTCATCAGTCTCCTCATTGGATTTTCCGTCAGCTTTATGGTGTTATTCAGTGACAATGAGGAGTTTCAGACACTAGGGACCAGCTTTGTTAAGACGCTGATGATGATGATTGGGGAGGTTGATTACTCGTCTTTAGTGGATCGGAATACAGCGATCATTAGTTACTTGATTCTGGTGGTGTTCCTCTTCTTAGTTTGCATCCTCATGGCTAACCTCCTCATAGGTCTCGCTGTGGACGACATTTATAGCCTAAAGCGCATTGGCAATACGAGAGATGCTCAAAACAGGCAGGGCACATTGTCACCTTTGAAAAAATGATATCTGCGGCAAAAAGATTCAGACTGCTTCCTCGCCGCTTGGCAACCGTTTTGATCAGATTAAATACGATAAAGCAAAATAAAAGCATATATATCAATAAGCCTCACAGAAAATTCATGATCTTTCAGGAGAATATTTCGTCACGTATTATAAAAGAAGCTTTGTCGATTGCAAAGACCAATCAGGCACTTTCTGACGACTCGCTAATTTCTTTGGAGAAGGAAACGCAAGAGGAAAACACAAAATTGTTGCTTCATAAATTAGAAGACCTGAAGGAGATCATGACTGACAAAAGGGTGAACTTGGCACTGAGGCATTACCCGTACAACAGCCGAGAGAGCCGAGTGTGACTGACATCATCAAATTAACCCCTTCACAACCAGATCTTTCCTTTGCTATAAAAAAAATGTGTATGTTGTCGAGCCATGAAATTACGAGAAGTAACTGAATATACCAAATTAGTTAGTCGACACGGGTACTAAACAGGTCATATCTATAAAATATTGCTGATATTCACTAACAATCATGTAATGGTACACAAATTACAATGGAAATTACGTTCTGGGTTTTAAGGGGTTAAACACAGAACATTTCCTAGATGATATCAAGCACTTTCCTGATGTACTTTTCACAAAGACATCCCAGAATTTCTAGTTCCTATAGGGCATAAGCAGCCCCCGAGCACACAATACTTTGCTCAGGTATTGGAAAAACGTAAATTTAAAAAAGAAATAGGGAGAAACTGGTTCACAAATAGGGTGGTAGATGAGTGGAAAGGAGTAAAGTCGTCAGGTAGTTAGTGGGGAGTCAATAGGGAGTTCTAAGAGTCAATAGGGAGTTCTAAGAGTCAATAGGGAGTTCTAAAAGTCAATAGGGAGTTCTAAGAGTCAATAGGGAGTTCTAAAAGGAGGCTAGACAGGTTCTTATAGATCATCTCTGACACTTCTTCAACTCACTCCAAGAAAGTCACTAATGGCAAAACAATAAATAAAAATAAATAAATATATAATAAAATAGTATGAAAACTGAATAAACATATCAATCTAAAACACTAAATTCTCTCTCATTCCTCATTGCCTTCACATAAGCTATATATGTCTGATAATTGACTAGGATTTTATTGAAAAAATATTATGAAAAGAAAGTGTAGGATATGTTTTACGGAGTTGGATATACGGAGTTTAATATCTTTCATTATCCCCTCACACAGAAAGAAAGAAAATCATGTAAGAAGACCCAAATGAAACAGGAAAGAAATAGTGGAAGTTAATGAAAAATGTAGAAAGAATACTATTACTTCCTTGCCTCTTTAAGCGCGAGGTCCAACATGTACTGCTTTGCTTGATGCGTGCTTTCCAACTTCATGGCTGCTTGATGTGTGCTTCCAACTTCATGGCTGCTTGATGTGTGCTTTCCAACTTCATGGCTGCTTGATGTGTGCTTTCCAACTTCATGGCTGCTTGATGTGTGCTTTCCAACTTCATGGCTGCTTGATGTGTGCTTCCCAACTTCATGGCTGCTTGATGTGTGCTTCCCAACTTCATGGCTGCTTGATGTGTGCTTCCCAACTTCATGGCTGCTTGATGTGTGCTTCCCAACTTCATGGCTGCTTGATGTGTGCTTCCAACTTCATGGCTGCTTGATGTGTGCTTTCCAACTTCATGGCTGCTTGATGTGTGCTGCCAACTTCATGGCTGTTTGCCTCGTTCAGCACGCGTTTCAATCTAAGCTGTCGTTTCCTTGAAGGCTGACGATCTTCCATATCAAGGTACTGCTGACGTTTTCTGCTGCCTATAACACAAATGCACGGTAATTAGTGTCATGCATGTCATTTCCATATCACAAAAAAAAAAAAAAAAAAATGTTTCTATCATTCCAAATGGGAAATAAATCTGACCACATCTTTAAGGAATATTAAATTAATATTCCTCAAACGAAGCAAAAAACAATCCTAATATTTAAGCATGTAAGTAAGTATTCATAGTCCAATATTTTTTTTCTTTCTAAATACTACTTCAATAATTATAATTTATGCAAATCATTACACAGCTATAAATAATACATACATAACATAATACTCATATATAGAAAACATACATACCCGGTACGGAGTCATCAGAGTGGAAAGTGTGAAGAACAGAGCCAAAGCAAGTCAAGTTTCTATGAGGGTCTGGTACACAGGAATCCTTCAACAGCCTGCGCACCAACCTGGAACTACCACGTGTAGGTCTCGCGGCCTCTTGTAGCTTCCTTATGTTCTTATGTACTATCCTTCCCCTCATCTTTGCTACAGCTTGCACTAGCCTCAACCTGACCTCTGTTGGGGCTTATGTCATTCTTAGCCTGATCTTAAGTCACATTGCTTTAGAATAACCTTTTTCTGACTCATGGCTTAAGTCAATGGGAACAGGAACTACCACGTGTAGGTCTCGCGGCCTCTTGTAGCTTCCTTATTTTCTTATGTTATCTTCGGTAGTCTTTTTGGGGACTAATGTGACCCTTGCTTGAGTCTGGGCCAGATTTGACATACGTATGTACTTTTTACTGGGGCTTAAATGTCCATTATCTTTTTCTCTGCTGGTGTCTGGATGATTGATACAGATTTAATGCCAAAAAGAATGAAAATGTGCCAGACATCAGAGGTCATGTGGCAAGGCATAAGAAAGGGAGGAGTTAGAGGGTGTCTGGATGAGCTTCGGTCCGCTCTTTTCTGCAGACCATATTAGTCTCGAGATTATGTTCATTCCTTTCCTGTGTATCCATAACTTATTTTTTTACATCTATGCTTATAGCACGTGTAAGCAGTGACCTCCAGGGGTGGGATGGTAGGCCCTGGAGGTTCACTTGAGGGCTGTGATGGTTCCCTGTGATGGCGCAGGCAGGATTTTTATAGTGACGCCTGTGATTAGAGGCTCATGCCGCCCCCGTGTCCTCCGATGCACTCACAATCAGAGGTAGAGTTAATGGGCTGGGTAGGGCATGTGGGTATTCTTAGGCCACTCGACGGTGCAGAAATATTTAAAGTGGATTTATGGTTATCACTCTGGATTGAACTCGGGGCACCGAGAACGCCACTCGGAGACGCTAACCACTCTGCTATCGCCTCCCCAATACCTATTCATCATCATAACAAGGAGCGTTCATCTTCAAGTAAAAGCTTAAGAACATGAATCTTAGGTGTAGATGCCTCTGTAGGCTACATGTATATAGTTAGAATACAAAGTTAAGCAAACAAATAAAATGCATGAGTTCATACATAAAATAATTACACAAGCCATTGTGGCTCGCTGTTCATTTGAACCCTGGAGATGGATTTTTAGAACCATGGGAATTATTTTTTTCTCAAATTAAATTTTTAACTGAACAGTGATGTTTCTAATTTGTTTCTTCTCATTTTTAGATGAAGTTTTGGATTTACTGAACCCTTAACTTGAAAACGTAGGCTAAATTTGTGAAATAGAAAGTCTGCCAAGTTAAGTTTTTAGCCTTATATCCATGTTATAATTCACAATGTAATCAGTACTAAGTCTCCATGTTGTAGGATGGAATACTGATGTAGGTATTACATTGAAACCACTGAAAAGGGATGCAGATGTTTAAAACAATTGATACAGTGAAAATCACAGACACTACATGTTGATAAAGTTAAGGATTGTGTGTGGTCCTTTTTTTGCCTTAAAAAAAAAGGCAAGGTCCTTCACCCCCTTTGGAAAGGGGGTGATAATAAATATCAAAACATAATGAAGATGAAAATATATTCTTTGATCCACAGAATGTTTTTTTAAGCATAGTTGAAATGTATACATATAAAAGCAGTTTTATTAGAAGATAAAATATGTGTTTGCTATTGTTTGGCAGGAAATTTGACACAAAGTTTGAAGGACAATGACATATCGTGAAAAAACTTGAATATATCTAAACTAAAAGGCTATAGTATAAAGGTGGTGCAATATATCTTATATTATATTCTTATATAATTATCAATGCTCTTTCTCATGCATTGCACGGCTTGAGTACATCAAATGCACTGTTTGCTGCTTACGATATTTACATGTCTTCACAAACACTAATTACATCAAGCTTAGCTAAGTAATCACCACCATAAGTAAATAATTATACAACACACTATCAAGCCTACCACCTCACATGAACACCAATAATAAAATAGGAATGATGATATTTTGTACAATCTTAACATTAATAATTGTAGAAAATGGACGCAATTCAAGCAAGATAGACTGAAACCTCTACACTCAAAGATTGGCAGAGGGAGGATTTAACCCCTTGAGACCCAGAACGTAATTTCCATTGTAATTTGGGTACCATTAGGCAATTTTTAGTGAATATAAGCAATGTTTTATAGCTATGACCTATTTAGTATCCTTGTCGACTAACTAATTTGGTATATCAGTACTTTTCGTAATTCTATGGCTCGACTACATACAATTTTTTATAGCAAAGAAAAGATCTGGGCGCGAAGGGGTTAAAAATCAGTGCTACCCATTTCTCCACTTGCTTACACGCTTACAGCATGGAACATACTTGTACAATACTGCTTGTTCAATCAGTTTACTTTATAATCCACACCCTTGTTGCTGTAAAAAATATAACCTTATATCATGTACTCTCGGGCAAAGCCATTCATGCTACAAAGAGATTCATCAATATTCACAGAGATTCTCAAGTTTGGGAGTCTAAGTTCAACACTTCCTAAGCTTAAGCATTTTCAGTTTAGCAAAGAATGCATTACAAAATGTTAAATATCTATCAATAAAAATGTGAAATGAGAATGAGCGGAAGAAGGCGGAGGCAGAGCCAGTGCGTACGACACAAACAATAAAGGAATGGAGAGACAAGTTGTACATGACGGCTTGGCCCGCTGCCATCACACGGCCCTTGTTAACACGGAACCTGCTCCACAAAACAATAAAACTATACGGTACAAAATGTTATGAAAATATATCCATTAATAGTCATGAAATGGTAGCACGTCTGAATTGTAATTTATCATGCGCTTGTGCTATTATGATTCACGAACCTCATGAAAATAAAGGAAATGGCACATTACTATTTTCATGAGTTCCTTCACAGTGTTATTTAGCTGCCTATTGTTTCTTGTGCTGCGACGTCACATACCTTATCCTGTCTTTTCTCCTTGTGCAATTCGAGAGAACTGGAACCCAAAATGCCAGGGGTCGCTGGCAGTTTTAACTCACTTTTTTGATAATAAGTTGGTCTACTGGAAAACAAAATATGGGCTTATTCCACTGCACTTAAAACACAAAAGTATAATATTAAAAACGATTTTCTTCTATGTGTATATTGTATAGAAGCCTGATTCTGTAAAACATTGTATATAACCAAATAACCAAGGAGGTTATAGTTGAGGAGGCGAGGTAAATGCTACTCTATGATATTATATAGTCAATAACGAATGTTTAGAAGTTATCTATACCTAGGCAGTCATATTTTTCTGTTATTATTGTGTATCAATCAGATAGAAAGCCTGGAAGTGCAATGAGTCGACGCGTGAAGTTGCAATGTTTTGATTCAATCTCCCCCCCTAACACTCCCCGCCGCGGCGTGTCGCCTCCACAATTATAACCTACATTGTCGCAGCAACAAGCCGATTTCGGCATTCTTTATTCTTCGTTTTTCCAAGGCATTGCTTATTGTATTTTGACAAGCGTTTGCCAGACGCAGCAGTACTGTCTGAGAAAACAGTGTGAACATCGCCCAAATTTTACATGCCACAATATACATATAAAAAATATATTAAGCTTTGCTACTCGAGGCGAGTAATTTGCATTAAATTGCTATTATAGAACGTTCCATCGTAATGCATGTCATCCATATAATTAGTAGAACAACAGAAGAACTATATTTTTTGGTATTCAGATGCGGTGCATCAATGTTTATCGCGAAATTAATTTATGAAAAATATTAGTCGCGGAGCCAAAACACAGTAGACCAACCTTTGAGTTAAAACTGCCAGCGACCACTGGCATTTCTCCAGTTTCAGATCATTGGAATTATGACCAGTTTAAAAAAAAAAGTTACACTACTCCTACAAGACTAGAAAAAAACATAATAAAATATACTAAAACAAAGACAAACTTAAGCCAGCAATACCTCATATAAAAATCTTCATTAATCAGTTAGTTAATTTTTCAGTCTTGCATTACCAGTGGTCATATGATGTCATTTTGAATTACAGTCATTTTGAATTTTTGTATATGTACTGTACAACTAAAACCCAAGAAATATCAATGGCTCAGCACTTTATACTAACAGCAAAACTAAAAATAAAATTCAACTCGTTCATAAAAGATGCGGAGGTTTGTATTATCCGTGACATCCTGATTTACATGGTGAGTAACTAAACAGTGGTCTCCTGATGCACAGTGGCAGTCTGCTTGCTCGGTGACAGAGGAACAGCAGCCTCGTCATCTAAACTGTGCATACTACCACGCAGACTCCCCGCATACCCATTAATCACACTCACACTAACAGGAGCAGTGCGATAGTGGTTGTTCGGCAGCATGGTAGGAAAGAGCGTAACGATAAAATATATGATGAGGCAGACCCAACTTGAGATTATTTTTATCCACACGGCTGACCAAGAGCGCCCAAAGGTCATGAGGTTAGCAGTAAAGGGGGTGTACCAGTCTGTGAGGCTCATCATTAGGTATAGTGTAGCGAGTCCTAACATGATATGGAAAAGTGAGTAACTGTACGTCAGACCCGTGGCTTCATTCCGCACTACCTTCTGACCTCCGATATCCTCTACATTATGCCTCTGTAGACTCTGTTTGGACGGACAACTTGGAAATTCAATGGCTTTACAGCTTTTAGGAGAGGCTGTACCCACTACACTATACATAACTGTGATAAAAGTGACCAGTAGACTGATGTAGGGAAGAATGTCATCCATCATCTGGTCTTCCACTTTTGGTCCACAGTAGAACTTCTCGTGTGGTAGAGCGGAGTCTGAGTGAACATTGTGTCCCGGTCCGATCCACACATCCTCGTTGGTCAGCTCTCGGTGCTCGCGCGGGGCACTTCCAATGGCGGTCCAGGTGAGGTACGTAACATACACAGAAACGAGGGAAGAGTGAAGAAGTCGTAGGCGGTAGTCTTTCGGACCTGTAATGAAAACAAAACAAGATTACAATGAGCCTCAGATGATGATAGTTTGGTTATATTTCCTGCCGTCAATATCACTACAGTCGCCACTGCACTAATGTCGCCAGGCGTATATTCTGTAGTCATTCGCCAGACTATAGTGTTATTGACGGTAGGTGTTATTCATATGTCGCATTCACGAACAAAAGCCGACACTTGGATGAAATCACTACAAACAAAACATGTAAAAATGGAAATGTCATATGTCTCCGCTATTAAATGCATCAATCACACCGATGTTTATCAATAACAATGTGTTTATGGACAAAAACAAATGTTTCTGAACTTGTCTGTAACTGGCTCTGGCCTTGAAGTTCAAACAGTTGATGGATGCAGCTTTTCTTGCATCGGGGGAATGCTTAACCCCTTGAGACCCAGAGCGAAATTTCCATTGTAATTTGGGTACCATTAGACAATTTTTAGTGAATATAAGCAATATTTTATAGATATGACCTGTTTAGTATCCTCGTCGACTAACTAATTTGGTATATTCAGTTACTTTTTGTAATTTTATGGCTCGACAACATACAATTTTTTTATAGCAAAGGAAAAATCTGGGCATGAAGGGGTTAAACAAATACTTGTATAATGCAGTCATATTGTATAACACAATTTATACTATGGCACAGGAATTCTGAACCATTAATCTTACCTCTCTTTACGACAGCCACCACAGACACCAAAACGCAGGCAGCGGCATTGACAATTATAAAGCAGAGGTTGAGGCGACAACGTATCTCAGGCACAAAGAATTTCACGAGCAGAAAGTTGCAGCAGGCACATAGCAGGAACATCGTGACAGATGCAGCCACCGCCACTCCTGAAAAATAAATGAATGGATTAATGAATGAATCAATAAACAAATAAATATACATATGCATTACTAAAAACTTGTCTGCCAATATAAATGCTGAAAACAAATGGGTTTTTAAATGTATCATCAGTGCCGTTTCTAGCCTGAGGCCCTATGCGAAATGCTGTTTGGGGCCCTATTTTGTAAAGCTATGGTGGGGGGATTTCAAGCCCTCTAAGATCGTCCGTAGGCACGCTATTAATATTTAAATTCATCAATCTGGTGCACTTAAATTGAAAAGAGACTAGATTCTATAAATAGAGCAAATAATGGCAGCTTGGGGGCCCCTTGGTGGCTTCGGGGGCCCTGTGCGACCGCGTAGTTTGCATAGAGTAAGAAACGGCCCTGCTTTATCATTAATGACGCTATCACTCAACAAGGGGAGGCGGTACCAGTGGTTAGCGTTTCCGAGTGGCGTTCTCGGTGACCCGAGTTCGATCCCCGAAGAAAACCAAAATCTTTCTGCACCGTCGAGTGGCCTAAGAACACCCACATGCCCTTTCCATTAACTCTACCTTCCATTGTGAGTGCATCGGAGGACACTGGGGGGCGGTATGAGCCTCTAATCACAGGCGTCACTATAAAAATCCTGCCTGCGCCACCACAGGCGAGGGCCAACCATCACAGCCCTCAAGTGCTACCATCCAAGCCTTGGGTCACCACTGCCTACAGGCGCTAGAGGCACAACAAATGAAAAAAAAAGAAGAAAAAAAAAGAAGAAGTAGAATTAAGACCTTTACACACGGACACCCACCTCCATACCAACACAGCGACGATCCTCCGTTCTGTACTCTTGCCGCCAACTTGTCTGTCCAGGAGTGATACAGGAATACCAGAAGCAGCAGCTGAATGATGATGAAGATAGCCGCGCCAGCCATTGCCGTGTACATCCAGGCTGAAATAGACAACATAAACATAGGCAATGGATAGAGATAGTTGGAAGCGTTCTCATCGGCCGTCTAACCTCATAAAAATTATAGGAAAAACTGATGTTAAACAGAAAGAAGAAGAATCCATGCTGAAAATATCTGTATTAATACATAAAATATAACTTCAAGTATCATATAAGTAAATAACCATATATAAGTAACCTACATACCAGTAACCCAGCACATAACCATATATTAGATGGGGAGGCGGTAGCAGAGTGGTTAGCGTCTCCGGGTGGCGTTCTCGAAGACCCGAGTTCGATCCCGAGCGAGACCCATAAATCCACTTTAAATCTTTCTGCACCGTCGAGTGGCCTAAGAACACCCACATGCTGCCCATTAGCTCTGCCTTCGATTGCGAGTGCATCGGAGAACACAGGGGGCGGCATGAGCCTCTAATCACAGGCGTCACTATAAGAATCCTGCCTGCGCCACCACGGGCGAGGGCCAACCATCACAGCCCTCAAGTGAACCTCCAGGGCCTACCATCCCAGCCTTAGATGTCACTGCTTACAGGCGCTATAAGGCACAAATGAAAAAAAAAAAAAATAAAAAATAATAATTGTTCACAAACACCATTAACATTGATTCATTTCCTATACCACATTTCTCAGAGCAAGTTCGGTAAGTTGGTACATTTCTCAGAGCAAGTTTGGTCAAGTTGGTACATTTCTCAGAGCAAGTTTGTCAAGTTGGTACATTTCTCAGAGCAAGTTTGGTCAAGTTGGTTTGGAACAAGCGTCAGCCTCGAGTCCTACACTACACTAGACTAAAGGAGATAAAGGCGTGGCAGTGGATTGAGATTGCCTTCAATGTGTGTAAAACAGCTATACGAGGTGCTTATTTCAGAAAGTCGATAAGTGCCACAAACAAAAAACTGAGGAAATGGCTTCAAAGTTTTTCTACTGTATGTTCAAAATGTCATATCTTTTAAGGGGAGCGCCATACAAATATTTCGAAATATTTGTGTGGCGCTCCCCTTAAAGATATGACATTTTGAACATACATAGAAAAACTTTGAAGCCATTTCCTCAGTTTTTTGTTTGTGGCACTTATCGACTTTCTGAAATAAGCACCTCGTATGATCTAGGGGATAATATTAGTATAGGAGGTGCAGGTGATGCAGGATTAGTTGCTAGAATTACAAGGTTATGGAACTGTTACCTTTCTTTCTTTCCTTTTGATCTAAGAAAGTATTTGTGTGCAGCTCATGCAAGGCGTGTTATGCTTTCTGGTAGCGAAACCTGGACAGCGAAGGAGGATGTATAAAGCAAAGACACTGAAATGAGGATGGTCAGAAGCAGGTTTGGTGCATCCATAACTTATAACAGTTTCATGAGAACAGGATTGGAGATTAAAAATAAAAAAATAGACGCCCCTTAAATGCATTGGTGATGTTTTAAGAAAGGCACACAGGAATGGCCATTAAGTGTTAGCAATTTTTGGAAATAAAAATAAATGTTGCAAAGACATTCACACATAATTACCAACAAAATAGAACACATAGTTAAATTTGAAGATATAAGATTATGAATAAAGATTAATACATGTACCATCACCATCAAAGAACGAAGTGTAGTGGAATACAAAATCAATATCTATACTGTACCATTGATAAACAGATGATTTGAGTCTGGAATGAAGAATGAGCCAAAACAGAGGAAGACCAAAATAAGGGACTTGTAAAACCACATGCCGTTATGCAGCCCGGCGCGACAGTCTCGGCTGCTTTTCACACCTGCAAAATGAGCATGTACCTATGAACCTATGATAAATGAGCATGTACCTATGAACCTATGAAAAATGAGCATGTACCTATGAAGCTATGAAAAATGAGCATGTACCTATGATTGAAGAAAAAGAAACCAGTCATTCATATTTCAAATTGTAGTACAGCAAACACTAAATTCATAAAATCTGATAAAACAGATTTGTAATGTATTGGGTCAGACAAATGATAGCATAGTCGGTGCATTGAATAATTATTACCACTGACGCCACGGCAGAAAACTCAACTTCACTGTCAAAAACGAAAATATTATAGCGTTTTATAATTTTCTGATATTTTCATATTGTAAAATAAAAAATACGGGTTGTATTCAATATAATGGCTTACATTAATGGACATCCTTCCCACCTATAGGTGGACTCTGCGGTAGCAGAGTGGTTAGCGTCTCTGAGTGGCGTTCTCGGTGACACGAGTTCGATCCCGGACGAAAATCAAATCTTTCAGCACCATCGAGTGGCCTAAGAACACCCACATGCTGCCCATTAACTCTACCTTTGATTGCGAGTGCATCGGAGGATACAGGGGGGCGGCATGAGCCTCTAATTACAGGCGTCAATAAAAAAAATCCTGCCTGCGCCACCACGAGCGAGGGTCAACCATCACAGCCCTCAAGTGAACCTCCAGGGCCTACCATCCGAGCCCTGGAGGTCACTGCCTACAGGCGCTATAGGCACAGATGTAAAAAAAACAAAAAAACTATCAGTCTGTAAAATTAAGCTGTACCTAAACAGAGAATTTGTTGACCCGATTTTACACACATCAATGTTCTACAAATAACAATAACAAATAAAGAGTAGAAAATATAAATAGGAAAATAGGAGGAAACATAAACACCTACCACAAGTAATTAACATTAGCAGAAAATGATAGGCGGCAATTGCAAAGCCGAGCCGATAGACCGCCGTGTAGCCCAACGCTGCCTCGCACTTCTCCCCGGCGCCCAGCCAGATGCACACTTGGTTCTCATCAGGAAACTGTAAAGAACACATCATATAGATTAACCCCTGAGACCCAGAACGTGAAATTTATTGTAATTTGGGTACCATTAGACGATTTTAATGAATATAAGCAATATTTTACAGATATGACCTGTTTAGTATCCTTGTCCACTTTTATGTCCACCCTTTATGCTATACATGAAACACAGGCATGATGTCTAAATCCATGTTTCCAAGAAGATCAGTAGTACTTTAGTGACATAAAACCACTAGTATTAAGTAGAGTACATCACCATTGCAGACATAATGCAAGCTACACACTCCTTATAGTTTGTCAAATGCCTTTATGCTTCATAAGACACCATAGATAGATACTTCCTGTCTATAACAACTTACAACTTATAACAAATACTAACGTAACGTATAACAAACTTCTAACAAATTCTATATAGTCTCAAATACTGTTTCACCATTTCCATGATAGCTTCTTGTACGTGTTCTGACATCATGAGGGCCATGACAGATACGCCAAAAAACAGGAACATTATATAAACAATTCTGGTGGATGTGGATTCGTATACGCTGGGACAGAGGCGGCAGCAGCAGCGACATGATGAGGTGCCACACAGACATCCAATCTGCAACAAAGAATAAGAACATAAAAACATAAGAACATAAAGAAGCTACAAGAGGCCGTGAGACCTACACATGGTAGTTCCTGTTACTTAACACTACCTACACCCACCTTTCATCCCCTTCCATAAATTTATCTAGCCTCCTTTTAAAACTCCCTAATGATTCCGCACTAACTACCTGTCTACTGAGTCCCTTCCAATCATTTACCACCCTATTTGTGAACCAGTTTTTCCCTATTTCTCTTTTAAATCTATACTTTTCCAGCTTGAATCCGCCTGAATGACAAACAATATGAAATAATAGTATGCACAGACCTCATATATTTACACTGAGCCAGAAATCAAGAAATCATCCTATCTGCTATTACAACATTCATACTGTAGTGATGAATACCTAGTTTTACACTGTGTATATGGTCTCTGGACCATTCGAGCGAATACTTTTTCGAGCGGAGGACCATTCGAGCGAATACATTTTCGGTAAAATTTCAGTAGTGGGCTTTCAACGATTTCGAACTTAGTTTTCCTGAATAGTTTTGATGCGTATTGAATGAATCTGGCCCTTGTTTTTGTCGTAAGTAAATTTTTGTTTACACCACCCTTGAACTTCCACACTGAGCCTACACCAACACTATATTAGACCTCATGACACACACAGATAGCCCCGAGTTAACGGTTACCACTACTACTCTCGACCTGTGACGGGCTGTGGATCAGCAAGGGTCCTGACAGCTAGTGACCACCATCGGGATTTAAGGTACCAGGCGTCACTGCTGCAGGGGGCATTAATAGTGTACGGCGTCCTACATGGAAAGTACACAATCCGCAGTGGATTGAACGGAGTTGGGGCCTGATTGACTGCTGCCTCCCAAGAAAGTGCCAGGCAAGGCTGCCGCACCACCCTTTAACCTTCACACTGTGTTCCCACCATTACAAAGCACACATAACATGACCCTATTATCAAGCACTAAACCTACCCCCACAAACATAGTAGTAGTTAGCCATAGATTACAGCTTTCAACTTTCCTCACAAATTCCATGCAGTTTTTCTATACTGCATGGTATCATTTCATTTCGGGCCAGCTTCGGCTGGAGGGATGGGTGGGTGGGGAGGAGCCTTTTACTTTCCTATCCTTTCTCTCTTATTATCTAGTCAGTGTAGTGTAGTTAAATCAAACAGCCATGTAAGGACCTAATGGTCTGTTGCTGTTTGTGTTTCCTTTGTATTCCTTTGTATATGTGGGGAGATCCCCGCCAGGCAAACCTTGCTCCGCTTCTCACTGCCGTAGTATTGATGGAAACTTTGTTTGGAAACAATGTTTCCCAACTGTTTCCAAGGGTTGGAAACAAATGTTTCCTAAATGTTTCCTGTCCAGACTTCAGTAACTGTTGTTCAAAGAATGTCTGTGAGTAAGGAGGATGCTAATATGCTATAAATAAGGTATTTAAGGGTAAATCTCACCTTATTTCCCATTAAATAAGTCTATAATTAGATCTTGGGTAAACAACAAACATGGCGGCCCAGCCCTGAACGCTGATTGGCTGTCAATGTAGCGAGGCCTCTGATTGGCCATTGGAAATCCTAAAGTTACGAGGTGCTAATTACGCAATTTAAGACGAATAATCACTTTTTTATTCGTGCACCGATATAGGAAAGCATACCCATTTTGAAAACCCCAGTTTGTTTTAAGATTTTCCATAAAAAAGTCTCCGAGTTTAAGGCCTTCGTAAAAGAAATGTGACTCAATCTGTTAGTAACACCGTAAAATTTATCGATTTTTTGTTGAAAATTCTTTTTTTACACTAAATATAGGGGGATTTTTGTGTGTTTTAATATATTTCAATATTTCCGCATCGTTTTATGTATTAATCACGCGCCTGGTGGCTGTATTTCGTTATTTTGTTTTAGCGGGTTTTTGTTTACACTTTACCGTCTACCTTATTCTTCCTTCCAAATGAGCGGTGAGGTTATTTGTGTGTGATTAGCTGTGCCTACAGTCGCAGTGTGTTTGTGTGTGTTTATGGGAGGTTTTTTCACGTGTTTACTAAAGGAATACTTCTGACTGAGATGTTTAAGGGGTCAAATTATCGAAAAAGTAAAACATGTATTGTTCCTTGGGTTCAACACTAAACGAGGATCTGTTACTGTTTATAAGATACAAACATCATATACTATTAGCTCATATTTTTTCACGAATTATAAGGACTGTGTTAAAAAGTCGATTTTTGTTGTGGTGAATTTTAGGCTTTTTAGGTCATCTTTTACAACACGATATTTCATTATGTCTTCGCTATTTCAGTGTTTTTTTAGGCTTATTGTGTCCTATTTATCATTATTTTACTTTATCCGTGTTGATTTATTAATTATTTGATGTAATTTATTATGAAGGGAATAGTTGTAGCCTCGAGTTGGATGTCAAGATCATGAGAAGCTCTGATCGATGACGTCACAGGCTGTGACGTCATCAAGGACGATCACTCACAGCGGCCATTTTGAAAAAGTATCCTTATTCTTACATTTATACCTCAATTTACGGGTTCCCGTGCAATATTCAAGGCTATGTAAGGGGTAAGAAAGGATGTGGGGCTGTATTGCATGATATTACCCATTGACAAAGACAATATATGCACGATAAATAGGTAAAAATTGGGTATTTCTGGCTTCACTGATCTTATTTCTCTTATTTTCTTATGCTTTTTACTTCAATTTACAAGTTCCCGTGCACTATTCAAGGCTATGTAAGGGGTAAGGAAGAGTGTGGGGCTGTATTGCATGACATAACCATGCAGAGGCAATATATGCACGCTAAATGGGTAAAAATGGGGTATTTCTGGCTTCACTTATCTTATTTTCTTCTGCATTTTACCTTAATTTACGGGTTCCCGTGCAATATTCAAGGCTATGTAAGGGATAAGAAAGGGTGCGGGGCTGTATTGCATGATATAACACCTAAGTAGAGGCAATATGTTCACGCTAAATGGGTAAAAGTGGGGTATTTCTGGGTTCAAAACTTTCCGCTATTATAAAAACAAGCCTTTTATTTATATTCTAATAGATTTTGATGTGTTTGTGTCCTCACTAATAACTTCTTGGTCTAAATCACCCTGCTTTTCATACGGGGGCTTGGCGTAGTGCAAAAGACTAGGGGGGGGAAGGGGGGCTAAGAGAGTATGGAAGTATTATTACGTCGTCGAGAATTCCTATCGGCGACAGGGTTACAGGGAGTTTCGTACCCAGGTTTTGTTAGTTGTTTCGTACACTGATTTAAAGGTTTTTTCGGTCAATTTATAGTTTCACCCAACCAACGATTTTCTGATGCGCCTTATGTTTTTCTGGTGTGTTTTTATGTGTTTTGAATGAATCTGCTAACCGTTTCTGTCGCAATATTTATTTTCATTTTTATTTTTTTGCAAAAATGACACAAAAAAACAAAAAAATGAACCTAAACCTAACCTAACCTAACTAAAATACCTGGTGTCATTTCGTAACTCTTAATCAAATTCAACTATGGTTTCATATAGACTAGGAAACAACTTTTTGGTGTACAAATCTACTGTACCGGTGTACGAAGCGACTGGTGTACGAACTGACTGCACCCCGGCGACAGTTCCATAAACCGTAGTACTTACCTGTGCCCTGAAGCAAGACTTATCCTCGATGAGCTCTTGTCCTCCATACATCGCCGACATTGTGCTTCATGGAATCCAGGCACTAACTTGCACGGAAGAAGATAACTGTAGATCAAAATACCGGATGGGGTGAATCACTTCCTCCACCACTCAATTTGCGTCTTGTTTTCATATAACAACTAAGCCTCTTGTCATCTAAATCTCCATATCTACATGACGTGAGCTTAACACACGTCCACTAAACAGCTGCCACCACGTAAAACTTCACAAATGTAATGGAGAGAGACAGAGAGTCGTATAATGTAGACAACCCGCATTAAACCACTGACGGCGACACTTGTTTTGGTCCAGTCTTCCTCTTCCTCCTCTTCTTTTGCCCTGTGTCCTGTCTCGCCTTTTAAATTTTCGCCTTTTAACCCCTTCACGCCCAGATCTTTCCTTTGCTAGTCTATAAAATTGTTTGCTAGCCTTAAAAAATTACGAAAAGTAACTTAATATACCAAATAAGCTAGGTAGTGGACAAGGATATTATACAGGTCATATCTATATAGAATATTGCTTATATATTCATTAAAATAGTCTAATGGTAGCCAAATTTAAATGGAAATTATGTTCTGGGCCTCAAGGGGTTAATCTCCAGCCAGGTACAGGACGTGTGATCCGGACTACCGTAGATAACACTATAGTCGTCAGGCGCCCTATATTATACGAATATTAGCATCACTACAGACTTGTATGTGCCAATGAAGACAGGTACATAATGCTATACTGTATATGCCTCTTCAGTGGCACATACGTACAAGTCTGTAGTGATGCTTTAGTGGTGAAATTCGTAATATATAGCGCCTGGCGACATCAGTGCACCGTGGCGACTATATTGTTATTAACGGTACTGTATACTTGTTACACTGGCAGCGAGCGAGAGTGACCTTTCCCCGTGAATCAATGGAATAGGAGTGACTTCAAGACGCAATGTTGTGACCCACATTCTGCATGATCGATGGGCGTGGTCATGTTAGTAGGTCATGCATGGATTGACTTACCATGCATTGTCACGGCTACTTTATCATCTACTATGTCTAAGCAAAGTTGAAAGCTCCTCCCCACCCGTTACTCCCTCCAGCAAAAACTAGATGATAAACATAGACCTTACATTACATTACTATATACAGCGTTGGCGAGGATGAGCGTCGCTAGAGTTGCAAGTCTGTGGAAAAGTCTGCGGTGACGCCTTGCCACATTTAACTATCTCCCTAGACCTTTATGCAATATTATTTTTTACAATCATTATTTTTTTATGTATTATTATGGCGCGTAGCTTCTGGTGCGCGGCGGCCTTTAAACGTGATCTAACTAAATCTGCTGGGTATATGAAAGGTGTTTATGAATAATTATGTGTACAATAAAAGTGGTAAATACACACATTTTTCAGTTTTTCTTTCTGATTCAGGATAATTTTGAAATATCTTGGTTGAAGAAGTGAAGGAAGGGGGGCATGGAGGCAAGGACCCACTACTGAAGGGGGCGTGGTGGTGAAGAGGTTAAGAAACACTGCACTAGACTTAAGCCCGGGCTATTAATATATTCATGTCTTTTCACTCGTTCAAAGTCGACCAGAATGCACTTGGGACATGATAGTGGTTATATATTTCATACTTTTCTTTATATTTTTACGTCTAGTGAAGTTCAAAAGTTACTCTCTGGCTGTCGTATTGAGCAATAATTGAGTTTTTGATGTAATCCAGAACATTTTTGAGATATATGCAGCTAAAGCGAGCAAGTCACACTGGAATGAATCTTGAATGCTTTGCCCGCTCGTATATTCCCGTTTTCTGGAACAGTATGTCGCGTTTACTCGTGAACACATCAGGTTAGGTTACGTTAGGTTACGGTGAGGTTAGGTTATGTTTACCAGCAACCTTCGAGAACTTTGTGTGGGAATCACAATGAACGTATTTTCGAGACAATCCTATGGTTAGTTTCAGAGTTTCAGCCAGGCGTCTTCACTCGGAAACCACATACTATATAGCATAGAGTTGGGGAATATGCTGCCCGCTCCTCGCCGACCATGGGTGAGACCAAGGCAAGGAGGAAGGTTCTCTCTCAAGGTTAATGTTCTCTCTCGGCTTTGGGTGAGACAAGAAAGACTTACAACATGGAAACCGTTTTATTTGAGGACACAAAGAGGCAGTCATTGTTGCACCTCCGGCAGCACCCTAACCCTCTTCCTCGCTCCCTGCCACTACCACCCAAAAACTCCTCGTGAAGAGAGTACAAAAAGTCTTCGTAACCTGAAATTTCACCAAGAACGAAAGAATCGGGTCTTGTTATTGTCATGTAGGGGGGGGGGGAGAGGTAGTCAGAGGGAACGAGGAGCTGTTGAGGTGGTGTGGAGGGTATGCAGGGTGTGGGAGGCGTCGGGGGTCCGGGGCCAAGACAACAGAGCTCGCCCTTCCCTACTCCAAAGAGAAAGAAATGTGATATGTAGGGAAATATACAAATAGTTGTGTTGACAGGGTGGGGAGGGAGGGAGGGAGGGAAGAAGAGAGGTGTAAGGTCGCTTTTTGAGAGTTTGAGAGAGAGAGAGAGAGAGAGAGAGAGAGAGAGAGAGAGAGAGAGAGAGAGAGATTGTACCCACTTATAACGGACAATACATAGTCTGCGTAAGATGAGTTTTTTCCCCCACACAGTATCGTACATCTGTAGGAATGAAGGAACTGTTGGGGCGAAGGAGTGAAGGAGTGGAGGACAATATTTCACGGGCCTGTAATGGTTTAATGTATTGTAATTTAATTTAATGGCCTGTTTAATGCCCGCTCGGACCTGGGAAACTTGAAGGGCTATCTGTTGAGGCATTAAGATATTGAAAACCGAGCCTTCAGAATGTGTGGCGATGAGGAGGAGGGTAACTATTGTATTGGTGAGGGAAGGAAAAAGTGATCATCGTTAATAATACAAAAAAAAAGGTAAAACATGCTAAAAGTTATCAATCATTATCAAGTTAGTTAATTTAGTTAAGATGAAAAAAAAATACGTATGGGAGTTGTGAAAAGAGTTATGTTGAGTTACGCGGTTGGTAACATTGGAACTGAGGGTAATATAGCAGATGGTTTGAAGTTTAATTAAGGAAAAGGGGGCCAAAAATTATACGAGGAAAAAATTGTAAATCCAAAGCCATAAAACGTAATATAACAGATGGATTGAAATTTAAATAAGGAAAAGCGGGGCAAAAAAAATTTACGAGGAAAAACTGTAAATCAAGTCATAAAACGATACGTAAGTTAAAAAAATGCGTAGGTTTGTGATTGGGTCTTTAGAAGTGACAAGAGAAAGCAGTTTGAGGACCAGCCAGTTGGGGATGGTTAGGGAGGGGTTAGGGGGGATTTTTGGCACATAGGGACCAGACTGAGGTTGGGGAGGAGACGGGGGTGGGGAATGAGGAGGTGTGGGGGGTGGGGAGAGGTTTCATGTGGTAGGAGTAAGGAGCTGGAAGTTTGAGTTTTTTTCGGCGGAATAGTTACGCAACAAACTGAGATATTTTTTTTGTCGTCACACGGAAAGGCTCGTCATCCAGGGTGTGTGTGTGACCAGCGTAAAGTGGGCCGCGAGGAGGTAAAAAAAAGTAACCGGTAGGGGTGTTTAAGTGGGCTGCGAGGAGGTAAAAAAAGTAACCGGTACGGGTGTTGAGGTATTGGGGGGGGGGGAGGGGGAGAGAGAGAAGATTTGGTCCACCCCGCTTCCCTGGACCGATAAATTAACACACTGATATGTACAAAGCACAATCATTTCACCGTAGCCACTGAGTATACACTAACATGAAAAGCAACTATCATGATTTTTTTTACTAATAGCCCTGATATCTTTTTTTTTTTTAGTCTCCTCGATTACACCTCTAATACACATGTTCCATAGTCAAAAAATCTTACCTTTGTAAATATAAACAACAGATGCATTCTTTTTTAAACACTTTCATATACATAAAATTAGCTGCAAGATGGTGAACAATGGTGCGTATTTACAGACAAGAGAGCAGCATAGCGTCTACCCCCACGACTTCCCCAGCACAGGGAGTGGGGTGGGTAGTGTGGCTGCTGCAGGGGTCAAGGTCAAGGTCACGGGAGGGAACTATACAGGGGGGGAAGGTGGCGCCGAGGGAGGGGAGGGAGTAGAGGCGTCATCACCTAGGAAGGGATGCTAACTGCTTCAATGCATCTCCAATTTCATGGTTTGGCTGCGAGTCACGTAAAAATGATCTCTACCTTAACCATATAACACTTCTAACAACAATAAGTCTAATTATCATTATTGTTCGTCATTTACATTAACAATTGTTTATCATTATCGTCATTACTGGTATTATGAAAGCCTGGTTACGATGTTAACTTTGATTTGGTGGACATTATTGGATTTAGTCATTCGTTACTTTATATAGCTTCGAATTCTTATACCTTTTTTTTTTTAACAGAGGACATTCAAGCAGGTTCCAACCCTCCAGGAAAAACAAAAAGCATGATATTTACTGCAGAGTTTGTGAGAATCCGTGACATTTCAGTCCCACTATACCAGCGGAAACAAGGCGCTCAGTGGGGGAGGGGCCACATACCATTCCTTTAAGGCGCGGGTGGGGAGGACAACCGCACTCACACCACACACAGCCAACCTCACGCCTCACACACCCGCGGGGCCTCATCACCAACACACCTCACACACTCTCTGACACACACATACACCATACACCAAGGATTCAAGCTCCACACCAGACCACAGTCGCCACAGTCGCCACACCACACAAAGGATCTAGCCACTCCCAGATCACTCGGTTTCTGAAACTCGGTACCCCCATAACTCGGCTTCTGAAACAAGTAGCAACATCTCACAATCTACAGACCTGCACCACCCCTAACAACAACCTGTATCACCTTATTGTAGTACACTATGAATGAATACACAATAATACTTTAACGAAATTACTTCCTCACATCACACACAGGCAAGCAAGTGCAATTTGTAACACTTAATGTATGTAGCTCTGGCTGGCCACTCTATTAAACCTCGTAACGGTGACGCCACGGCTTGTCTAATAAATACAATTGGCCAGATCAACACGCCAGCTCATGGGGGTGATTCTATATCTCATACACACAGGTCTGACACGAAACAAACTTTTTTTGGGGAGGGGTGTTTTTACAAGTACGTTTTCGTAATATTAAGCAACTGTATAATTTTATACTCTTAAAATACAAACAGTCATTCACCAGAGGCTCAGCAGTTGTCTCTGTGTGTTGAGTGTGAGTATGGCTGCCACCTCAGAACAGATCCCATGTACTGTACCGGACATGCAAACGCTACCATCGTGCGTACTAGAGACACTGGTCGGTGCTGGGCTGCGAGGGACAAACGCCTGCCGCCAAGACCCGATACTCGTCTTGAAAGGTTGCTCCATCGGGGAAGGGCCACTAAACTTTTGGGACTAATTACAAGAGATCACACCAAGCACCTACGGAGGAGTGATTGTGCTCGTTCTGATATAAAAGAACCGGAACCCTGGAAAGTTATTCATGTTGGGCTGGCTGCTTACGGGCGTATGTATGTTCAGGAAATGACGGTCTGCGTGATGAATAACCTTATTAGGATTCTGACTTCGGGGTGACTCGCGCCGAGTGCCGGGCTGCTCTGCTGTCTTGTTGTCGTCCTGTGCACTCTGAGCAGTGTTCTAACTTCTCGTTATTGCTACAAACATACGCGACTGAATGGAAGGAGGAGGGAAACCTCGGTTCAAAAAGTGCATTCCCACCTGAGAGAAGACCATCGCAATTCAGCAGAAATACGGACAAAATTGATAGTGAAAACAAGGTATACAATGAGATGGTAGTTTCATTTATGCCTATTTCACTATAAACCAATGTGGGCACGAGAAGAAAGGGCTGTGAATGTTAAACCATAGGAAGCTCTCGAATGTTATGAAAATGGTGCAAAGAACATAAGTAATGTCAGAAGATTTTGAAAAAAATCCTATTTGCAAATAATAAATCATATATATATATATATATATATATATATATATATATATATATATATATATATATATATATATATCTGTGATTGCATAAAGGCGTAGACAACACCTTCATCAGTCACCGAGTTCAAATCTACAAAAAAAATTGTTAAGTTGAAACTTTCACTTGATATTTCTTCATCGAAGAAAACCTTACTTATTCTTTAAAAAAGAAACAAAGAAAGGAAAAGTAATGAAGAGCACGTCCGTGATGATGACGTGACTGTCTTGAGGCAGCCGCTGGGCGGTGAAGGCGGGACCAACAGGATGGCGGGCGGCGGGCGCCTCGCACAGACAGTTCCTGCCTACATCCATGAACAGCCTGGAGTGTGCGTGATTTGTTTCATCTTAGATGCGAAAAATCTCGATTGAAACCACCTCTGGTGGTGGCCATCCTTAGACTTTGTGTTATCATGGAAGTGGAGAAATCAGGCGACATCAGACGCGCAGACCTGAGGCTGCCTGCACGCCGCGTGTGTTCTGTCTGTACGGTAGCTACATGTTGAAGAAATTATTCATGCAGATGGTGAGTGGCTTGTTAGTGAAGACTACGACGTACATGAACAGCAGCTACCTTAACAGCAGCTACCTTAACAGCAGCTACCTTAACAGTAGCTACCTTAACAGCAGCTACCTTAACAGCAGCTACCTTAACAGCAGCTACCTTAACAGCAGTTACCTTAACAGCAGCTACCTTAACAGCAGCTATCTTAACAGCAGCTACCTTAACAGCAGCTACCTTAACAGCAGTTACCTTAACAGCAGCTACCTTAACAGCAGCTTCCTTCACGCAGTACTGTGTGGAAAACAACGACCAAAGATGAAAAAAACATCAGGAAAACCCACCAAGCCAATGTGTTCTTCAAGTCCTGATGGAAACGCCTGACTGATTCTCTGGTTAAGGTACAACGTTGACACAGATGTGGGTTCGTCACTTCCGTGCCGGTGCGGCCATTTCAGACAAGAATTTCCCAGTAAGATTTAGCTAACGGTATTTACACTTATTTTGTTTAAGGATTTTTGATGTCTTCCTTAGTGGACTACAGACAATGGTGGACAGGATCTAGCTACTGCTGCTTGGCTTAGTGACATAACCATCTTGTGGACTGCCTGGACTCACTCGCTCACACTGACCCTACACGACTAACATAACTGGTGGATGATCTCAAGGTATCTTGTCACAGTATTCTAAGTATAAAATTATTAAATTGACTAGAAGCAAAAGAAAATGTACATATAAAAAATTTGACACCATTCAAGTACAAGAGCACTGCAGAAGTGTGAGTGCAACCCTGTCAACACTGATCACGGAATGAAGGAAGGTGGCATCTGGTTCGCTCATCCGTCGTCTGTCGTTCCTTAAAAGTACGTTTGGGCAAATACTATTCATGCATTTCACTTAACCACACAAAGATGTCTGAAAGGCAGTTGAACTGACAAAGCACCAAAACTCGTGCATGCAAGCTGAGGTCTTCGTGGCCTGGCAGCGTCGCCGTCAAGGCCACGACGCGGGAGCACCAGACACTGCCAGCACGCCGCGCGCCGCCCAGGTCCTGGTGCGCAGCGGCAGTGCTCAGACACACCCAGATTATGCAGGAGGGGAGCTAATTGTGACCGTGGGGAAGTTCCTGGTGTGACGTTCGGCATCAACATGACCGCGGTGTCCGGGTGACCTTGGGTTAACGGGTTCTGTAACACGGCGGACGCTTGGGTGGTGAGTCACCTCTGAATGTAATGGTACCAATGCACCTCTGGTGATGTAGTAACACAGCTGCAACATGTTACTCTAATATTTAACATGTTATTCAATTTCATTGACTGGATTAGTTTTCGGTTACTTCTAAAAACCTGGAATACTCAGGTGCCCAACATTTTGCTGAAGGATATAAATTTCATGTAAGGAGTGACATAAGCGCTACATCAAAAACAGTTGATGGCATCAAGGGGATACTGATTAAGCATCCTTGCAAAAATTTAGAGTGATGCTGCACAACTATTTTGGTGGATTAAAGGGATTTCAGGGCGGGTAACGTCCCCTGTGGCTGTATTACTGGATGACCGACTCTGCGTGTGCCGTCACTTTATCCCCCTCAGCCAGAGATCACCGTATCGCCGCGAGGTCATCCTAGGTCAGGGCTGCAGAACGCCGGGTGGCCTCAACAATGTCTGGTACTCCACCTCACAGTCTGCATGGGAACATCGGGCGTAAGGGAAATGGAAGCCATCTGGCAAGTAGTTTGCACCGCCGTTTGAATACTCTCAACACCACAGACTACGGGGCAGCGCAGACACTTGGCTCCCCCTCGACTGACTCCAGTGTCCGCACTCCCACTCACTACAAGCTCTTGGCAGTTTATCTAGTGATAATATTTGACATCTCCACTGAGACAATATATTAAATTATAAGTTTGTGGCAGTGATTTGTAACACAAGTTGCATAAATCCCGCAGTGGCCTCGTCCCGCAGGCGGTGACCGAGGGTGTTGCCCACAGCTGTGGTGTTGTCCCCAACAGTCCCTTGTTTGCACAGCCAGGTGGCGCCTGGCCAGGGTTCTCCAATAGCAGTGGGCCTCGCTGGCTTGAGGTAGTCACGCATTGATGCCAACCCCGGAGGTCACCGTAAATGTTGAGAGGCTTTAGAATTTCCTTGCAACAAGTGATGTTAGGGATTCAGCTAATTTCTTCTGGGCTGCAACTAGTGCTATTTCAGGCTTTACTAAACACATCAGGACCTTGCCCGTCGTCCACTTGGCTGTGAGCAGCCAACAGGACTCTGGGCAATTTAACGGAGATTCGGAGAGCAGCGACAGATTTACGATAGAGCCATCAAACAGACCCGAGATGTTGGACCTAAGGTGGCATCACTTCCTTGTAAACAACCACAGAACTCAACACTTAGAGGACCTGCTTGGGCGAACCAGGGGTCTGAGGAGGTTGCTAGCTGGACGCTGTCTCGGCCCCGTCCTTGTCCTCCTCAGTCTCCGTCTCCGGGTCGAGGCCGCGGGTGGCAGTGAGGGTTGACGCCGCCTCCGAGGAGCCTGCTGGCAGAGAGCTTATCGGGGCAGCGGTGGTGGATGGCGGGGACGTGATGGAAGAGGTGGGTGTGGAGGTGGTGGAGGTAGAGCCGGGGGCAGAGGGCCCACTAGCTGCTCCACTTCCGGGCTCTCCACCGGAGCTGGTGGTGGCCATGCCGCCGAGCACCAGCTTGGGCCGGAGGTTAGCAGGAGGATTCGGGGAGGAGTCGCTCTCTGAGCCTGGGGACTGGCTGGTGGGCGTGGTCCGCGGCGTAGTCCTGGGCGTGGTCATGCGGCTGCCGGAACCCCCGACCTTCCGCCTCCCAGGATCCAAGTGCGAAGGCCGCGCACTCCGAGCATTCGCTGCTTCCGCTTCCCGAGCTGTCTGGAACAAACAGTGTAACAGAGATTGCCTTACGGGGACGCCACCCTGCCTGACGCCGCCCTCCAGCCCTCACCTAACTGTCGCCTAGAGAAAATGTCTCCTAGGAGGGCAGAGTCACTTACTGTGTGATTTCAATGAAAATATTTCAATATTTCAGTGAAATTTTATTTACTCGCGACCTCAATATACGAAGATGTATCTTCACTGTCATTTGATGATTAACGCTTCTTTATGATTAAGTCAAATATGTACTGCATGAATAGTTTCCATACGATGCATAATATTTGAATATTTCATAAAGGCTACTGCATAACTGCATGACATTTGCTTTATGAAATGTGATATAAAATTTGAGAAACTACGTTACTATGTGGTAAGATGCATAGAAAACTAAGAATGGTAAAGCACAATGTGCAAGTCATACGAAAACTTATTTACAAAATGTCATACGACACACACACACACACACTGCTCGTTAGTTCAGTGGATAATGTTCATGCCTGCCACACAGCAGGCCTTAGGTTCGAAGCTTACTCAGGTCTCTGGGATCATTCGTTGACAAGTGGGCCATTGCAGCCTCCCTTGATCACGAGAAAGAGGTGTCTAGCGTGTGAGGTCACGTAGAGAAGGGTATAGCAAGATTAGGTAGAGTGAAGGGAGTACTACATAGGTTGCTGCTACAATACCGTTCCCTACGCCTCGAGCACCAGTAGTATCTAAGAGTACGTAGCTCTGCCTATAGATTAAGTATAGTACTGGTAAGTCAATTAGTACTGATAATTCACATGCCTGGGAGATGGCGAGTACAGTACAGTACAGTACATCTCAGTGAGGCAGGCTCGGTAATGGTGCTTCTTGTACATAATATACTGAGTAGCATTCGGGAAATAGAACAAGGGTATAAAATAAGCCTACATCAATTTTGGGTAGCTCTGATATCTGTAATAGCTTCCTAAGTAGCCAAGGTACAATACTTATTAGTTTGCAAAATACGACTGGTATGGGTATAGTGCGACCACTCCTAAATGGCGGCTAGGGTGCGGTCAGGCTGGGCTTACACCTGTGTACAGTGGTGCCACTTTTACCAAACATGCGATGCGCAACTGATAACTTCTGTGATATATGTACGTAAAAGGCTGAAAAATGACAATAAACACATACCAATACAATTTTAACGTAACATGGCAACGCTGTACACAGGTATTGGCCCTGTCTGACCGCACCCACCCGCCATTTAGGAGTGGTCGCACTTTTTTTTTTTTTTTTTTTTTTTTAGTGAACTGGCATGGCTTAGCTCACTTGGCTTGGTGGTGGATTAGTTGCCTCGGTCCCTCTACTGACTAACTAAGGATCACTTTACATACTAACACTCATCCTCGCGCATCAACCTCGTGAGTCTGTGAAGAAAAATAAAACCCAACACAACCAAATTTTAATAAGATTTTAAAGCAGATTTTTAGAGTATATTTAGAGCTGAAAAAATAATAAAACGAAATAAATAAAAAGAAGAGTAAAGAGAGACAGACCTTGACAAAAATATTACAAATTCAGATTAACTTAAAAAAATAGAAAACAAGAAATTTTAATAAGATTCTTTCAGCAGAGTTTCAAAGTATATTATGTAGTGCTGAAAAAATAATAGAACAAAATAAATAAAAAGAATAGCAAAGCAAGATCGACTTCGACAAAGCTATTACAAATTTAGATATTAACTTAATTAAAAAACAGAAAACAGACTTGAACGTGAATGTAAAACAGTTCGTGACACATTGATAAAACACAAATATTTGGGCAACATGGGTGAGGGTGAGGAAAGGAAAGAAGGAAGGCAGGTGTTACATTTTTTTTTAATTTCAGAATTAAATTGGCCTACCCCCCTTTTTATATTATCTTACTCTCATATTTATAAGGACTGGCAATTAAGCGGGTTATTTGCTACTTCTTTTTTTCCCCTTGGCCAGTCCTTTGTGATGTAAAAGAAAAGGAAAAGGAAAGGTACGTAAAAAAAAAGGAAGAACGAGGGAGACATTAGAAGGAGGATGGAAGGATAGTAGAAAAACGAGGGAGACACTACATTACCTGACTTAGAAGGCCAGAGGTCGAGCAGGAACTTGAGAATACTAATCGGTTGGTGGAAGTCCATGGGGTCCTCACTCTCGCTCTGCAGCATCAACACCGGGCCGAAGCAGATGGCCAGGTTCTGCGTGGTCATCTTGTTGCGCTCCGACTGACTCGCCACCAGCCGCAGGTGGTCCATCAGGAGGAACAAGGTCATCTGAGGAGGTGAGGCCTGTGTTGATTACTATCTTAAGTGCTATTGAAGTTGATAGGACATGATGAATTGTATAAGAGATGAAGTGTAATAGTAGTTAAAATGCCTGTGTCGTTTACTATCCATGACATAAATAACATTATTATCTCTACTATAATAATGATAGTAATAATGATAATATGATGAAGAAATAGAAAAATCACAAATAGCTAATAGGTAACAATATTAAGTAGACACTTGTATGTGTGGGCAAGAAGTGACGTAATAATAATGATAGTAATAATGATATGATGAAGAAATAAAAAATAAAAAATAGCTAATAGGTAACAATATTATGCAGACGCTTGTATGTGTGGGCAAGAAGTGTTGTGTCAGCCTGGCCGGTTTGTTACTCACCCTGTTCACTTTGGGCAAGCAGTCTAGGATGGAGAACATGAGCTTGGCGTTGCCCTGAGGGTCGTCCGGCAGCATGACGGTGAGCGCGTCCACCAGCATCTGATACAAACACTTGGTGAAGAGCGGCTCCGGCAGCTCCCGCAGGTAGTCCTTGAGGATGCCTGGAGAGGGAGCAAGCAGCGTCAGGGAGCGAGGCAGACACAAGCTGAGTCTTCAATGATTTCAATGATAAGTTTTACTAAGGATCTACGGGACAATGGGATTTCTGAAGAAGGGGATGCATTATATCCTGATGATCTATAGAAGGTTTAACTATAGAAGGTATCCATATCCAGTACATGAGAACCTAAAGGAGGTTTGTATTGCTTCACCCTAATGCAAGTCCTTATTTAGAGGGTCTGTTCAATGTAATAATAGGTTAGTAAAGCTGTTTCTTCTTAGTTAAGTGTCCATCACTCTATAAGACTGAATAACAAGGCTCACTCAAGGCTTAGCACATACATTACAGCTTCCCTCATAGAAATGTAAAAGTTTGGAATGGACTAAATGAGGAGGTTATATCGGCAAAGAATGTGCACCAGTTGAAAGAAAGACTGAATAAATGAAGATACGGAGACGGAACCCCACGAATGTAGCTCAGGCTCTGTAAAAACACAACTAAGTAAATACACACAAACACACACACACAGAGTTGAAAGAAAGACTGGATGAATGTAGATACGGAAACGGGACCCCACAAGTGTAGCTCAGACCCTGTATAACACAACTAGGTAAATACAACTAGGTAAATACACACCTGTGATAACATTGATGTCCGGGACGTTGTCAGAAGAGAGGTCGACCAGGCGCGGGTTCCTCTCGAAGGCATCCCTGAGTAGGCGCTTTTTGGTAGCTGACCCACACAGCCGATACAGCCCTATGATGTCCAGGCCCCGTCGCTCCACCTCGGCCACGCAACGACCGATGATTAGCGGCACTGTGCCACCACCAGACTCCCGATTGGACACCGTGTCTAGATCCAATCCAAACAGGGTATTTTTGCGCACGCTGGGAGTTCTGATGAAGGCCTGGCGGGGCGGAGTGTAGCGCAGCTTGAGGTAAAGTGTGCCCCGAGGCTCTATCTTTAGTGCGAGTTGATGCAGCGGAGATTCCTTGAGTAAACTGACTAGGTGTACCGAACCCTTATAACATAGCTTATGCCTGAACTGCGGGTCCCACGAGTATATCAAAAAGTCCAGCTCTTTGTTGTTTATGAGGTCCAGATCGAAGGTTTCATCCCAGTCAAAATTCAAGTCGCCTGTCCTGACCACCGTGCGGGCCTTGTGTACGCGGTCACACTCCAACACGCAGTACAGGTCCCGGAACTCAGACCGCCCCGCAGCCTTCAGCCCCCGCCCGGCTAGGAGGTGTACCCATAGCATGCCCGACACTCCCTCCGACTGCCCGCCCATGCTTCCCACGCCCACTTTGTACTTCAGGAACTCTGGAACACAAGGAAAAATTGTTTAAGATGTGGATTTGAAGACCCTAAGTTGGTATACGTTTTGAATAAAAAGATGTACATGTTGTGGATTTGGAGACCCTAAGTTGGAATATTTGAATAAAAAGATATTATAAGGGGTAATTAAGAAAAATGTCTTCGTTACTTCGCTATAGCTTCGTCAGAGCAGAGTTTTGAGGCTTTCGAATAAACAAGCATTCACTTTTTCAGTTAATTTGTAATATACCATGAATGAAAAGCCAGTACAGAATTTACGATAGAATAAAAAACAATAACTAAGAACCTATAAATATCCACATCTCTTCTTTTTATGTCCTTAGTTTTGTCCTTGAGGCTTGAAAAACAGGACGGACACAGTTAATTAAACACCCTGCCAGAACCTTACCTCCTTCCCCTGCCACCCTTACCTCCTGACCCTGCCACGGACACACCTGCGGGGTTGATGTCGATCAGTCTGAGGGCGGGTCTGCCTCGGGTCGGTGAAGGATGGGGCACGCCTCGAGCCTCCTCCAGGGCCGCTCTCATACGCCGGGACTGGCCCTCAAGCCGCCCGAGCTGTCGTGTGGCACTCCCCGTTGTCCCTACACCGCCGGGCCCTAAGTGTAACCGCTGCATGTAGTAGGGCGCGTCCTGAAATGCGAGGTTCTGGAGTTATTGGAGTTAGTCATGAGCAATTCTATAGTTTATTTTTATTAACGAGGCGAAACTTCCATTGTATCACAAGGTCTCATGCTTAAATGATGCCTATGTTTACCTGATAATATGGTTAACTATGATAAAATACAACTGAAATTTAGAAGTAGCGTAGTATTCCCTTCTACTGGCATCAAATATCAGTCAGTAAGCAGCAAGGGGTCAGGATTTTTCACCTCGTTAAAAAAAATTGAGTATAGGAGCGAAGTAATTTAAACGAACATCTCGTATACCTGGAAACAAACACGATAACACAGGAAAGGGTGAAAGTCGTGTCCCAGCAGCAGGCAGAATACATGAACAAAGAACCACGTAGGCAATCAATAAAAAACATATCAAGATAGACTACAAAAATCCACTAGTTCTTAATACACAAATATATGCATGAGTGTTTATGTAGCTTATATTGGCTATATTATAAAGGCCAACCATCATGTCCCTCCAGAATGTACAGGGCCAACCACCTGATCCCCTTAGGAAAAACATAATAAATAGCTTACTAGGTTTACAACGCTATAGGCGCTATAGGCTACAACGTAAAAAAAAAATAATAATAACATCCTCGTTTTACGCAGAGGTCATTGGCATCAGCTTAAAGGAGCATTTTGGGCGGAGACAGGAGGCTTGGGTCCCCTCGCCTCCCCTCCTCAACTTTGGGTCCTCTGGGTACGCCGTTGGGTGGAAGGCGATGCACCCTAACAACGGCACGGAACCAGGCCAGGAATAAAGGCTGGGATTAACACTTCGGTTTTCGCCCTTCTTCTTCTTCTTCTTCTTTTTGTTTGACGTCAGTTTTTCCCAAATTTTATGAGGTTAGATGGCCGATAATTGCTTCCAACTATCTCTATCCATTGCCTCAACTTATTCAGTGCCTAATGCTGCCAGATTCTCTTCAACACACTGCCTCCATGTCTTCCTTGGCCTGCCCGGTGGATGGAGACCTGGCACTTCCACTCTAACAGCTCTCCCTAATGCCTCTTCTCTCATCTTCAGGTGCCCAAACCACCTCCATCTCTTTACTCTCAACACTGTACTCAGCTCCTTCAATCCACATTTTCTTTCTTGCTACCTCTTCCTCACCTTCTTGCCGTGTTTATTTGCCATGGATCTAATTCACTTGTCGTGCTGACCAGACAAAAACAACGCAACACGTGTGGGACTTACCTTCCTACAACAGCAGCAACAACAAGTACAACAATAACAACACAAAGAAACACTATCCATTCCCTATTAAAATATAGAAAATATAATGACAGCGCACACCATTAACTTTACCACGCTTAATGGCTTCATAACAAAGGACAAAGAAAAGTTGCTCTACACTCCACACTACATAATTACAATCCCCTGAATAGCCAGAGCACATGTATTTACGTAATGTCGAGTCCTCACCATCATCACCACCACCTACTCTTCTTACCTGGCGCCACCGTAAATAAATAAAGTCATACTCACATCTCTAAAATAAATAATGACAGCGTACCTACATCAATAACTTTACACTTAACCCCTTCACGCCCAGATCTTTCCTTTGCTATATGAAATCGTCTGTTATTAGCCATAAAACTACGAAAAAGTAACTAAATAAACCAAATTAGCTAATGGACAAGGATATTAAACAGGTCATATCTATAAAATATTGCTTATATTCACTAAAAATCGTCTAATGGTACCCAAATTACAATGGAAATTACGCTCTGGGCCTCAAGGGGTTAATGGTCTCATAAAAAAGAACAAAGAAAAGTGGCTCTACACTCCCCACTATAATCCTGTGAATGGCCAGAACACAGGTACGTAATGTTGCTATGTTGAGTCCTCACTACCACCATCACCACCACCTACCCTTCTTACCTGGCGCCACCGTAAATAAAGAAAGTCCTACTCACATCTCTGCTCTTGTCCGTAAGGTTGTCCGCGCTGTAAGTGAACCGCAGGCCCCCCCGCTGGCTTCGGAGGGTCTCGTGTGACTGACGTATTCTCTCGTAGATGGCGCTGGTGGAGGGCGCGCGACTCATCCACGCCCGGTATTCATCAGAGGTGAAGATGGAAGGGGAGGAAGGCAGGCGGGCTGGAAATAGGCCATGAGAATGCTTGAATAAAAAATAGGCCATGAGAATACTTGACTAAAAAATATGTATTAATTTCGTTTTTCTGTTTTCCTCCGTTTCCAATTTGTTTGTTTCATGGAAGGACCAGGAAGTTATTTTTTTATTGATTTTTCTTTATGTGTGTTCATGTGTTGTGCAAATTGGGACGATACTTTTTTTTATAACAATTGAAGATATTTTGTATTTCCTTGTTCTATGTCAATGATCTGTCTGTTCTTTGCCTGTTGTTGCGATTACAAAATAGCTTCTTTGTCCTCCATGAAAACACATCTCTATAAACTTTAAAACTACAACAATATTTGAAGTTTTGAAGCAAATTACTGAATCGAGTCACATTTTTTTAAATCACTTATTTTAATTTAGTATCATTATTGTTACTGCTATCATTAATCAAGTTATCATTATTGCAATCATCATTATCAATATCATTATCATTATTATTATTATCATCATTATTATTATGACTATCAATATCATCGTTTATTATATCATTATTACTGTTATCATAATCATTATTACTGTTATCATAATCATTATAATCATCAGTGATCAATACACATCACCTTTACTAAATTATTAGGGGAAGAACTGATCCTGGCGGGACAAGAGAGAGAGAGAGAGAGAGAGAGAGGAGAGAGAGAGAGAAGAGAGAGAGAGAGAGAGAGAGAGAGAGAGAGAGAGAGAGAGAGAGGTAACACCCATCTGGTTATCGACGAAGCCTCGCACTGCACATGACGACGACACAAAAAAACATTCGCCAAACACAACATTCTTTCCCTTGCCCGTCCCTCCCAGTCTGCACTTCCTGTATAGCAACACACACACACACACACACACACACACACACACACACACACACACACACACACACACACACACACACACACACACACACACACACACACACACACACACACACACACACACACACACACACACACACACACACACACACACACACACACACAATACCAATACTCTTAATCACCCACAACCCACCAACCTCACGTCTCGCAACCCACTGTCTACAACTTGCTGTATCGCCTCCAGATCATAACACTAACTATAACCTTCATAACTAACTAACTCTACTAATAACTGTCATAACTAACCTTCTATTCCTAGTTCTTCTCCATAGTATACTCTTAACCCCACACATATACTCTCCTCGCTACTATAATACACACGTTGATATCACCATAACTCTTCAAACTTCCCCCTTTCCTCCTTCCCCACTATCTCTAATGCGTCCTTCCTGTCAACGTTTGTAATGCTAAGAAGTGACAGATTCCAACCTTCCCCCTTCTCCTTCTACTCACTATCTCTAATGCGTCCTTCCTGTCAACGTTTGTAATGCTAAGAAGTGACAGATTCCAACCTTCCCCCTTCTCCTTCTACTTACTATCTCTAATGCGTCCTTCCTGTCAACGTTTGTAATGCTAAGAAGTGACAGATTCCAACCTTCCCCCTTCTCCTTCTACTTACTATCTCTAATGCGTCCTTCCTGTCAACGTTTGTAATGCTAAGAAGTGACAGATTCCAACCTTCCCCCTTCCCCTCACTACCTCTACTCTCCCTCCTGTCAACGTTTGTAATGCTAAGAAGTGACAGATTCCAACCTTCCCCCTTCCCCTCCTCCCTTCTCCTCACTACCTCTACTCTCCCTCCTTTTAACGATTGTAATGCTAAGAAGTGACAGATTCCCAGAACGATCGAAGACACTGGCACATTATTCGTTCCGGTAACAGAATCTACGACGTAAGCTAATCAGAAAATCGTGTCTCCGTTGCCTATACCATGCAATGCCACTATCATTCAACACTCTTATACTTCCAGAGGTTATAAAATATACATAAGGTAATACTGATAATCACGCGTGGTAGCCTGCAGCGAGGACAAGCGATGCCGTCACACGCTTTAACGAGAAGACTGCAAAATATATGAAAAGAAAAGAGAGAGGTCACCTGCTTCTGAGTTTTTCCTTTTTCTTCTCGCGGGTTTTCGAGTTCCGTGACTTCATTATGTGTTCTTTTTTACTTCTTTGTGTGTGTGTACGTGTGTGTGTGTGTGTGTGAGAGAGAGAGAGAGAGAGAGAGAGAGAGAGAGAGAGAGAGAGAGAGAGAGAGAGAGAGAGAGAGAGAGAGAGAGAGAGAGAGAGAGAGAGAGAGAGAGAGAGAGAGAGAGAGAGAGAGAGAGAGAGAGAGTAAATATAATTGTCACGGATTTGGATGTACCACACACATACATACACACATACACACACATACACACACACATATACACACACACATACACACACACACACACACACACACACACACACACACACACATACACACACACAACTAACGGTAGATACGCACACACCAGTAAATTACACACATGATAAGCTGCCTTGCTCTAACACGCACACACTACACACACACACACACACACACACACGCCACACACACACACACACACACACACACAGAAGGAGCGAGCGAGCGGGACAAAACTGGCAGTGAGGGAAGGAAGACTAGCCCGCGAGTGTTGCGTTCGTACATAAACACGAGAGTGAGTGGGAAGGAGTCAGTCAGTTCTGGCAAGCTAGTGTGCCTCTGACAGTGAGCTGAAGCGAACACGACTGCTGCTGGGCGGGTATAAGAGACTGTAAGAGACAGTGACGAAGTAGAGTAAGGAAACAGCACGTACGGTAGAACATAAGGACATTAAGAACATAAGGACCATAAGAAAATAAGGAAGCTACAAGAGGCCGCGAGACCTATATACACGAGGTAGTTCCTGTAACATACTATGGTGAAAAACGTTGATTTAGAAGTTTAGAAGACCGAGAAAATTAAAATAGTGATGGTGTTGACGTTATACGAGTGTTAAGACCGAAAACGAATGAAAATGTGTTAGTATAGTATCCCAGTATAGGTGAAATAGCCAAGGGAAGTATTGACAAGTCTGTTAACGAAGGAGACGAAGTTTGAAGAGGAGATATGAAGCGATACTAAGCGTCATAGGTCACAAGAAGAAGAAGAAGAAGAAGATAAAGAAGAAGAAGAAGAAGAAGAAAGAAAGAGTCGTAGTTGCCTGAAGGTGGAAAGACCGAGCTCCTAGCTGACTTGTGGCGACTTGTAGGCACCGAGAAGGGTCGATGGGATTTTACAAGTAACAGGTAAGGGGGAAAACCATGTTTTTCTCTCTCTCTCTCTCTCTCTCTCTCTCTCTCTCTCTCTCTCTCTCTCTCTCTCTCTCTCTCTCTCTCTCTCTCTCTCTCTCTCTCTCTCTCTCTCTCTCTCTCTCTCTCTCTCTCTCTTTTCCAGTTGCAAGCCCATAGGTAGAATTTTAGAGGTTACAGTAAGGGGGAAAACCTCTCTCTCTCTCTCTCTCTCTCTCTCTCTCTCTCTCTCTCTCTCTCTCTCCTCTCTCTCTCTCTCTCTCTCTCTCTCTCTCTCTCTCTCCCTCTCTCTCTCTCTCTCTCTCTCTCTCTCAGACAGCCAGACAGATAGCCAGAACTAGAGACTCATTATTTTTTAAAGTCGACACACACGCACACACACCACACACACACACACACACACACACACACACACACACACACACACACACAATTGGCAAAAATTCCCTATAACAAATTATATAGTGCTCGTCGAATATAATTTATCTCAATATAATTATGCTCATTTAATTCTGTCTCGGTTTCCACGTTATGTCAAAGCGTCCTTCATGCTTCACGTATGTTAGAGAGAGAGAGAGAGAGAGAGAGAGGAGAGGAGGAGAGAGAGAGAGAGAGAGAGAGAGAGAGAGAGAGAGAGAGAGAGAGAGAGAGAGAGAGGAGAGAGAGAGAGAGAGAGAGAGAGAGAGAGAGAGAGAGAGAGAGAGAGAGAGAGAGAGAGAGAGAGAGAGAGAGAGAGAGAGAGAGAGAGAGAGGAAGAGAGAGAGAGAGAGAGAGAGAGAGAGAGAGAGAGAGAGAGAGAGAGAGGAGAGAGAGAGAGAGAGAGAGAGAGAGAGAGAGAGAGAGAGAGAGAGAGAGAGAGAGAGAGAGAGAGAGAGAGAGAGAGAGAGAGAGAGAGAGAGAGAGAGGAGAGAGAGAGAGAGAGAGAGAGAGAGAGAAATATTGATGAAGGGGAAAAATCGTCTCAAACACTATGTATGTACCCTATTTTTTTTTTTCTCTCTCTCTCTCTCTCTCTCTCTCTCTCTCTCTCTCTCTCCTCTCTCTCTCTCTCTCTCTCTCTCTCCTCTCTCTCTCTCTCCCTCATCTCTCTCTCCTTCTCTCTCTCCTCTCTCTCCCTCTCTCTCTCTCTCAGGCCAAGGACAACCCTCCGTCCCTGTTTCTTTGTCCCACGCTACACGCAAGTTAATTTACCCTCGCATAGACCCTTCCAGCCCTTACCCTCTGTTCCCCAAGACACACCACCACACCCACACGACATCTTGCTGGTGAAGGAGGTGGTGAAGGTGGTGGTGAAGGGGTACGAGAGACGCTGATGAGTGTACGTGGTATAGAGGGTGAGGAAGACATGGGTAGTGAAGGGAGGGAATAGGCAATAGAATAGAATAGTGGAGGAAAGATAAAGAAATGTATGAGAAAGATATTAGAGAAATAGGACAGGAGAGAAGACAGTAAGAGTATAGAGAGGGAGGCTGTGTGAGGCTTGGTATATAAAGGTGATGTAGATTGGAAGAAATTATATGTTTAGTTTAGTTTTTGTCTTTAGTTATGTTGGAAAGATGAGTGGGTAGATGAGTAGCTGAGAGAAGAGTAGTGGTGGTGGTGGTGGTGATAGAGGTATAATAGGTTGTTTAAGTTGTTATTAGGTTATTATAGGTTGTTTAGAGTGGTTCTTGAGGTTGTGTGAAAGGGTACTCATTGCATCTTGCCTTTATGATGAAAATATATATATATACTCGTAAGGCTAAAGAATGTCCATATCAGGTAATTGTCTTGTTCAGTTAATGACAGGTATTACCACTACTACTACTGGTGTTACTATTGTTATTACTACTGCTGCTACTACTACTACTACTACTACTACTACTACTACTACTACTACTACTACTACTGGTGTTACTATTATTATTATTACTACTACTACTACTACTACTACTACTACTACTACTACTACTACTACTACTACTACTACTACTACTACTACTACTACTACTACTACTACTACTATAATAATGCTGCTGATACTGTTGTTACTATTACTACTACTGCTATGTACTTACCACCACTACTAATACTGCTATTGGTAATAACAGTAGTGGTGATAGTAGAAGTAGTAGTATCGTGGTATGCATAATATTACCAAGTCAAGAATTCTTAATCTGATAAGACATCATATGGCATGAGTAATAAAGCACACGCACACACGCACACACACACGCACACACACACACACACACACACACACACACACACACACACACACACACACACACACGCACACACACACGCAAGACAAATAAAGAAGAGAAAAAAAAATCTACCGCCTGTCCCTCGCCATTGAGACTTTCATTTCATTGAGTTATCATAATCATTTTTTTCCCTCGTATATTTGAAGGTTACTCTGATTCCTTTCCTCCCTCATTACCATCTCTCCCTCCCGTTACCTCCCTCCTTCCGTCCCTCCTTCCCTGCTCTCCCTTCCTTCCCTCTCTCCCTTCCCTTCCTTTCCTCCCTTCCATCCCTCCCTCTCTTCTTTCCCTCCCTCTCTTCCATCCTTCCCTCCCTTCCATCCCTCCCTCTCTTCTTTCCTTCCCTCTCTTCCTTCCTTCCCTCCCTCTCTTCTTTCCCTCCCTTTCCCTCTCTTCCTTCCTTCCTTCCCTCTCTCCCTCCCTTCCTTCTCTTCCTCCCCTCCTTCCCTCCCTCCCTTCCTCTCATATCTCTCTCCCTCTCTTCCTTCTCTTACTTACTTCCCACAGCTCAGAATAATGAAAGATTCCGTGATGGGAGCTCGCAAAATCCACACATGATGAGTTTTTGTGTTCTTTCCTTCCCCCCTCTCTCTCTTTTTGGTGTGTGTGTGGGGAAAGATACTATAAAACGTACGTGTGTGTGTGTGTGTGTGTGTGTGTGTGTGGGTGTGTGTGTGTGTGTGTGTGTGTGTGTGTGTGTGTGTGTGTGTGTGTGTGTGTGTGTGTGTGTGTGTGTGTGTGTGTGTGTGTGTGTGTGTGTGTGTGTGTGTGTGTGTGTGTGTGTGTGTGTGTGTGTGTGTGTGTTTTAGATAAAGCCAACACGTCATGCTTACACAATGAAGACAAAAAAAAAATCGCAGACTTCACTAACTTATTCACAAGACCTTTTTTCTTTCCTTCCTTCCTTTCATCTTCTCTCCCTTCCCACCTCGCCATGATAAAAAGACTAAAAACTTGAAATAGTAATGGGAATCGATTGGAAGGTTTGGCTAATTAGGAAATGGCGTGAGAGACATTAGCAGAGGCGAGTGTCGTGCTGCTACTGCCGGGCTCAGGGTAATAGTCGGTTGCTTAGCGTCCCGGTTGCATATTCACACCCGGAAAGTCCCATGCTTAGAGTACGTAGTGTCGCCCGCCCCTTCCCTTCCCTGCTACCACACGCGATGAGATGGAAAACACACACACACACACAGTCACACACACAGTCACACACACACATATACACATAACTGAAGCGTCACAACTACAAGGCTTTTAAGAGATGAATGTATTAGCGATGATGTTCATAGAGTATATTCGTTAGTTCTAAATCCATGTTAATTAATTTTCTAGTTCATGATTTGACTTGCAACTTTTCCCTTTTTTTATAGAACGTAAGGAACAGAGAAGGCCGCCTGTTGCTTGGTTCTACTAGTAGCAGGTAGTAGGTAATAATAGAAAGGTTTGACCTATTAGTATTAGTATTAGTTAGAATACTAATACTAATACTGAAAATACTAATACTGATCATTGTATTGAAGTAATGATTAATCTATCAATGCCTATCATATTTGTATGTCTTATAGGGAGTTTTGTCAAATTTGTGATTTTTAAGGAATATCTGGAAGTATCATGTCATTGTGAATTGGCTGAAATAGGGACTTCTAATCATTGTAACTGAAAACTGACTCCACATTCGTGTTCAGCATGCCCGGTAACTGCTAGGAACAAATTTTCAAGCAAATTTTTTTTTTTTTAAATATTGCAAATTTTGCAAAAAAATTGAAAAATAGATTTACTTGACAATTAGTTTCTAGCAGTTTTCTGGCATGCTAAACACGACTCTGGAGTCAGTTTTCAGTTACAATGATCAGAAGTCCCTATTTTCCTATTTTCAAAAAAAATCAAGGCTGAAATTGGCTGAAATAGGGACTTTTAATAATTGTGACTGAAAACTGATTCCAGATTCGTGTTCAGCATGCCCGAAAACTGCTAGGAACTAATTTTCACTAATTTTCAAGCAAATCAATTTTTCAAAAAAAATGCACATTTTCAAGGTATGCAAAAACGGTATGCACCTTGCAAAATTTAGAATATTTTTTGAAAAATAGATTTGCTTGAAAATTTGTTCCTAGCAGTTTTCGGGCATCACTGAAGGAATGTCGGATTCGTTTCGGTTACCAATGATTAGAAGTCTCTATATTCAGCCAATTCCAGAAACTTAATACTTCCAGAAAATACTCCTTAAATCAAAAGTAGACATAAATACTCCATTAACAGGAAATGGATTGCAAACAGAAACGCTGCAAATATAGAAAAGGGAGAGAGAGGAGAGAGGACTGAGAGAGGGGAGAGAGAGAGAGAGAGAGAGAGAGAGAGAGAGAGAGAGAGAGATGAAGAGAGAGAGAGAGAGAGAGAGAGAGAGCGAGAGAGAGGAGAGAGAGAGAGAGCGAAAGAGAGAGAGGAGAGAGAGAGAGAGAGAGAGAGAGAGAGAGAGAGAGAGAGAGAGAGAGAGAGAGGAGAGAGAGAGAGAGAGAGAGAGAGAGCGGAATATAACTCAATCTGTGTGTGTGTGTGTGTGTGTGTGTGCAGGAAGGTATATGCTAACTTAGGAGTATGATAGAAGCATTACAAGGTGAAAAATATGTGTGGGTGTATTATCTAATCTTTAAGTAGTAAGAAATTGATGGTTTATGAGTTCTTATGTGTATATGTTCTATCGTAATCTGTATTGTTATTATTATTATCATGTGGTATTATAAGTGTGTGTACTTATAATTATAGTATAAATACGATGGTTTTGGTGAGTACAAGTAATATAATCTGTGCTTTTTGGCATGTTTGAGTGACTTATTATTGTGTGGAGGGGCTAGAGGTAACCATCGGATAATTCGGACTTACGGCTTATTCGACCCAGGTCTCCCTCTAATTAGTTCGAATTAGAGAGAGTTTACTGTACACCATAATTCAAGCCGCGACGCTAGATTTCATGAGTCGCGAAGAGGAATATTTTGTGGCGAGGGCCCTGTGTGTCTGTTTGTGTGTGTGTCCGTGTCGCGTCGAGTGAACTGTTGGGAAGGAACTTAATGTGACCTCTGGATCGAAGACATGTACAGGACGGGTACAGGACGGGAGGGAGTGACCTGGTAATGCAGTTTGTGACCTTCTGAGTACCCTGCATGTGAAGTAATGATAAATACGCTGTTTAATAATGTAAATAATGCTGTAAATAATCATGTTTTTATGTATTGTCGAAGCTAACGATTCACTTCAATATATGAGGTTGGTTTACGTAAACAATTGCAGATCGTTTGGTATAAAATAAATCATCTATATTTTTTGCTTCTGAATGAAAAGAAAGACCGCGGTTTGATTTTAATTAAGATATCCATACAATTTCATAACTTTTATTATTATTATGTAAAAATAGATTAATTAAGTCGTAACAAAAGCTTCCTATACCTCATCTGAAATCCCCAACCAACCTTATTTTCGCACTACAACCTCCCCATCACCCCATCCAACCAACCATCCCTTCCCCACCTAACCATCACTCCCCCCTCCCACCTAACCATCCCTTTCCCCACCTAACCATCCCTTCCCCCACCTAACCATCCCCCCTTCCCACCTAACCATCACCCTTTCCCCATCCCTAACCATCCCTTCCCCACCTAACCATCCCTTCCCCACCTAACCATCCCTTCCCCACCTAACCATCTCCCCCCTCCCCACCTAACCATCCCTCCTCCCTAACCATCCCTTCCCCCACCTAACCAACCCTTCCCCACCTAACCATCCTTCCCTCACCTAACCATCACTCCCCCCTCCCACCTAACCATCCCTTCCCCACCAAACCCTTCCTTCCCCCACCTTCCCCCTTCCCACCTTCCTCCATCCTTCCCTCACCTATAGCAACCATCATCCATCCCCCTTCCCGCTTGTCACCTCGCGCACACTCCAACTCCCCACCATCATTACTTCAAAGCTAAACTTCCTTTCTTCCCCTAACACTTTCCCCTTCCCACACTTCTTTCCACCCCTACCCTACTCGCCCACCTCTCATCCCTTACCCTCCATCCCCTCTCCCGCTGTCACCTCGCGCGAGAGCTGCCACGCCACCCGGAGGTTTGGTGTCAAAGCGGATGATTCGTTTACCTAGTTGAAGCTTTCCTGGTGAGTGTTCTGAGATACGACCTCCCCTTTCCCTCTCCCGTTTGCCCCTCTCCCCCACCTTCAAATCGTGCTGGCCTACTCATTTTATTCGACTGTCAATTTTGACGGTCTGGTTTCAAGGATTCGGTGACAGGTGGTGAAGGTGGTGAAGTGAAGTCCCTCCTCCTTTCCCCTCTCCCTCTTTCCCCTCTCTCTCTCTCTCTTGTCTGCCTTTTTTCTCTTTTATTTACGTCTCGGTTTCCAAGAACAATCCTCATGGCTAGACAATGTTGCTGAACCCCCTCAGGTCCTCAAGAAATTCTCATGGCTCTGTGTTTCCCCCCTTTCCCCTCTCTCTCCCCTCTGACTGCCTTTTTATTCTCTTTTATTTATGTCTCGGTTTCCAAGAACAATCCTCATGGCCAGCCAATGTTACTGAACCCCCTCAGGTCCTCAAGAAATTCACATGGTTCTTGGTTTTTATCCTTCCCGTGCAGGTATGTTACGAGGCTCCAGCACCAAGGTCATATTTCAAGGGACTGCTGGAATATTTTTATACTGATTCCGGGTCTCGAGCGCACAATGCCTACCCAAGTTAGTTCCTGTGTGGCACTGTTCTGGGTTCTGGTCTGGCACTGTTTTTGGTTCTGGTCTGGCACTGTTTTTGGTCTTGGTCTAGCACTGTTCTTGGTCTTGGTCTGGCACTGTTCTTGGTCTTGGCCTGGCACTGTTCTTGGCCCTGGTCTGGCACTGTTCTTGGCCCTGGTCTGGTACTGTTCTTGACTGCCTGAGTGTATGAGTTCCTACTACATGCTTAAGTAATACATGGCTATCAATTTAATGTGTATTTATTACTATTATTATTTTTCAGATTTGAATGGGATAGCACGTATGTAGGAATGCAAGACGTGATGCTGAAGTAACTCAAGTACCTCGCCTGCAGCTAATTGCCATCCTAGCTTACCAGACCTTCCATTCAGCCATCTACAGGACTCGAACCAATACTACATTCAATACAGCGATCAATGCCTCTCTTCAATACAGCTACAGCGATCAATGACTTTCTTTCTATATATAACTGACGACGATCCCAGTGACGACGAGTGGTTTTCAGGTTAGGGTTGTGTCGTGTTACATCGCATTACAACGACATTAATAAAAGATACACGTTCCCAATAAACTGTTAAAGAAACCTCGTGAAAAACGTACCCCAGGCGGCTCAGCGTGTGTCTGTGTGTCATGACGAGATTGATGGACGATTGTGTATGTCCATGTTTTATTGTGGGTCCTGTGAGACGCACTTTATTGTATGCCTCACACACAGGTAGGAGAATACAAAGAAATAAATACAAAGGAATACAAAGGAAGAGGACGAGGAGTAAGAAAAAAAAATAGTATAAGAAAAAAAATATGACGGTAAAGAAAAATAGAATAGAAAAAGGAAAAATAGATGACGAGCAAGAAAAATAAATCATAGAAAAAGGAAAAAAATGACGAGTAAGAAAAAAAACAGATAAAAGGAAAAAAAATGACGAGCAATTATATAAAAAAAATAGAAAACGGGGAAAAAATGTCGAGCAAGAAAAAAATTGAAAAAAAAAAAAAATGACAGAGAAAGAAAAATATGAAATAGGACCAGGAAGGGTAAGAGACTAAGAGTGTTCAGTATTGACGCATAAATGACTTTGTTAACTAGTGGGGTTAACTAGTGGGGTTGAGGTTAACTAGCAAGGCATTACACTATACACAGTCCCCTCTCATGACTGTCTCTATAGCACCCTCCCTCCCATACCGTGACTTTAGCGAGTTTGTTCGTGCGTTCAAACCACCTAACTTGAAATGTAAAACTGCAGTAAAACAAAGAATAATAAAAACATCCTGAACTCTTATAAAGAAGTAAATTAAGTTGCGCCAAGTAGCCTGCAGCGCGGGAATGGCTGTACTTAAGTCCTCCTGAGATGATCCTCCACTAACTTTTTTCGTAAC
>JACEEZ010002571.1:87612-97612 GCA_016584305.1 Chionoecetes opilio | reverse complement strand
TCGAGCGGCGGCAAGAATGAAGAGCCGGGCAGAGCATGCGCAGGAGTACGCTAGTAGTATACATATCTATTTTTAGATCTTCAGTTCCTCTCTCCCTCTGAATTCCGGGGAAAAATTGCTGCTTTCTTTTTTGGGGAAAGGGGAGGGACGTGTGTAGAGGAGGAGGAGGAGGAGGAGGAGGAGGAGGAAGGACAGGAGGAAGAGGTGGTGGGACAGGAGGAGTAGGAGGAGGAGGAGGAGGAGGAGGAGGAGGAGGAGGAGGAGGAGGAGGAGGAGGAGGAGGAGGAGGAGGGACAGGAGGAGGAGGAAGAAGAGGAGGGACAGGAGGAGAAGAAAGGGTAAAAGGTTTTGTTTTATGCGGTTCTCAGCGTCCTCAAGACCCCGACAGAGTGACCTCCAACCTATAGTGACTGTCGTGGGCCGGTCTCCATCGCGGGACATAACAGACCGTCAAGTACCCGCCTCACCAAGATGCTTTATGGTCACACACTTGGCTCACCGTGGCTCTAGTTTGACCAGGACAATGCTATCTATACGGCTTCTCTACCATACCATTCCTCTCTCTCTCCCTCTCTCCCTCTGTCTGTCTCTCTCTCTCTCTCTCTCTCTCTCTGCATCCACCGCTGCTCACTCCTCCTGTCTATGGCGTCATCACCTTTAAGTCTCCTCACACCAACACCACCAACACCGCCGCTCCCGCCCTCTCTTCCACGTGGTCCGGCTCTCCTTTCCACCCTCTTGGTGTTCCACTTCACTGCTTCCACACTCACTCTGCCAATTTTCCACCTGCCACATGCAACGCTTAACCCCCCTTACCCCCCTCTTACTCCTCCCTCCCAGACTTAAATGACTTCTTAACTAAATGTCTTGAGCGTTGTAAAGCCAATAATGATCTGTTTTCCTTGTATATTCTTCCTTTTAATCGTGTTTTCTTTTTCAATAAGACTTGGATTATTTCGTTAATTTCTTAATTGCTGGTACAAGGAAACCACGCCATACATTCTTAAATGACTTCTTAACTAAGCGGGGTTCCCACTGCGATTGTTCCAAGACATATAGCTGATCCAAAAAAAAAAAAAAAAAAAACTATATGGTGCAATCAAAAGTGGAAGCCTGGCATCCGTCACGTTTTTCAGTAGTAGTTCAGCAAGAAATGGCGCACACACTTTCATTACACTTCATAAAGTGCACAGCCGTGTCGTGGCGCGCCCGCCGCCGCGGCTCCACAGATACTTTTCGGCGGAGTAGCTTGTGAGTACTTAGCGTAATATTGCGCACGCACACACACACACACACACACACACACACACACACACACACACACACACACACACACACACACACACACACATACACACGGTTGTTAGCTGTTTCCGGGTGTTCCACGTGTCAGTGCAGGTGGCAAGGTGTTGTTCCACAGTGAAAGTGAACAAAAATTACCAATGTTAATGAGATAATCTACATAAAAGAGGAGATTAGGGCCTTGGGGGGGATGCCAGCAGGCAGGGGGGGGGGGGCAGACAGCAGGCTGGGGGTGGTGGCTTACCGTGCGTGTAGAGAGAGGGGGGCTTACCTCTCTCGGTGCCGGTGGGCATCTCAGGCGCGCTGACGGCGCCGTCACTCTCGTCCTCGCTCACCGCCGGCCCCCCACGGGCCTCAAACCTGACGTGGGAGCCCCCGCGGTGCCGGGAAGAATGGCGGGGCAGGGAGTTGGAGCGAGAGGCCCCGGCGCCCGCGCCAACCCCTTGGGCGCCCCGGGCGCGGGCCAGCAGGGCAGACCTTGGTAACGTCACTTCCGTGTCGCTCGCGTAGTCCACGGAGCGGGTCCGTTGTCGCAGGGCGCTGAGGCGTCGCATGGTCTCCTGATAGCGTTCCAGGGTGGCGCGGTCAGACACCTGCGCTCCTGACGGGTACTGCAACGTGCTGGCCTTGTGGCGGCGCGCCGAGGGGCCGCTGCCCTCGTAGTCACTCAAACTCTCTCGCTCAGTAGCGGGCAGCCGCTGGTCGCTCAGCGTGCGAGCCAGCCTGGGCCGACCCACGCTGCTGCGGCCCAGCGTGCCGTACATGGGAGGGTCGTGGGGTCGCCCCTGCCGTATGGCGAGGTCACCCACGCCTATCGGGGGTGGACCCATCGGGTCATCTGCTGCAGAACCATAGAAGGCGTGAACCCGCTCTGCCAGAGATTCTAGAGTCTTGGGATAGGAGCGTTCGTAGGGCGTGAAGTGCTGCTGGTGCTGGGGCCGCGGCTGCTCCGTGATGACGGGCGGCGGTGGCTGATAGTAGCGCTCCCTGTCTGTGGGCGGCCGCTGCGGGGCGCCGTACGGTTGCATGCCGGGGCCCGGAATCCCTTGTTGCCTGGAGCTGCGGGGCTGGTAGCCTGGGTGTGTGGCGTGGGCCATGGGACCCACCAGCACGCCAGGCTGTGCGCTCGGCGGGCCGGGCTGTGGCACGCCGTACGGGCCCTTCCCTGGCATGCCTCTGGTGCCGTAGTACATGAGGGGCTCCTCGTGGCGCAGGGCCGACATGGTTTCCGGCGGCCGGTATCGAGGCAATGTGCTGAATCTTGATTCCTGAGTTTGCGGCACCCCTGGCGGGGGTCGCGAGGGGGGCGGGGGCGGCCGAGCCATGGCGCCAAAGCGCAGCGTGTCTCCGTTGCTGTTTGAGTCGTCGAGAGGCTCCTCCTCGTACTCCTTCTTGATGACAACCACAGGCGGCGGCTTGGGCTCGTGTCTGGGCTGCGGCGAGGGCGGCGCCCCCCGCCCGCCCCGCCGCGAGCGCGTGGTCAGCAGCAGGCGGCGCGGGATGCTCATGATGATGACCACGTCGTCCAGACCCATCCGCGTCACGTCCACCAGATTCACCGCCAGGATCTCGTCGCCCACCCGAAGACATCCCGAGTTGTACACGGGCGACTCCAGGGCGATGCGCGAGATGAACACTCCGTCCGCCCGGTCCGCGCCGTTGCCCTCCCTGATGTAGAGGCCCAGCGTCTGGCCCGGCCGCTTCACGATCTCAACCATCTGCACGCTGAACTTCTGATTCTGCTGAAGACAGGAACACAGTGAGGCATCGGCGGCCAGTAGAAGTGCACGTTACCAAGGTAGGTAACTTGTTTGCTTCAAGTCACAATCACTCTACCATAAAGTGTATTCAAAGAAGGAGGAATAGCAAGAGGTAGTCAAGCAAAAAGTCAAATTCTAAGTCACAATTCTTCACATAGCACTCCTAGCTCTGGTCATCTCTGAAACACCACTACATCTTCCTCTAGAAAAGCAAAAAAAGAGAATGAATGGATTCCACCTGCCATGTTATCTATTGCTATCTCTGCTCTCCTCATTTTCACCAGCGAGGCGAAGGAGACGGAATCGCGACAGTGAGGTGGTCGGTGATAAGCAGTGCAAGTGACCCGACACCGACCGACTTACTGTCCTATAAAACTGGGCCAAAACTGAAAACAATATTGGAAGGGAGCGCGCCGAACCGTCTCCCCTGAATGTTTCAATATTATTTTCTTATTTTATGGGTTATAGCGGTCGACCTGGGCTGACCTACATACATGGACTGGGTGCATAGGTAGGCGATGAATACTGACTGCATGATACCTGATTCTAAATTAATATGTTAAAAAGCAAGGGTGGAAGAAATGCAATACAAGGGTAAGGAGGAGGAGAAAGATAAGAGATACAAAGGAATATACAACGGAATATACAAATAAGAGATAAGATAAAAAAATAAGGGAAAGATAAGGAGGTGGAGATGATAATTGAGAAGAAAGGGAAGGCTATAACTCTCTCTCTCTCTCTCTCTCTCTCTCTCTCTCTCTCTCTCTCTCTCTCTCTCTCTCTCTCTCTCTCTCTCTCTCTCTCTCTCTCTCTCTCTCTCTCTCTCTCTCTCTCTCTCTCTCTCTCTCTCTCTCTCTCTCTCTCTCTCTCTCTCTCGTTAGGTGCAGGTGGCAAGAGGACCATGAAGACAGGTAGTACAGTTGTAACAAGACACTAGTAACGCAGGTGTGTGGACTGAATGGCAGGTGTGAATCGCAGAAATAAAGACGTGTAAGTTACATTCCTTGGGGGGAGGAGGAGGAGGAGGAGGAAGGAGGAGGAGGAGGAGGAGGAGGAGGAGGGAGGAGGAGGGGGAAACAAGTACACATGGGATGGAGATATAAGGAGGAGAATAAGGAGGTATAAGAAGAATAGGAGGAGGAGGAGGAGGAGGAGAACAGTACACATAGGATGGAAAGGTAGGTACAAGGTGGTGGTGGTGGTGGTGGTGGTGGTGGTGGTGGTGGTGGGTAAAGGTGGTTGGAGGTGGATCGTTGGGGAGAGTAAATGCAACGGTGGATGCGGTGACAAGAAGGGGGAGTTGGGAAGAGCAGTAAAGGGCAGGTGCCAGAGCGACCATGGAGAAATATTGGTGGAGGAGGAGGAGGAGGAGGAGAGGAGGAGGAGGAGGAGGAGAGGAGGAGGAGGAGGAGGGAGGAGAGATAAGAAGAGGTAGATGAGGCAGGGAAAATAAAAAGGCATTTATAACAATAGACATCAGAGGAACTGTTGCTTAGAGGAGGGGAGGAGGAGAGGAGGAGGAGGAGGAGGAGGAGGAGAGGAGGAGGAGGAGGAGGAGGAGGAGGAGGAGGAGGAGGAGGAGGAGGAGGAGGAGGAGGAGGAGGAGGAGGAAAAAGTATAAAAAAAAGGAGGAGGAGGATACACAAAAAAGCAAGAAAAAAAGAAGGCATTTATAATAAGACGGAAGTGGATCTGTTGGTTAGAAGAGGAGGAGGAAGGAGAGATTTATAAATTTATTGAGCCAAACAGTTATACATGTAATAAAAACATAATACATAATAAAGAAAAGAAGAAAGAAGAAAAAAAGACCAATACATTAGGACACACGAGGACCTGATGCTTAAGAGGAAGAGGAGGAGAGGAGGAGGAGAAGAGGAGGCAGAGAAAATGAGGAAGAAAGAGAAAGTAGGATAGAAAAAGGAGAAGGATACCTAAGGATACCCAAGGAGGGAGAGGCAGACAGGTATGGAGCGTGAGTCAGTCAGTACCTGCACGGCGATGAAGCGCTTGGCCTGCTCGTAGGCTGGCCGGCTGAGGGCACGAGGGTCCAGTAGCCGCACCACCATCTCGCCGCGCCGCTCCACCACGTCCAGCGCCGCGGCCGTCGAGGCATCGTGGTCATTCTCCACATTCTCAATCTGCCGGAAGATCTCCGTGCTGATCCCGCTCACCTGGGGGACGGAAGAAAGGGGGGTGAGTGCATACATATGGACATAAGAAAGTAAGGAAGCTACAAGAGGCCGTGAGACCTACACGAGATAGTTCCTGTTACCTAACTCTACCTATATCCACCTCTCTTCCCCATCCATGAATTTATCCAGACTCCTTTTAAAGACCCCAATAGACTCCGCATTGACCACCTGACGACTTAGTCCATTCAAATTATTCACCACCCTATTTGTGAACCAGTTTCTCCCAATTTCCTTTTTAAATCTATGCTTTTCCAGCTTGAATCCGTTACTTCTCGTTCTACCCTGCATAATATTATAAACAGACATAATATTATAAACACACACACACACCTAAGGAAGCAACTAAAAAATGTAGCTATGGAGACGGGGCCATACGAGTGTAGCTCAGGCCCTGTAAAACACAACTAGGTAATACAACTAGATGAATACACACACACACTGGCTGAAGAAAGACTGGATAATTGTAGATACGGAGACGGGACCACATGAGTGTAGTTCAGGCCCTGTAAAACACAACTAGGTAATACAACTAGGTAAATACACACACACACACACACACAGTATTTTAGTCCTCTTCATTAACACCATCACAGTTTTCAGGCGTGGGTTCGTGCCCCTTCGAAGTCAAACGTTTCCAAAATAAAGGCTCCAAAGTAAAAAAAAAAAAAAAAAAAAAATTCTTTCCAAAAAAGAAAAAAAAAATTCAGGTCCCTTACGAAGACAGACTTAAACGTGTGAGTAAGAATTGATGGCTTCTACTATATATATACATCCCTTTCAAGCCATTCTCTAAGCCCCTGTGTGTGTCTAGACGCTCTATACTTTACCCAACCATTTGCATGTCTTATCTAATTTTCTCAAGGGAGCGAGGGTGAGCTGGGAACCACTTAACGCCCGTCTGCCTCGTTAGCCTCTACAGGTGGTGATGGGAACGGGTGGCGTGATGCGCTGCTCGTTATAAAGGCTCTGGTGTTTGTATGAGTAACAGTGATCGGGGTCAGGTATAGGTTAGTGGACTATAATTTGGTGGGACTGTATTCAGGTACGAGGGCTGATGTGGGCTTTGGTGGGACTGTATTCAGGTACAGTAATAGGGGTTATGTAAGTATAGTTTAGATCTTCTTAAATACCCGAAATGTCATAAGAACATAAGAACTAAGGCCTTCTTCAGTAGCTACTAGAAATGCTACATAAGTAAATAAATAGATGTCCTCCCCCAAATAAGTATGTAGTAAAGTAAAAATAATGATGAGGATATGTCTAAATAGTTTCCAGGCTGACATCCAACATGCAGACAGGCTGACATTCTATCCAAAATGTCACATGAACATAAGAAAATAAGGAAGCTACAATAGGCTGTGAGATCTACACGTGGTAGTTCCTGTTACTTAACACTACCTACATCCACCTTTCATACGCATCCATGAAATTGTCTAGCCTCCTTTTAAAACTCCCTATTGACTCTGCACTAACTACCTGACGACTGAGTCCATTAATTCCAATCATTTACCACCCTATTTGTGAACCAGTATCTCTTTATTATTCCTTATTATTATTATTAGTAGTAGTAGCAGTAGTATTGGTATTAGTATTAGTATTAGTATTCCTCCCTTAGCACTGATGTAGAAGCCATGTAGAATGTCGAGTGCATGATTCTATGGCAGTTTCCTTTTTGATTTACATTCCCGATCTGTCTGGCCTCCCCCTGAGCTTTAGTACGACTCAGGTGCCTTTATGGATACGGTCATCTGTGGTCTGTTGGGGACGAGGGTGTATGAGCGAGGGTTTGGTGTATGGCGAGGACTGATGTGGGCTTTGGTGGGACTGTATTCAGGTCTGGGTGAGTGTGTGTCTTCGAGTGAGGGATATAGCTTTCTTGTTTGCCTTGTGTCTGTCTGTATGTCTGGGAGAACGTGTGTCTGTCTGTATGTCTGGGTGAACGTGTGTCTGTCTGTATGTCTGGGTGAACGTATGTCTGTCTGTATGTCTGGGTGAACGTGTGTCTGCTTTCTGGTTTGTCTTGTGTGTCTGTTTGTATGTCTATTTTTGAGCCATTTCTGTCTGTCTCTATCTGTCTCTCTGTCCATATAATTTTTCTGATTATTTTCTGTCTTTCTATCTCTCTCTCTTTACTTGTCTATTTTTTTGTTATTTCTGTCTCTGTCTGTCTGTCTCTGTCACGGTCATTTTTCTTTCCTTTCTGTCTGTTTGTCTCTCTCTTTGCTAGTCTCTTTAGCTGGTCTATCTCTGTTTCTCTATATTTCTTTTGTTATCTCTCTCTCTCTCTCTCTCTCTTTTCTCTCTCTCTCTCTCTCTCTCTCTCTCTCTCTCTCTCTCTCTCCCCTCTCTCTCCTCCTCTCTCTCCCCTCTCTCTCTCAAAAAGTAAATGATATACCTACGCAACCTTTAACCTTCTGACACCCTCTCCTATCTTGTTCCTCCTCCACCACCACCACCACACACAAAGACCTTCAGCCTAACACAGAGTATCAAGCTCTATATCACAGCCCATTAAAAGAGAGAGAGAGAGAGAGAGGAGTGAGGGAGCGAGAGAGGAGAGGAGAGAGAGAGGAGGAGAGGAGGAAGAGGGGGAGGAGGGAGAGAGAGAAAGGAGAAGAAGGGAGAGCGAGAGAGGAGAAGGGGAGAAGAGGATAGAGAGGAGACAAGGAGGAAGGAGAGGAGAGAAGAGGAGTGAGGGAGGGAGAGGAGAGAGAGGAGGGGAGGGGAGGAGAGAGGAGAGGGGGAGGGGAAGGAGAGAGAGGATGAGGAGAGGGAGGGAGGAGGGAGAGGGGGAGAGGGAGGAAGGAGGAAAGGGGGCGAGAGAGGGTGGAGGAGGGAGAAGAGAGAGAGAGGGGAGGAGAGAGGGGAGGGAGAGGAGGTGGGATAGGGGGAAGAGAAAGGGAGAAGGACGAGAGAGGGGAGAGAGAGGGGAGAGGAGAGTAGGGAGGGGAGGAGGAGAGGGAGAGAAGGAGGAGAGACGAGGAGAGGGGAGGGGGAGAAAGGGAGAGGAGGGAGAGGGAGAGAGGAGAGGGAGAGAGGGAGGAGACGAGGAGAGGAGAGGGGAGAGAGAGAGAAGGGAGAGAGGGGAAGGAGAGAGGAGGGAAGGAGGAGAGGAGGGAAAAGCGGGAGGGAAGAGAGAGATGGAGGAGAGAGAGAGAGAGGAGGGAGAGGAGAGAGGGAGAGAGAGAGAGAGTGGAGGAGACCCGGGGTGGGAAGGGGAGAGAGGAGAGAGAGAGGGAGGGGAGAGGGAGAGAGGAGAGAGAAGGGAGAGATCGAGGAGGGGAGAGAGGGGAGAGGAGAGAGAGAGAGGAGGAGAGAGGAGGAGAGAGAGAAGGGAGAGAGAAGAGAGAGGAGACGAGGATGGGGGGGAGGGGGGGGGGAGGAGAAGGAGGAGGAGAGAGAGGAGGGGAGGAGAGGAGAGGAGAGGAGAGAGAGAAGCGGAGGAGAGGAGGGGAGGAGGTGGGGTGAAAGGAGGTAGGAGGAGGAGAAGGAGGAGGAGGAAGAGGAGGAGGAGGAGGAGGAAGAGGAGAAGGAGGAGGAGGAAAAGTCTATATATCATGTGAGTTTTGATTTATGGTTATATAAGTGATAATTTACTCTCTCTCTCTCTCTCTCTCTCTCTCTCTCTCTCTCTCTCTCTCTCTCTCCTCTCTCTCTCTCTCTCTCTCTCTCTCTCTCTCTCTCTCTGTCTCTCTCTCTCCCCACACACACCACACCCACAGCCTACATTCTAGCATGGACCATTTCCTTTCCCTGCATCCTCCCTTCCCTTCCCCCGCCCTGCCAACCTCCAGCCACGACCCAACAACTATTAGTGTTTCCTGAGGTATTTTCCACGTGCCGTCGGAGCTTCCAGGATTACGTTGTCCCGTCACAAGCATTTCACGCCTGTCCACAGTATAGCAACCTCTCTGTTCTTACCCGCTCTTTAACGTAGCTCCTTGGAAAGTCCTCACATATTGTTTTTATTAGCCTCTCTCTATGTCTGTGTTTCTTTCTTTCTGTCTGTTTTTCTCTGTGTCTCTGTCTACATCTGTGTTTCTCTCTGTTTGTCTGTCTCTCTGTGTGTCCTCTCTCTCTGTCTGTCCTCTCTCTCTCTCTCTTCGTCTGTGTTTCTTTCTGTCTGTCTGTCTTTCTGTCTGTCCTCTCTCTCTCTGCGTCTGTGTTTCTTTATGTCTGTCTATTTTTCTGTGTGTCTCTCTGTCTACGTCTGTGTTCCTGTCTGTCTGTCTGTCAATCTGTGTGTTCTCTCTCTCTCTTCGTCTGTGTTTTCTGTCTGTCTGTCTGTCTGTATTTCTGTGTATCCTCTCTCTCTACGTCTGTGTTTCTTTCTGTCTGTCTGTCTTTCTGTGTGTCTGTCAGAGCGCTAGAGGAGAATGGACGGGGAAGGAGTTGACAATTTAAGTTCGTACATTACTCTAGTTAAAGATGAAGTCACAACTCCGTAGATTTTGCTTGTCTATCTGTATGTATCCATCTACTGTCTTAACCACCTACTTATTGCCTGTCTGTTTGTCTATCTGTCTATATGTCTGGCTATCTATCTACTGTCTCAATTAACCAACTACTGATTGCCTGTATTTGTCTATCTATCTACTGTCTTAACCACCTATCTAATGTCTGTCTGTTTGTCTACCTGTCTGTTAGCTTGTCTATCCATCTGTTTAATCATATGTTTCTTTGTCTATCTTCAGATACTAAAGCAACACGAGCCTCAGCCATCAACGACTTAACCCCTTGAGACCC
>JACEEZ010002571.1:70112-72612 GCA_016584305.1 Chionoecetes opilio | reverse complement strand
TGAGGCCCAGAACGTTATTTCCATTGTAATTTGGGTACCATTAGACGATTTTTAGTGAATATAAGCAATTTTTATAGATATGACCTGTTTAGTATCCTTGCCCATTAGCTAATTTGGTTTATTTAGTTACTTTTTCTATTTTTATGCCTAGACGATTTCATATAGGAAAGGAAAGATCTGGGCGTGAAGGGGTTAATGCACTCGCCTATTTTCCATACAGGCTTGCTTGCGGGCGTGGAAAGCAGACATGTTTATTCGCTTAGGACTCTGGTCGATGAAACACAAAAAGAGGCTGGGCAGGATATTTAATTTTTACTCCTCTCCCCAAACACATACAAATAAGTTTTTGCCCCTTGGAAAAATAAAAATTCCTTGTCCCTCAATAAATTCCACTCGTGCTCTTCGATAAAAGATTCGAAATGAACGAGAAGTCAAGACGCGAGGCAGAATATATAAATAAATTGATGTATGAATTGAATTAAATATGGATAAAAAAAAATACGACAAGGAAGAAAAAAATAAAATAAATACAAGTAAGAAAAAATATAGAAAAGAAAACAAGAAAAAAACGTCTGAAAAATCTGTATTTTCCATACTTTTTTTCTTGTAATGATAAATAAAAGGAAAAATAAGTAATAATAAATACATAATACCTGAACAATAAATGAAATGAGAAATCATAAATGAGAAATATATAAAAATAGACAAAAATCGCAAAACAATCACCAAAAAATTGACAAAAATCGCCATCACGCTTAAGTCTTGGCTATTCTCCGCGTGGCGATGGAAGCATGGAAGCACGATAGTCTGTTTCCCCTCGTGCCTTCCCCTCACCCGACCCCTTCCCGATCCCATCACGACAACCTTCACCTCGCTGGCACAGAAAAGCTTAAAACTCCGCCCTGTAAAGTTTCGCTACTGTGGATGTGGCGCGGGAACGGTGTCGGGCCGATAAGAAATGCAGTGTACTAACCTGCCTCTTGTTTCTGTAAAGTAAGCTGCTTTTTTCTGTGTGTTTTTAATATCTGGCAAGGTTACCACGTAGTTAAGCTTACGGTAAGGCATGGGTTTTTAATAGTGATGGAGGTGGTGATGAAGGAGGAAGAGGAGGAGGAGGAGGAGGAGGGAAGAAGAAGAGGAAAAGGAGGAGGAATGAGGGAAGAAGAGGAGGAAGAGGAAGGGAATGAGGGAAGAAGAGGAGGAAGAGGAGGAGGAATGAAGGAAGAAGAGGAGGAATGAGGGAAGAGGAGGAGGAAGAGGAGGAGGAGGAGGGAAAAAAGGGAGGAAGAAGAGGAGGAAGAGGAACAAGAACAGGAAGAGGAGCAGGATGAGGAAATACCTACTGGTGGTTTATATATAAGGGAAAAATAATCTACTCAAGACTTGCAAACCCCGAGTGTGTGCTGGCTGGGTGCCGCGAGTGTGCGTCCATAACTTTTGGCCACTGTCGCACCTCGGCGGGGGGAGGGAGGGGAGGGAAGGGTTGAATTCCAAAAAACGGAGTAAGATGCTTTAAGGGGATAACGTTGGGGGGGGACCTACCTCGTCAAGGACTTCCGGACGACACATGAAGGGGAAGCAGGCCATTACACTCTCTTCGTCTCTCCTCCGGCATTTAGTCCTCCATCAACAGTAAATAAGGCGACCTCAGGGGTTACGTAAGGCTCGATTAGAGGTCATAGTGCAACCACGGGGACTACAGAGTTGACCTTAGAGAGCACATGTGGTGGGGGCGAGCCATCTGAGCCATCTGTACCATCTGAGCCATCTGAGCCATCTGTTGCTGCATGACAGATGGCGGCTCCCGGCTGCCTCCGCCTGCCTCCCGGAGCCCCACCGAGCACCGTGTGAGTTCCTAGAGTCACCGTCAGCCTCATGAGCTGCACCACCTCACAGCCTCCTAGCGGGTGCCTCAGACCTCACTACACACACACTCACACACACTGTCCTCCAAGGCTAAAGGACATTAAAGATCTCTCTCTCGGCCTTGCTGTTCCCCACACATCATACTGCCAGCACATTCCTAACGTCTAGGGAGTGCGGGGAATGAGAGCCAATCAGCTGCAGTGCGGGGCAGACAGGGCGAGGGGCGGGGCGGGAGAAGGTCGTCATGACAGCAGGTCAGTCAGCACCGCCGCCACGCAAATCAATTATTCCTCTAATACTAGTGAGGAACTAACATGGTCACCTGGAAATATCAAGCTGGTCAATGCATCATCCACTCGATGTTATTCTTCGTGTGATAACTAACATCCACTGATCTGGGGCACACACACACACACACACACACACACACACACACACACACACACACATACACACACACACACACACACCTCACACGGAAGTCTGTGCCTCACTCTCTGTCTGACCACCAGTAACTATAAAAAAGATCCAATAACAATAACGTCTGATGGAGGTGTGGCTGAGCTTCACTGATGTTTCCGCCTCAGCCGCCCAACCACGGGACACACACCGTCACACGCCGTCACACGCCGTC
>JACEEZ010002571.1:57612-60112 GCA_016584305.1 Chionoecetes opilio | reverse complement strand
CCTACCCACACCTACACACACACATATACCCACCCACCTACCCACCCACACACACACAAATTAGCTTCAATAAGTCTTTTCCCCATGTCTGTTATTTTAGGACAAACATTAATTCCCATAACCTCAGTGGGCAAAAAACAGTAGTGAGTTCCCTTATTTTTTCCCTCCCCCTATTGTGATGGTAATTTGGGGCGGGCGGGCGGGCGGGGGCGTTTTTGCGGGGGAGGGTGTGTGTGTGGGGTGTGGGGGTGTGGGAGGGGGTAAATTAAAGAGTGTAGGTGGGGTGCGTACAGCGGGGAAAGCGACAGTGGTCCCTAGACAAACAACACATGGGAGTCAATGTTAGAGGTCAGTTGTCTACGTCACGAGCCTGGTTTTAGGGTTATGTTGGCGGGGCGAATGACGCAAAAAATAGATGAGATGATGATGATGAGAATTCGATAGAAGAGAAATAGGCGTAAGGATAGTAAGGTAGTAGTAGTTGTTGTTGTTGTTGTTGTTGTTATAGTAGTAGTAGTAGTAGTAGTAGTAGTAGAAATAGTAGGAGTTGTTGTTGTTGTTGTTATTGTTGTTGTTATTGTAGTAGTAGTAGTAGTAGTAGTAGTAGTAGTAGTAGTAGTAGTAGTAGTAGTAGTAATAAGATAGAAAGATAGATAGATAGATAGAAGAGTACTTTACCTATTATTTACAGTTATTATTGCTGTAGTAGTAGTAGTAGTAGTAGTAGTAGTAGTAGTAGTAGTAATAAGAGTGATAGATACATAGATAGATATAGAAGAGTACTTTTTTTAATTATTATTTACAGCATCTGTCCTACTCGCTGTTTCCACCCACTCACTCCCACACAGTACAGCCATCCACACAGCCACATCGTGTTAATAATTGAGCCAGCCAGTCGTTCCAACGCCTGAATAATTCTAATACCAGAGGGGGGCAAATGGCAGGGAGGGGGCGATCAATGGTCAGCCTCAGATAGAGTTCAAATCTACCATACAACCAATAGGAGTATATGTGGATATTTTTTCCCCTAACTGTCTGTCTTGTGTGTTTAGGAATGGTATTAGTGATGATGAGAGAAGTAAGAAGCCATGTACGTTAACCTCTTCACGCCCAGATCTTTCCTTTGCTATAAAAAATGGTCTGGTAGTCGAGCCATAAAATAACGAAAAGTCACTGAATATACCAAATTAGTTAGTCGACAAGGATACTAAACAGGTCATATCTATAAAATATTGCTTATAGTCACTAAAAATCGTCTAATGGTGGCCAAATTATAATGGAAATTACGTTCTGGGCCTCAAGGGGTTAAAGGTGAATAGGGGAAACTAAGGAGATGTATTCAATTTATTGTTAGCATTATTATTACTAGTATTATCATTATTTTCATGTGTAGTACTATTATTCGTGGAGGTAGAAATATAAGTAGGAATTGTAATGCCAAAAACAGCATGGTAGTAGTAGTAGTAGTAGTAGTAGTAGTAGTAGTAGTAGTAGTAGTAGTAGTAGTAGTAGTAGTAGCAGCAGTAGTAGTGGTAGTAGTAGCAGTAGTAGTGGTAGTGGTAGTGGTAGTAGTAGTAGTAGTAGTAGTAGTAGTAGTAGTAGTAGTAGTAGTAGTAGTAGTAGTTGTAGTAGTAGTAGTAGTAGTAGCAGTATTAACAAATATTTAAATAATATGGGTAATTTTTACTATACTCCTAAAATCAGTCGCTAGTGTCTGTCTGTCTGTCTGTTTATAATGGTCACTTCGAATAAAAAAAAAAAAAAAACTATATCAACGCACTGATTATATTATATATATAAAAAAAAATTCATCACATTCTCGGATATTCAATAGACATCAAAGACGGGACGCAATGAAACAAGTTAAAAATATGTTAGATTGACATATTTCGGCTTTTGTGACAAATTACTCTTTTTATATCCCTGTAGTAAACACTACCATTTCATTCCCCTCTCTTCCCCTTCCTCTTTTTCCTCCTTCCCCTCTTCACCTTCCCCTCTGCCTCCTCCATCCCCTCTGCCTCCCCTCGTCCACCCCTTTCCCCACCTAAAAATAACAATAATTTTTTCTACCATGAACGTAATTGTCATACTTTATGTATTTGAAATCATGGAATGCAAAAAGTGAAGAAAAAATGTTAATGCAAAACTATGCGGCTAAAAATATTGGATGGTTTAAAGGAATCATTGCGAGTCTGAATGTAATTAAAACTTTTAAAGAATGTTTTATGACAAACTAATTAGTTGTTTTTTGCTTCAACGAAATGGATTTTACTAACTATAATTTTATCTCATTCTATGCAACACTTAGTCCTGAAGGCACTATTGTTCTATCTATATTCTACTATCTATCTACTACTATTCCATCTATATTCTACTATCTATCTACTACTATGCTATCTATATTCTACCATCTATCTACTACTATTCCATCTATATTCTACTATCTATCTACTACTATGCTATCTATATTCTACCATCTATCTACTACTATTCCATC
>JACEEZ010002571.1:52612-55112 GCA_016584305.1 Chionoecetes opilio | reverse complement strand
AAAAAAAAAAAAAAAAAAAAAAAAAAAAAAAAAAAAGTGCAAATGAGACACCAATTTGTAAAAGTCTACGGATATTGCAACATACATTTCAGTATCTCATAGCGTCATAACAGGATTAAAAAACGGTACAGAATAGTTGTAGCTTGCTTGTATGACGGCTAAGAGACAGTAAGGATGATGTTGAATACACTAGATAGATAATTCAATGTCATATATAAGAAAAAGGACAAATGAAAGAAGCTAATCGGCCCGTCGGAGTCGCGTCACTGTGATAATTTCTTTCGCTTCTAGTTTTTTTTTTCTTTTTTTTTTTTTTTACATCAGAAAGGACTGTCCAAGGTAAAAAAACAACAAAAAAGAGGTAACAAAAAAGGCCCCTTAGTTGCTATTTCCTATAAAGAAGACAGTAAGATAATACAGAAAGGGGGGTGGGCCAATTTAGTAAAGTTTAGCATCTATAGAGCGTCGATAAGTGTTTTTTTTCGCTGTCAGTTATATAAGACGTGAGTTTGAGCTGATGTATTGTTGGAAGCACAAAGTTAGGAAGCAGCGTGCGTGCCTCTTAACAATGGCATGTCTGGCACACCTCAGCAAACAGGCAAAGCAGAAGTCACATTCACGGAAACTTGGTCAGGTTCTGTTTATGTTTCGAAAGACAAAATTGACTTCAAACACACGACGCCAATAGGATTACGCATAACTTCACGCCGTTAGAGGACACACGTGCGCTAAGAAAGGCCTCAACAACCCTGTCCCAATGTAGTTCTGGTGACATAAGAACATAAGAAAATAAGGAAGCTACAAGACGCTGTGAGACCTACACGTGGTAGTTCCTGTTACTTAACACTACCTACATCCACCTTTCAACCCCATCAATGAAGCTGTCTAGCCTCCTTTTAAAGCTCCCTATTGACCCCCTATCAGGCATATATAGTAGTAGTATTAAGTAGTGTTGTCATTACTAATACTACATAATACTAATATACTAATACTAATACTAATGCTGATCATTGTATTAAAGTAATGATTAATCTAGCAATGCCTATCATATTATTATCCCTTGTAGTAAGTTATGTCTAATTTGTGGTTTTTAAGGAATATCTGGAAGTATCATGTCATTGTGAATTGGCTGAAATAGGGACTTTTAATCATTGTAACTGAAAACTGACTCCAGATTCGCGTTCAGCATGCCCGATAACTGCTAGGAACTAATTTTCAAACAAATCTATTTTTCGATTATTTTCGAAATTTTGCAAGGGGTATGCCTTGAATTTTTTTGAAAATCACGTTTTTCGCAATAATTAAAACACTATGGCAGATACGTGCAAGAGGTATAGATAAGTAGATAAGAAGTAGATCAAGGGCTATAATTTGGCAGGGAAGGAAGGGGATGGGAAGGAAGGCAGGGAAGGAAAGGGAAGGGAAGGAAGGCAGGGAAGGCAGGCAGGGAAGGAAGGCAGGGAAGGAAAGCAGGGAAGGAAGGCAGGGAAGAAGGAAGGGGAAGGGAAGGAAAGCAGGGAAGGAAGGGAAGGAAGGCAGGGAAAAAAGGCAGGGAAGGGAAAGAAGGCAGGGAAGGAAGGCAGGGAAGGAAGGCAGGGAAGGCAGGGAAGGGAAGGAAGGAAGGGAAGGAAAGCAGGGAAGGAAGGCAGGGAAGGAAGGAAGGAAGGAAGGCAGGGAAGGAAGGCAGGGAAGGAAGGGACAAGCCACAAGGAGGGGCAAGGAAGTGTACCTCTCCTACTCAAAGTTGTAGATGGGCAGCAAGGCGAGGCGAGGATGCAAAGGCGACAGCTTCCCCGGTCAGCTGCACGGGGAGGCTGTACGACTCACCCACTAACCCAGTTACGAGTTCCTCCCACCCCACCCCACAACCCTACAACCCACATACGACCCACCCACTACCCACCCCGCCCCGCCTCTCCCCACCTCGCCTTAAGAAAGTCTCGACGCACCCATAGACACACAAGATCTAGTTTTCCTTGCACCCAGACTACCCTATTCTTATTCTATTTACTATTTCCTACTACTATTATACTTACTACCTTATCTACTACCATTATACTTACTATATTACCTACTACTGATATACTTACTACCTTATCTACTACTATTATACTTACTACATTACCTACTACTATTATACTTACTACCTTATCTACTACTATTATACTTACTACATTACCTACTACTATTATACTTACTACCTTATCTACTACTATTATACTTACTACCTTATCTACTACTATTATACTTACTACATTACCTACTACTATTATAGTTACTACCTTATCTACTACTATTATACTTACTACCTTATCTACTACTATTATATTTACTACCTTATCTACTACTATTATACTTACTACACTACCTACTACTATTATACTTACTACTATTTTATGATGCTTTCTGTGCCATGGATACTTATCTAACACCTTTCCCGCCTCTCATTGACCACGTATATACATCGCCTCTCCCTCCTACCCTTGCCTCCTTCCTATAG
>JACEEZ010002571.1:37612-47612 GCA_016584305.1 Chionoecetes opilio | reverse complement strand
GTTGAGCAGGTAGGGAGCCAGCTGACACCACACACTTATTTCCTCTCAAGTCAATAGCCAGCCATGCATGCACATTTGCACAACCTATTTGTCTGAGATCAATACCCAGCCATGCAGGAATGCCCGCGGGTGCCTCTGATGTGCCCGATACACCACGCGTGTGTAGGCGTTGGTCTTGTCATGAATGAGAGGTGGGGAGTCTGGCAGTGTGTGTAGTCTGACTCTTGTTCTATGAAAGGGAAGCACCATCACGTATTAATGATGCTCCAAATGCCACAGTATCAAGTGGCCGCACGTAAACTTTAGAGGAGCTGACCTTTCCGCTGCGGCCTTCATTCATTCTCAAATCATAATAAATGTAGTACCGGTTCTGGTTGGGGGACTCGCATCGATGGGAATAAGGACATTAAGGAGTCTATTAATTAACAGGTCCAACCAACTTTCAGTGACCCATATAACAGACCAGGGGACGCCACGTGCCACATGTATGAAGTCACTGCCACCGCACTCCAAGGCTGGGCAGGGAGTACACCACAACACTCCCCCCTCACTACAATTCCCCTACAATCCCCCTCCCCTCACTACAATCACTGCCCTTCCCCTTTCCGTTACTACACACAACTTTTTTTTCATCCCTTTACTCCTTCCCCCTTCCCCCTTCCCCCTTCCTTCCCTTTCCTTCACCGACCACCCGTCTACCTCTACTACTCTCCGTCCTTTCTTCACCACTACCCATCGCTTCCTGTCTCCTTCTCACCTTCTATCTACCTCTCCTTCCCGTCTAACTTTACTTTCATCCCTTTACTCTAGCCTTCCTCCTCCTTCCTTTCCCTTTTCATGTTCCTATCTTCTTTAGGGACATGGTATCTTTTTCCAATCTGTCCTCTTACATGTAGTTGATAGTTAGTAGTATGTAGTTCAGCAGATACCCTCGTTATGGTCCAATAGGTCTCCTGGTGTCTGTTATTCCTATGTATTCCTATGTATTCAAGCTTTCACTGACTACACGTCTACCTGTACCACCCTCCCTGTCCTTTCTTCACCCTATACTCATCGCTTCCTGTCTCACTTTCTTTCTACCTCTCCAGCTCTCTTTCCCGTCCTAGGCTTATATCATCACCTTTATCAATTCTACAAATGATCGCTTCCATACCGTCCCTCTTCCCTACCTTCCCTCTCTCTGCTCTAGCTACCACCTCTCTTAATCCCTTACTTTTACGTCCGTTCTTTTTTGTACCCATATCTTTCTCGGCCATCTATTCTCTTTTTCTCCCTCTCTCTATCTATATATCTTTATCTCTATCTCTCTTCCTTGTTTTTTTTTCTCTCTCTATCTATCTTTATTTCTCTCTCTTCCTTCTTTTCTCTCTCTATCTATCTTTATATCTATCCCTCTTCCTTTTTTTCTTGAGGGTTGAGACCATATAGTCATACCGCACCCATCGGCCCTACACTTCCCTTACCCAGTCAGCGCTCTACATAACCCCGGCAAGACCCAATAGGAAGCGTGAAACCCAGGGTACTTCGAAGGCCTCATCAGAAGGGGGTTTATCAAGATCTATAGACTTTTAAATAGTAGATAGACAGGTAGGTAGGTAGGTAGGTAGGTAGGTAGGTAGGTAGGTAGGTAGGTAGGTTGGTAGGTTGGTAGGTTGGTAGGTAGGTTGGTAGGTTGGTAGGTAGGTAGGTAGATATTTCGATAGTATGTCGATTAATCTTGAAGTATATTATCGAGGAATCTCTTCTAGCGTGTATTCCGTTACATGATGAAGCGTTACACACAGCTTCATCGCTCCCTCATACACAAAAACAGACTTATGATGATGGAAATATATAGATTCATAGAAATTTTCGATAATAGAAAAATTCATTCAGTACCTCAACCTTCACATCTTTTTTGTTTTTGTTTTGTCGTATGATATTGTTTCGGCCAAAAATATCCAGATTCTCAGAGTTTGGATATTACTCATGATTGATACACTGCCTATGCTGATTTTCCAGGCAGATATAAATATGATTGATTTCTAAATATCAACACTAGGGATTAACGTTTCGGCATCACATATAAACAGTACAGCTAAGCGGTTAACACAAACAGCAGGACACGTGAAGTCGTCCTGCATTCATCGATGAGTTAACATGAGCAACATATTTGTATTACGATATCGTTCAAGGTTGATGAATAACGTTGCTCAAGGGATATAGAAAAAATAAACTGCCAGAATCTCAAACACACCCATAGTTAAGAATTTACGACCGTCTAAATTACACTAGATAAAAGATGTCTTCTAGCACTTCTACCAAATAGTCAAACATAAATAAATAAATATATATGAATTCCGTGATAAGGTGGGTTGAACAGATGTTAGAATCGTAAAAACGTTTAGAATCGTAAAAACGTTTAGAATCGTAAAAACGTAAAAATCGTAAAAACGTTTAGAATCGTAAAAATGTTTAGGATCGTATAAACATTTAAAATCGTATTTTTTTTTAGAATCTTACAAAAACGTTTAGAATCGTAAAAACGTTTAGAATCGTAAAAACGTTTAGAATCGTAAAAATGTTTAGAATCTTAAAAACGTCTAGAATCGTAAAAATGTTTAGAATCGTAAAAACGTAAAATCGTATAAGAGTTTAGAATCGTAAAAACGTCTAGAATCGTAAAAACGTTTATAATCGTAAAAACATTTAGCATCGTAAAAACGTAAAAATCGTTAAAACGTTTAGAATCGTAAAAACATAAAAATCGTAGCCACCAGTACAAAACAACGCAGTACTCAGGTTGGTAGGGAAGGACCAGGACAGAGTGACAGCCAGCATTATCTACAGTCCTATACACGCGTCACAGCTTCCTTTCACTCCCTCTCATCCCTTTCTGTACCCTGACACTCAGCTCTTTCAGCCGTAGCCTCTATTTTTCACAGGCTTTCAAAACTTTCCTCAACACAAATAACTCCGCCCATCTGATAAGAACATAAGAACATAAAAAAATAAGGAAGCTACATGAAGCCGCGAGACCTACACGTGGTAGTTCCAGTACTATATGCTATGCTAACGATGCATTTTGTTGCTTATTTAACCCCTTTACGCCCAGATCTTTCCTTTGCTATAAAAAATCGTCTGTTGTTAGCCATAAAATTACGAAAAGTCACTGACTATACCATTTTAGTTAGTCGACAAGGATACTAAACAGGTCATATCTAAAGTATTGCTTATAGTCACTAAAAATCGTCTAGTGGTAGCCAAAATGCAATGGAAATTACGGTCTGGGTCTCAAGGGGTTAAAGGCATATGAACTAAAGGTTGCCCTGCCATCGATTCCCCCACCCCTCTATGACTCATCAGTACTCGCTTGCGCTCCCCCACACTTGGGTCACTGTTAAAGAGGTCAAAGAGGAGGAGAGGTCATGGAAGAAGGAAAAGGAAGAGGAGTGAACGTGTACAGATCCATCTCCGAAACCTTCGATATTCTCTTTAGCCTTAAAACGTTGAGACCCAGAACGTAATTTCCATTGTAATTTGGGTACCATTAGATGATTTGTAGTGACTATAAGCAATATTTTATAGATATGACCTGTTTAGTATCCTTATCTACTAACTAATGTGGTATATTCAGTTACTTTTTGTAGTTTTATGGCTAACAACAGACGATTTTATATAGCAAAGAAAAGATCTGGGCGTGAAGGGGTTAATTTATCGACTTACTACTACTACTATTACTATTAAACCTACTTACTACAACTACTATTTTTGTTGTTGATCTTTATTCGTGTTGTTTTTCGCTTTTATGCTACGTGTGTTTAGGGGTTGCGGGTAAAATAGTTACGTGATTTGTTCTGTATAGATTTATGAATGAATAAGATTGACCTTTTTTTACTACCATATTTTATTATTTCAACCCCTTTACACCCAGATCTTTCCTTTGCTATATGAAATCATCTGTTGTCAGCCATTAAATACAAAAAAGAAACTGAATATACCAAATTTGTTAGTCGACAAGGATACTAAACAGGTCATATCTATAAAAATATTGCTTATATGAATGAAAAATAGTCTAATGGTAGCCAAATTACAATGAAAATTACGTTCTGGCCTCAAGGGGTTAAGAAGTGGGTTATTATTTTTAGGACGTGGGCGCCGCAACAGCCCCCAAGGACACGACACCAACACGAAGAAACACGACAAGACGCAAGGCTTTCCCCTTTCCCTCCTGCACCTACATTTACATGATGACAAGTGGCAAAGGCGTGTTCGGGGGTTAACCTATACCGTCTCCCCTCAAGAAAAATGGGGGATAAGGAAGAGAGATAGATAGATAGATAGATAGATAGATAGATAGATAGATAGATAGATAGATAGATAGATAGATAGATAGATAGATAGATAGAGATAGATAGATAGATAGATCGATAGATAGAACAAGTGACTAAGGCGTGTTCGGATCAACCTATACTGTCTCACCCTCAAGAAGAATAGGAAAGAGAGAGAGAGAGAGAGAGAGAGAGAGAGAGAGAAGAGAGAGAGAGAGAGAGAGAGAGAGAGAGAGAGGAGAGAGAGAGAGAGAGAGGAGAGAGAGAGAGGAGAGAGAGAGAGAGAGAGAGAGAGAGAGAGAGAGAGAGAGAGAGAGAGAGAGAGAGAGAGAAGAGAGAGAGAGAGAGAGAGAGAGAGAGAGATAAGAGAGAGAGAGAGAGAGAGAGAGAGAGAGAGTAGATGGACGAGAAATATAAGTATGGCTACAAAAAGGAATATAAGTAAAAGTAGCCAACAGAGGAAGGTGGAGAAAGAATCAAGTACAACAGGAGAGAAAATAGCAAAAGATAACACACACACACACACACACACACACACACACACACACACACACACACACACACACACACACAGTCACACACACACACACACACACACACACACACAGTCACACACACACACACACACACACACACACACACACACACACACACACACCTAAAAAAAGGATATTGTCTTATAACGAAGGTACTGTACTAACTTGAACAAACAACCCAATTTCACCCCATATTACAACACTAGGAGAGAGCAGAACAGAAAAAGTGAAAAGGAGGGAGGGAGGAGAAGGCTTCGGCAAGAGAAAAGGGGGGGAGAAAGCAAGGGAAAAGGGGGTGGAATATAGAGAAGAGAGGGCAGGAGGTCGCTTGCATGCGGGAACAACACAGCTTTAACAGTGGTCGCAACGATGCCATGTCACTCCCTCGCCTCAAGGCACAGGCACAGACCAGGGGCAGTGTCATAGCGGGACTCTGAAACCCCACTGACCACCACAACACATATATAAGAACATAAGGAAGCTACAAGAGGCTGGGAGACCTACATGTGGTAGTTCCTGATACTTAACACTACCAACCTCTCTTCTCCATCCATGAATTTATCCAGACTCCTTTTAAAGCTCCCTATTGACTCCGCACTGACCACCTGACGACTGAGTCCATTCTAATCACAGGCCAATATAGTTGTTTGCTCACACGGGAAGCTACAGCCGATTGTGAGACTGAGACTGTACTGCACATACACGCATACACGCACGCACGCATACTCGCATCCAAGGAGACCGTATAGGACCGCGACCGCGCCCCCCCACACACACGCACACGCACGCACTCACACACTCACCAGCCAGACTCCACCTTGTCTCCATCACACACCTGCGGAAGAGAAAAAAGTTGTGGTTAGAGTAATATTGGGGACCTCTCTCTCTCTCTCTCTCTTTTTTTTTCTCTCTCTCTCCACACCCAACATTACTTCCCACCATTGTGATCACTATAACTCTCTCTCTCTCTCTCTCTCTCTCTCTCTCTCTCTCTCTCTCTCTCTCTCTCTCTCTCTCTCTCTCTCTCTCTCTCTCTCTCTCTCTGAAACTCAACAATATAGAAAGTAGGCAGGAAAGGAAGGTAGGTAGGAGAGAAGGGAGGGATGAAAGGTAGAAATTAGGAAAGCAAAGGAAGAAGGAAGGAAGGAAGATATAGAAGGTAAAATTAAAGAAGGAAAGAAAGGTAGGTAGGAGAGAAGGAAGGGAAGGAAAGTAGAAATTAATGAAAGGAGAAAGATCGAAGCAACTCAAATCTCTGTGACAAATAACACTGTAGCATGGCATGTCTCTCTTACTCCTCTTTCTTTCTTTCTTTCTTCCACTCACATCTCCCTTATCCTTATCCCACTCCCCCACTCCCCTCCTCCCATCCCCTCTCCTTCCCCTCCCATCCAACCCTACCCACTTTTCTCTGTACCTTTGTCTCCCCACCCCCTTCAAAATCCCCTCTCCTATCCCTTCTCCTTCCCCCACCATCCAACCCTACCCACTTTTCTCTGTACCTACGTCTCCCTCTGTTCCCTCCCATTCTCTCTCCTCCCACTCCATTCTTGCCCCCTTCGATCCATCCCTGCCCCCTTTCCTCTGTACTCCTACCTACTCCTACCTAGTCTCCTATCTACCTACGTCTCCCCCTCTTCCCCCCATCCATGCATCCGGTCTCACCCTGACCCTCGTATGCCCTCACCAACCGTGCAGGAGCACAGGAGAAGCAGCCCAGAGGAGAGCAGAGGATTAGGACCGAGGAGGAGAGGAAATCGGTGGAGAAGGATCCGCGAGGTGAAGCAAGAGCCAGCTCGGTACTGCTATCTTGCACGTCAACCTGATGGAGGAGGAGAGGAGCTGAGGAGGAGGAGGAGAGGAGGAGAGGAGAGGAGAGGAGAGGAGAGGAGGAGAGGAGAGGAGAGGAGGAGGAGGAGGAGATGAGGAGAGAGGAGGAGGAGGAGAGAGGAGGAGAGAGAGAGAGGAGGTCGAGAGTGTGACTGGAGAGAACGTATACATTTTTGAAGAGATATTGGCATGTGACACTTGTAGATATGGAGAGAACGAGAACGTAGAGAGAGAGAGAGAGAGAGAAGAGAGAGAAGAGAGAGAGAGAGAGAGAGAGAGAGGAGAGAGAGTAGAGAGAGAGAGAGAGAGAGAGAGAGAGAAGAGGAGAGAGAGAGAGAGAGAGAGAGGAGAGAGAGAGAGAGAGAGAGAGAGAGAGAGAGAGAGAGAGAGAGAGAGAGAGAGAGAGAGAGAGAGAGAGAAAAGAAAAAAAAAGAGAAAGAAATAAGCCCTGCTTCCAACTGTTCACTCACATAATTAAAAAGACATGTTGATATTTGGCTTAAGGCAGCTAGGAAGGATCTGCTCATATATGAATACACTGTAACCAAAGGAACACCAACTCTACAAAGCTAACAATTCCTACAGTTGCTTCATGTTAAGTTTCGTGAAGGTCGGAACCAGAGGTGGGCAATTCCGCAAACACTTCCGCAAACCGCAACTTCCGCAAGTCCAAATTCGTTTGCAGATGTGCGGAAGTGTAAATGTTTGCGGATTTGCCTTTGCGGAAGTACTTCCGCAAACGCAGATATATGTTCGCAAATTCCGTATGTTTCCTTATAAAAGCATTTTACTCCGTAACTATTAGGCCTTGAGGAAAAATGCATAGAAGCAAATTTGTTAAGGTTGATGTGTTATATCCAATGCTATTACCAGAATACAATTATCTCTTGTAGATTTTGAGATATTTAATAGTATGTAAAAAATACACCAATAAAATTTTCTCAGTTATTTAAACTCAAAATTCATTTTGCTATGGCTAATCAGAAAGGCCTGTTCAAGCTTTATCTTTACTCTATCGTAGACATTTCCTGTAAACCTCATAGTTTTCGAGTTATTTAAGAAAATATGATATTTTACTGAAAATCAAAAGTGTACCCCTTTTTTGAGATAGCCTATTATATCAATAGGTAAAACACCTCCAGCTTAACGTTTGTTTGTTGTTACGCTATTAATGTTTCCTCTAGTACTAATAATTTAATTGGCAAAACAAAATAATTTAAACCTAACCTAACCTAACCTCACCAAACCTATATATAAGATCCAGGTATTTTCACATAATTTATTAAAGTATCTCTTAGGAGATTATTAGGTGTATATTATTGTACCCCTATTAAGGGTATATAATATTATACCCCTCTAATTATATATGCTCTTAATAGGGACTATTGAATACGGTATAAATATCAGATATATTTCACCCAATGTTTCCTTATAAAAGCATTTTACTCAGTAACTATTAGGCTGAGAGTAATAATGTATAGAAGCAATGCTGTTATGGTTGATGTGTTCTATCCAATGCCATTATCAGAAGTCAATTATCTCTTGTAGATTTTGAGATATTTAATAGTATGTCAAAAATACACAAATACATTTTTCTCATTTATTTAAACTCCAAATTTATTCTGCTATAGCTAATCAGAAAGGCCTGCTCAAGATGTATATTTACTCTTTCCGAGAAATTTCCTGTAAACCTCATGGTTTTCGAGTTATTTAAGAAAATATGATATTTTACTGAATTTCAAAGGTGTACCCCTTTTTTGAGATATCTATTATATCAATAGGTAAAACACCTCAAGCTTAACGTTTGTTTGTTGTTACCCTATTAATGTTTCCTCTAGGACTAATAATTTCATTGGCAAAACAAAAAAATTTAAACCTAACCTAACCTAACCTCACCAAACCTACATATAAGATCCAGGTATTTTCACATAATTTATTAAAGTATCTATTAGGAGCTTATTAGTGGTATATTATTGTACCCCTATTAAGGGTATATAATATCCTACCCCTCTAAGTATATATACTCTTAATAGGGATTATTAAATAGGGTATTAATATCACAGATATATTTCACCCTATGTTTCCTTATAAAAGCATTTTAGCCCGTAACTATTAGGCCTAGTACTAGATGAAAAGCGCATAGAAGCATAGTTGTTAAGCTTGATGTGTTCTATCCAATGCCATTACCATAAGAACATAAGAGCATAAAGAAGCTACAAGAGTCTGGGAGACCTACACTTGGTAGTTCCTGTTACTTAACACTACCTACATTCACCTCTCTTCCCCATCCATGAATTTATCCAGACTCCTATTAAAGATCCCTATTGACTCCGTACTAACTACCTGTCTACTGCGTCGTCATTTATTACGTATTACTTAGAAGATGACTTCAGTATGTTACATAAACTTGATTACGAATGGGAATAAACTTGGGGAATGGCAGAAGAGGTGACAAGAAAATATGGTGGACTAGGAAAAGGAGAAAGAGGAGAAAGAGGAGAAGGAGGAGGAAGAGGAGAAGGAGAAGAAAGAGGAGAAGGAAGAGGAAGAGGAGAAGGAGAGGAGGAGGAGGAGGAGGAGGAGGAGGAGGAGGAAGAGGAAGAGGAAGAGGAAGAGGAAGAGGAAGAGGAGGAGAAGGAGGAGGAGGAGGAGGAGGAGGAGGAGGAGGAGGAGGTTAAAGGAAATAAAAGTGAATAAGTTTAATTTCCGCCTCCCGATTCTTTTCAAGTTAACTCGACAGCTTACAGTCACCGCTGTCAGGAAGAGGAGGAGGAGGAGGAGGAGGAGGAGGAGGAGGAAAGGTAGCCATGAGGAAACTAAGATGAGAGAAAAAATTATAATAGTAGTAGTAGTAGTAGTAGTAGTAGTAGTAGTAGTAGTAGTAGTAGTAGTAGTAGTAGTAGTAGTAGTAGTAGTAGTAGTAACAGTAATAAATGCATGTTATTGATATATTTAGAAGGATTAGCATTGAATCACTATTTGTATATCAGAAAACTCTTCATTAAGAATTGATATATAAGAAAAAATATGAACGGTGACAAGTACAAATACAAGTACACATAATATTGTACTTGTAAGTCAGTCATGAACTCCAACAGAACCAAACAAACCACTACAACGCATTTAATATTTTCCTACAGTTACCCTTAAAACGAGCGGGCGGGGTTAAGTTTTCAATGACAGTCTCAGCGGTTTTCTTTCTTCGCCCGGTGTACAAACGTGCTTTGGGATAGAACATAGACATAATANTATACGCACTTTACCATACTAAACAATATAAAACGGTATACACTACTACTACTACTACTACTACCAATATAACTA
>JACEEZ010002571.1:15112-32612 GCA_016584305.1 Chionoecetes opilio | reverse complement strand
TGTGACCCGCCTCCCGGGACGATGGTTTCGGCCAACACTAAGAACTATGGATGAATGATAAAATGCTGATATGGAGATGGGGCCATACGAGTGTAGTTCAGGCCCTGTAAAATACAGCTAGATGAATACAACTAGATAAATACACACACACACACATACACACATGCCTATATTTTTTATATTTTCATATAGTATCTGTATTTAATCTATTTATCGAAAAAATAAATTCTGTATGTATATCAATTAATTACTTTATTCAATTATCAATTTACTTACTGACTATATTTATTAACATATATTCGTATTCATTTTGTAACGATATTTACTAGCAAGGTATTTTATAGTTATGATATATTCCATTTTCTTCATCTTAATTAATCCATCTAAATTTTCATCTTAAATAACAATTTAATTATCCGCCTGTGTTACCTTTGTTTTACCCGTTTATCACCTGTCCTTTATCCATCTCTACCTCATAATTACAAATACATTTATCTCATTTATCATCATATAATAATAGCAAAATCATCACCTTCCTTTCCTCCAGTCTATTTTTATTTCTTTACCAATTACCTGTTAATCAGTATCCCCCTCACAACTGTGTTCACCTGTTTTTCTCTCCCCCTCAAAGGTACCACGTCAAAAAAATAAGAACTTTTTACTTGTTGAATTCTCCCTTCCTCTCTGTCTGTCTGTCTGTCTGTTTGTCGAAATGTTGTTTATGTTGGAGCTTACTCTTGCGGCGCCCCTTTCATCTCCTGCTCTCTCTCTCCCTCTCTCTCTCTCTATATATTTTTTTTTTCTCTCTCTCGCTCGCTCTTGCTCTCGCTCTCGCTCTCGCTCTCGCTCTCGCTCTTGCTCTTGCTCTTGCTCTTGCTCTTGCGCTCTGCTCTCTCTCTCTCTCTCTCTTCTCTCTCTCTCTCTCTCTCTCTCTCCTTTTCTCTCTCTCTCTCTCTCTCTCTCTCTCTCTCTCTCTCTCTCTCTCTCTCTCTCCTCTCTCTCCTCTCTCTCTCTCTCTCTCTCTCTCTCTCTCTCTCTCTTCTCTTCTCTCCTCTCTCTCTCTTTTTTCGTACTTTTTTTTTCTTTTCACACACTTTTATTTCCCTATTTTTTTAATATTACTCTCTATTTCCATGTTTTCAAACGTTTCGACACAGTTTTTTCCCGTTTTTTTCATCCAGTTTCCAATTTTTTTTTTATATTCTACGTCTTTGTTTCACCTATCACACCTTCCCCTTACACAAATACCTACTTCTACAACATCTACTACTCTATTATGTATGTAATTTAAACATAACAAACATTACTTTCTTTTATTTCCTTAACATTCCGACTTATTTTATAGTTATTTCGTCTTTTCCAACAATAATTCCGTACCTTCCGCACATATATAATTCTACAGCGACTTCTACAGCCTCCTCCTACACCTCTACGTCTTTACAGATTCATAGCTAATCTTTAAACACATTATATCCACTCGCACAGATGCCCCAGTATGCGAGAGCCCACCGTCCGGGGAGCCACTGAGGGTGTACGCTGCAGGGGTGGGTCGTGCTGTCAACATCTCCTGCCGGGTGTTAGCATCGCCTCCGTCTGTAAGGTTCTCGTGGGTGTTCAACAATTCTGCGTCGTCCGAGCGTCTGCCGGGGGACCAGGTGTTCACTATGGCAGGTAAGGACAGGGGGGAAGGGAGGAGTGAGGGGGAGGAAGAGAGAGGGTAAAGGAAAGAATGTGATGGTTTGTTGACTTGATATTGTGTTATACTATAAGAGAGAGAGAGAGAGAGAGAGAGAGAGAGAGAGAGAGAGAGAGAGAGAGAGAGAGGAGAGAGGAGAGAAGAGAGAGAGAGGAGAGAGAGAGAGAGAGAGAGACGATGAGAGAGAAGAGAGAAGAGAGAGAGAGAGAGAGAGGAGAGAGAGAGAGAGAAGAGAGAGAGAATAGAGAAGGAGAGAGAGAGAGAGAGAGAGATAGAAGAGAGAGGAGGAGAGAGAGAGAGAGAGAGAGAGAAGAGAGAGAGAGAGAGAGAGAAGAGAGAGGAGACTATAAAATATATAGTATATAAGTCAAAATTGAAGGAAGCTGATCAAAATACAGTTATAAGAAAAAAAAGACGGTGGTATGAAGAAAAAGAGTCAAGGACAGGAGAGGAAGAGGGAAATAGGCTATTAATAAGAGTGAGAGAAGGAAAAAATAAAATGTGATAAAAGTATGAGATGAGGAATGATTTAAGGAATATTGTAATGAGAGAAAAGAAGATAGATAGAAGATAGATAGATAGTAATAAACACATAATAGATCGAAGAGTTAATATACATAGAATAAAAATTTATATAGAAATTCACAGTCATTCATCGTCGTGAAATGAAAACTTGTCGTATAGTTACTTCAGATATTTAACATATGTTAAAAATGATACATGAAATGATGAAATGTCTATGAAGTCACTCATAGGCGTTTATTGTGTACCTGAATTTCTCGATTATTGCATTTGTCTAATTGCTGAAAATATCAGGAAAAGTGGAGAGTTGAAAATTAATTAATAATAATGTTTAAAAAAAAAAAATTGCAGAGGTTGACTGTGATTGAGTGTGTCTGGAAATAGGTCACTTTTTATCTTTTTATGAACGTAAAAAACGAAAGAAAAACACAGAAAAGATGTCAATGAATACTCATAACTATTTTTCATGCAGCCCTAACTCATGAAATCTGACGCGTTTTGCAAAATAAAAAAATTCAAAAGCCCGCTAATAGACTTGAAGATTGAACTTCCCTGCTATCTGGTGGCCGTCTGGGAACCTCCCACCAGCTCGAGTACATCAGGTCAAGGAGTGTCAGACTAGACATATTTACCATTATTCCCTATCAAACCAGCTACAATTAAAGGTTGTCATGGTCAACATAGGTTTATGTAAAACAAAATATAAGAGTTTTACATTATTCATGGTTTTATAAAGAAGACTGTTGGCAAAATAAAAGCATTCGACCATTATGTGTCCTACAACATTATATCAAATACTAAAGAGGAATACATCAAGGTGGGTGTATGGGTAAAAAATACCTTCTCTTTGCATGCATGTAGGTAATATTTACCCATACACCCGCCTTGATGCATTCCTCTACATTATTTAATAGAATGTTGTTGGACACATAATGGTCGAATGCTTTAATTTTGCAAATAATCCTCATTATAACGCCATGAATAATGTAAAACTCTTATATTTTGTTTTGCATAAACCTATGTTGACCATGACAACACTTAATTGTAGTCTAACTAGCTAAAGGAGGAAGAGAAGGAGGAGGAGGAGGAGGGCAAGTCATGGAGGTACAGATAAGGGTAATGAGATAGCTTCACCTTCGCACCTGAGCTGTCTTCACCACCCTCATCTCCACTCATCTTCACCTCCCCCTACCTCTCAATCTCCAATCCCTATTTTTATTCTATCTTCCTCCTTCCTTTTTTTCAGTTTTCTTTCTACACACCTCATTCACTATATTTTCTTTATCTTCTATTTCCTCCTCCTCCTCTTCTCCTCTCTCTCTCCCCTCTCTCTCTCTCTCTCTCTCTCTCCTCTCTCTCTCGCTCTCTCTCTCTCTCTCTCTCTTCTCTCTCCTCTCTCCTCTCTCTCTCACTCTCCCCTCTCTCTCTTTCCTCCTCCTCTCTCTCTCTCTCTCTTTTTTTCGTACTTTTTTTTTCTTCACACACTTTTATTTCCCTATTTTTTTAATATTACTCTCTATTTCCATGTTTTCCAAACGTTTCGACCAGTTTTTCCCCTTTTTTTCATCCAGTTTCCATATTTTTTTTATATTCTCGTCTTTGTTTCACCTATCACACCTTCCCCTTACACAAATTACCTACTTCTACAACATCTACTACTCTATATGTATGTAATTTAAACATAACAAACATTACTTTCTTTTATTTCCTTACATTCCGACTTATTTTAAGTTATTTCGTCTTTTCCAAACAATAATTCCGTACCTTCCGCACATATATATTCTACAGCGACTTCTACAGCTCCTCCTACCCTCTACGTCTTTACAGATCTAGCTATCTTTAAACACTATATCCACTCGCAGATGCCCCAGTATGCGAGAGCCACCGTCGGGGCACGAGGTGTACGCTGCAGGGGTGGGTCTTGCTGTCACATCTCCTGCGGTGTTAGCATCGCCTCCGTCGTAAGGTTCCGTGGGTGTTCCAAGTTCTGCGTCGTCCGAGCGTCTGCCGGGGGACCAGGTGTTCACATGGCAGGTAAGGACAGGGTGAAGGGGAGTGAGGGGAGGAAGAAAATGGTAAGGGAAAGAATGTGATGGGTTTGTTGACTTGATATTGTGTTAACTATAGAGAGAGAGAGAGAGAGGAGAGAGGAGGGAGAGAGAGAGAGAGAGGAGAAGAGAGGAGAGAAAAGGAGAGAGAGAGAGGAGAAGAGAGGAGACTAAGAGAGAGAGAAGAGAGAGAGAGAGAGAGAGAGAGAGAGGAGAGAGAGAGAGAGAGAGAGAGAGAGAGAGAGAGAGAGAGAGAGAGAGAGAGGAGAGAGAGAGAGAGAGAGAGGAGAGAGAGATAGAGAGAGAGAGAGAGAGAGAGAGACCTATAAAATATATACGTATATAATGTCAAAATTGAAGGAAGCTGATAAAATACGTTATAAGAAAAAAAGACGGTGGTATGAAGAAAATGAGTCAAGGACAAGGAGAGGAAGAGGGAATAGGCTATTATAAGTGTGAGGAAGGAAAAATAAATGTGATAAAAGTATTGGATGAGGAATTATTTTAAGAATATTGTAATGAGAGAAAAGATAGATAGATAGATAGATAGATAGATAGTATATAAACACATAATAGATCGACAGGTTACATATACAGGTAGCTAGATATTTATATAGATATTCACAGTCATTCATTCGTCGTGAAATGAAAACTTTGTCGTATTTTACTTCAGATATTTAACATTCAGTTAAAAATGATATCTATGAAATGATGAAATGTCTATTGAAGCTCACCTCATACCGGCCGTTTATTGTTTGTACCTGAAATTGTCTCGATTTAATTGCATTTGTCTAATTGCTGAAAATATCAGGAAAAGTGGAGAGTTGAAAATTAATTAATAATAATGTTTAAAAAAAAAAAAATTGCAGGGGTTTTGATTTGTAAAGAGTGTGGGGGAAAAATGGTCACTTTTATTTTTTTTATGAACGTAAAAAAACGAAAAAAAAAACCAAAAAAAAGAGGCCAATGAATAACCCAAAACTTTTTTTCATGCAGCCCAACTCATAAAAATCGACGCTTTTTGGGAAAAAATAAAAAAATTAAAAAACCCCGCTAATGGGACTTGAAGATTGAATTTCCCTGCTATTGGGGGCCGTCGGGGAAAACCCCCCAAACCAGCTGGAGAAAACAGGTCAAGGAGGGCCAGACTAAAACAATTTCCCCCATTTTTTCCCCCAATCAAACCGGGGCTAAAATTTTAAAGGTTGTCATGGTAAAACTAGGTTTATGTAAAAAAAAAATTATAAGAGTTTTACATTTTCCCAAGGGTTTTTTTTAAAAAGAAGACTTTTGGCAAAATAAAAGCATTGGGCCCATTTGTGTCCTACAACATTAAAACCAAAATACTAAAGAGAATACATCAAGGCGGGTGTATGGGTAAAAATAACCTTCTCTTTGCATGCATGTAGGTAATATTTACCCATACCCGCCTTGATGCATTCCTGTACATTATTTGAATAGATGTTGTTGGACACATAATGGTCGAATGCTTTAATTTTGCAAATATCCTCATTATAACGCCATGAATAATGTAAAACTCTTAATTTTGTTTTGCATAAACCTATGTTGACCATGACAACATTAATTGTAGTCTAACTAGCTAAAGGAGAAGAGAAGGAGGAGGAGGAGGAGGGCAAGTCATGGAAAGGTACAGATAAGGGTAATGAGATAGCTTCACCTTCGCACACTGACCTGTCTTCACCACCCCATCTCTCTTTTTCACTCATCTTCTTTCACTCCCCTAAATTACCTCTAATATTCCAATCCCTATTTTTTATCTATCTTCCTCCTTCCTTTCTTTCCAGTTTTTCTTTCTACACACCTCTTTCACTATTTTCTCTTATCTCTATTTCCTCCTCCTCCTCCTCTCCTCCTCCTCCTCCTCCTCCTCCTCCTCTCCTCCCTCCTCATCTCCTCTCCTCCTCCTCCTCCCCTCCTCCTCCTCCTCCTCCTCCCTCCTCCTCCTCCTCTCTTACACAGGAGAATGTAGACTTCCGCAAACTTCTGGGATAATTTCTACGAGGATCCCATCCTGGTTGAGATTCCATCCTATTTGGGGATGACGGACTCCACCTCACCCCGTCGGCCATGCACGATTAGGACTCTGCTAAATGATAAAGTTTCTTCTTTACAGATCAAAAAACGACGAGCGGACGGCGGTAGCAGCATCAACCTTAACCCCTTTCTTACCCCACAGCAACGCTGGGTCACGTCCCGTTTCCGCAAATACAAATCAAAGTAACTTAATCAAGCGCCCTGAAACAGTGGACCGTAGACCCCTGCCGGTAAAACCTCACGCAAGGTTACCAAAACTATCAAGGAACTTAAATTACTCTACACAAATGCCAGAAGCATTATTTTAAAGCGTACGAATTATTAGCATACGTTGTTGCCGAAACGCCAGATATCGTCAGTATCACTGAAGTTGGTTCAACACACAAGATAAACATTTTTAGCTGAAATAGCCATTCCAGGCTTAAGACATTCCTAATTGTCGCAGCATAAAGCAGGTGGAGGTGTCATTCTTTACATTAAAGAAATTTGCAGCAATCGAAATCGATAAAGTAAACCAAAGATCATTATGACTCAGTCTACGCAAAGATTAAGCTAAACGGTAAATTGCTAACTATTGGGACAATATCGTCCTCCCAAATCTATGCGGAAGTAGATTGCCTCCTGTATGACGAGATAAAGTCAGTTGTGAACAATAATAACGATACACTATTTGTGGAGATTTTACCTACCTCATATAAACTGGAATAATAATTCTGCTGATAGAGAAGGTATGCGATTGCTTGATATGGTGACGAAGTATATTTAAATCAGGTGTCCGTGAGCCTACAAGGGATAATGTATCCTAGATTTAGTTTTCACTACCGACATTGATCTGATTGCTTACTTCGATATAGGTGAACATTTGGCAAACAGTGATCACAGGCTAATCAGATGCGGCATAAATTGCAATGTTAGACATCACAGAAATTCGGATATTAGTCCCAAATTATAATAAAGCAGATTTTCAACGAAGATCAGCAGGGTACAGCGAAGTTTGAATGGATTGACCTACTAAATGGTAATACGCCGAAAACATGTGTAATGTATTCACTAATAAACTCCAATCGTGTGGTGGAAAAACATGTTCCCATGGTAAGAAACGTTTTGAATAACATAAACAGACCCAGTGGATGAATATGAGATCCAACAAATCATTGGCAGAAGCGCCGAGCGTATAAAGTTTACAAACGATCAAAATGCAGACTGCGATTCTAGAGAATACAATGACGTCAAACGTCGCTGCAAAGGACAATTAAGTCTAAAAGCGCGGGTATGAAAAAAAATTGCAAAGGAATCCAAATTAAACCCGAAAAGGTTCTTTTCAATACGTTCGAAGTAAGAAAAACGTCCAAACAAGTATTGGACCACTGAAAGATAATAATAATATCTTGGTAAACTGATATAAAGTATGGCGTTCGTACTCAATGAATACTTTAATGCGGTATTTATTAAAGAAGACGAAACTCCATTACCAAAACCAGTAAACATGTTGCAGGACTCGAAAGGGATAGACTGGTAATAGGAGAGATAACAGTAGACGAAATATCAAAGTATTTGCTGAAACTTGACCCAGCAAAATCCGTGGGGGTGAACGAAATCTCGCCGCGACTACTTCGCGAATGTCACAGTCAACTTTCGCTCCCATTAAAGATTATTCTCAATAAATCGCTATGTGAAAAAAATGTTCCTAGTATGTAGAAATTAGCTAATGTTACACCGATATTCAAGAAATGGAGTAGGAGCCTCGCAAGTAATTATCGCCCAATTAGTCTAACGTCCGTGATTGTTAAACTATTTGAGAAAATATTGCGGGATAAAATAGTGTCTTTTCTCGATGAAAATAACTCTATACTAAACTTCCAGCATGGATTTCGAAAAAAGAGATCCTGCTTAACAAACCTACTGGATTTTTTTAATGTCATTTATTCAAACTGGGACGCTAAAATTCCCTCGGATGTAATATACCTTGATTTTCAGAAAGCCTTCGATACAGTTCCACATAAGCGACTGTTGACCAAGCTAAGGGCACATGGCATAGAGAGCAATTATGTTCATGGATTGGCGATTGGCTTTCAAATCGTAAACAACGGGTAGTAATAAATGGTGAGGCATCTGATTGGTTAGATGTCACTAGTGGGGTGCCTCAGGGCTCGTCTTGGGTCCTACCTTTTTTCTGATATATATCAACGATCTGGACTGCGGACTTGTATTAAAATATCAAAATTTGCAGATGACGCCAAATTAGGTGGTAAAGCATATACTAGAGACAACTGCGAACTCATACAAAGTGATCTCGACAAACTATCAGATTGGAGTGATAAATGGCTATTAAAATTCAAATTCCGATTAATGTAAAAGTAATGCATATAGGCAACGATAACCTCAAATATAACTTCAAATAAAAAAAATCGTTACTGAAGTACAGCAGGAAAAGGATTTAGGTGTCATCATCAGTAATGATCTGAAAACCAGTTCGCATTGCCTAGCTGCCAGTAAAAAGGCAAATATGATGTTGGGCTTTATTAACGTAACTTTGAACATAAAACTCCGAAAGTAATGACACAATTATACACGTCCTTGGTTAGGCCGCACTTGGAATATGCCGTTCAATTCTGGTCGCCCTGTTTCGTAAAAAATCAAGCCAAATTGGAATCAGTGCAAAGAAAAGCAACCAAACAATTCCGTCTCTGCGAAAAATTCATCTTATGAAGAGAGACTGCGGAAACTTAAATTTTTCCTTAAAGGATCGTAGAATCCGTGGGGGCTTGATAGAAACCTTTAAGATCCTAAAAGGTTTTGATGTCATTAATCAAGAGAACCTATTTGAGCTTTCAACTCAAGTGACAACAAGAAATAATAGTTTAAAACTAAACGGTCAACGTTGCATCACCGATCTCCGTAAAAATTATTTCAATGTTAGAGTCGTTGATCGATGGAACAAGTTACCAGCAAATTTGTCGGAAACCAACACAAAAACTACTTCAAAAACAGACTTGACGCGCACTGTAAAGTAAATGGGTATTGATAGTGCGAATTCGTATCTAGTCCCCCGTATCGATTAGTTGTAGTGGTAGTGGTAGTTGTAGTTAGTATTTTTCATATCCTATCATTCTGCACTATGAAACTTCCATGTTCCTATCCTCTTTAGGGACATGGTATCATTTTCCAACTGTTTTCTTACAAGTAGTTGATAGTTAGTAGTATGTAGTTCAGCAGATACCCTCGCTATGGACCAATAGGTCTCCTGGTGTCTGTTACTCCTATGTAATCCTATGTAATCCTCCTCCTCCCCCTCCTCCTCCTCCTCTTCCATGAATTTTCTAGTGGTATATTGTTTATGTTACTACTACTACTACTACTACTATAACCACTGATAATAGTTGAAATAGTGTGTCTGTTAAGATAAAAAACATAACTATTCCTTCTTTCATTAATATGTCATGAAGCTTATAATTACAGGTGTATTTTATAGGTGATATAATTCATTCAGATGATCAAGACGTCTTTGCATACATTACCAATACTGGCTAGTGTATTTTTTGTTATCGTCTTTGGTGTTGTAATAAATAATCAAATCTAGAAAGTAATTATGCAGCTCGTGGTGGTAGTGATGATGGAAAAGATAAGGTTGTCACCACTATCATCATTAATATTGTCATCACTACCACTATCATCATCACTATTATCATTACCACTATTCTCATCACTACCTCTATCATCATCATTGTCATCACTACCATAATTATTTTCATTACTTCACCATCATAGTCATCATCATCATCATTAATAATCTTCATCTCATCAACACATAACCTTCAACACTCCTCCTCCTACTCATATTTCTTCTTCTCTTCTTCTTCCTCATTTCTATGGAACTTCCATGTTCCCATCCTCTTTAGGGACATGGTATCTTTTTCCAACTGTTTTCTTTCAGTATTGATAGTTTGAGTATGTAGTCCCCAGTACCCTCGCTATGGACCAATGGTCTCCTGTTGTCTTTACTCCTATGTCATCCTAGTAAAATCCTCCCATTTATTCCTAACTTCATAGGAAATGTTTCCATCTTCATTCATTCTGCCTCCTTTCCCCCTGACTTCCTCCTCCTCCTCCTCCTCCCTCCCCCTCCTCCTCCTCCCTCCTCCTCCCCTCCTCCTCCTCCCCTCCTCCTCCTCCTCCTCCTCCTCCTCCTCCTCCTCCCCCCTCCTCCTCCTCCTCCCTCCTCCTCCAGTGATAATTGGAAATAGGAGAGATAACAGTAGACGAAATATCAAAGTATTTGCAGGAAACCGACCCAGCAAAATCCGTTGGGGTGGACGAAATTTCGCCGCGATTACTTCGCGAATATCACAGTCAACCTTTGCTCCCATTAAAGATTATTTTCAATAAATAGCTAATGGGCAAAACTGTTCCTAGTATGTGGAAATTAGCTAATGTGACACCGATATTCAAGAAAGGGTGTTCGAGCCTAGCAAGCAAGTATCGCCCAATTAGTCTAACGTCTTTTGGGTTGTTAAACTATTTGAGAAAAAATTGTGGGATAAAATAGTGTCTTTTCTCGATGAAATAACTCAATACTAAACTGCCAGCATGGATTTCGAAATAAAATCTGCTTAACAATCATACTCGTTTTTTTAATGTCATTTTATTCAAACTGGACGCCTAAAAATTCCCTCGGATGTAATATATCTTGATTTTCAGAAAGCTTCGATACAGTTCTTCATAAGCGACTGTTTTACCAAGCTAAGGGCACATGGCTTAGGAGAGCAATTATGTTCATGGATTGGCGATTGGCTTTGAAATCGTAAACAACGGGTAGTAAGTAATAAATGGCGAGGCATCTGATTGGTTAGATGTTACTAGTGGGGTGCCTCAGGACTCGGTTTTGGGTCCTACTCTTTTTCTGATATATATCAACGATCTGGACTGCGGACTTGTATCTAAAATATCGAAATTTGCAGATGACACCAAATTAGGTGGAAAAACATATACTAGAGAAAACTGCGAACTCATACAAAGTGATCTCGACAAACTATCAGATTGGAGTGGTAAATGGCTATTAAAATTCAATTCCGATAAATGCAAAGTAATGCATATAGACAACGATAACCTAAAATATAACTATCAAATGCAAAATAAATCGTTAACTGAAGTACAGCAGGAAAAGGATTTAGGTGTCATCATCAGTAATGATCTGAAAACCAGTCCGCATTGCCTAGCTGCCAATAAAAAGGCAAATATGATGTTGGGCTTTATCAAACGCAACTTTGAACATAAAACTCCGAAAATAATGACACAATTATACACGTCCTTGGTTAGGCCGCACTTGGAATATGCCGTTCAATTCTGGTCACCCTGTTTCGTAAAAGATCAAGCCAAATTGGAATCAGTGCAAAGAAGAGCAACCAAACAAATTCCATCTCTGCGAAGTTCATCTTGTGAAGAGAGACTGCGGAAACTTAATATGTTTTCCTTAAGGAATCGAAGAATCCGTGGGGACTTGATAGAAACTTTTAAGATCCTAAAAGGATTTGATGTCATTAATCAAGAGAACCTATTCGAGCTTTCAACTCAAGTGACAACAAGAAATAATGGTTTAAAACTAAACGGTCAACGTTGCATCACCGATCTCCGTAAAAACTATTTCAATGTTAGAGTCGTTGATCGATGGAACAAGTTACCAGCAAATGTTGTCGGAGCCAGCACAATAACTACATTTAAAAACAGACTTGACGCGCACTGTAAAGTAAATGGGTATTGATAGTGCGAATTCATATCTAGTCCCCCGTATCGATTAGTTGTAGTGGTAGTGGTAGTTGAAGTTAGTATTTTTCATATCCTATCATCCTGCACTATGAAACTTCCATGTTCCTATCCTCTTTAGGGACATGGTATCATTTTCCAACTGTTTTCTTACAAGTAGTTGATAGTTAGTAGTATGTAGTACAGCAGATGCCCTCGTTATGGACCAATAGATCTCCTGGTGTCTGTTATTCCTATGTAATCCTATGTAATCCTCCTCCTCCTCCTCCTCCTCCTCCTCCTCCTCCTCCTCCTCCTCCTCCTCCTCGCCTAATCTACCTCCTTGTGTGCTGCATCTTAATCATTCCTCTTTTAAGTTTTCAATCTCATTCCTTCCCCTTTTCCTCTTCTTTCTCCTCTTCCTCCTTACTTTCATTCCCGTTATCACAGCTTCGCTTTCTCACGTAGACGAAAAATATATCCTTCCTTTCATTACCTCACTGCTAATATGTTTCTACCTATTTTCATATTGATCTATCTACTTTCCCTCTATTTATGTATATATGTATGTATGTACGCATACCTCATCCTTCTTAGCTCATTCCAATTTAAGAAGCAGAACAAATAACTCACAGTACCATTTGTTTACCTCATTTATTACATAAGAACTTAAGAAAATAAGGAAGCTACAAGAGGCCGTGAGGCCTACACGTGGCAGTTCCTGTTACCTAACACTAACTACATGCACCTTTCATCCCCATCCATGAACCTATCCAGCCCCCCTTTAAAGCTCCCCAATGACTCCGCACTAAATACCTGTCTACTGAGTTCATTCCTATCATTCACGACCCTATTTGTGAACCAGTTTCTCCCTATTTATTTTTTAAATCTACGCTTTTCCAGCTTTAATTACTTCTTGTTCTACCCTGGTTAATAGCCGTAAGAACTTTTCCTACCTCTCCTTTATTAAATCCCTTTATCCACTTAAAGTCCTCAAAATCAGATCACCCCTTACTCTGCGTCTCCCGAGTGAGTGTAATTTTAATAGCTTCAATCTCTTCTCATAACTAAAGTTACGCATCCCATTAATCATTTTGGTCATCCTTCTCTGCACTGATTCTAACTAGGCTATATCCATCCTGTAATATGGAGACCAAAACTGAACCGCATAGTCTATGAGGTCTGATTAGAGCCAGATAAAGCTTTGGAATAAGTTCCGCGCTTCTACTTTTAACACTTATGATAATGAATCCCAGCACTATATGAGCTCTATTTCTAGTCTCAATACATTGTTTCCTAGGTCGGAGGTCTCGGCTCACCCTCACTCCAAGATCTTTTACACGTTTTGATATTTTCAGCGATACATTGCGTATGGTGTACCTATTACCAGGGTTTTTTCTACCAACATTCATAACACTGCATTTATCAATATTAAATTCCATCTGCCATCTGACTACCCACTCATTAAGTTTATCTATGTCTCCCTGCAATATGTTTACATCAGACTGTGATCCAATAATCCTACCTACCTTAGTATCATCAGCAAACTTGCTGATATCACTGTTAATCCCACTATCCAAGTCGTTGATATAAATCAAAAATAGAAATTGACCCCAAACAGAGCTTTGTAGAACTCCACTTGTCAACTGTCCCCATTCAGATTTGGAACCATTAATTGTAACCCTTTGTTGCCTGTCACTTAGCTAAGCTCCGATCCAACGAAGAACCTTCCCATCTATTCCATGAGCCTTAACCTTATTTAAGAGTCGCTCGTGTGGTACTTTGTCGAATGCCTTACTAATGTCCAGATATTATATACAAGTAGTAGACGTCCAGCCTCGGCCCCTTTGCTTTTGGCTCAGTTCTTGCGGCTGGAACGTGACAGCGAGCCACGTGACAGCCAATTAGCTCATTACGTGAATCACTCATTAAGGGCTTGTTCTATGCAAAAGGTTTGTTTCACAGACCCCCATTGATCTTGCCAGCACTACTTGGATGTCGAATGTCAGCTCAATCCGACAATAATTAGGAGTAGTTTACGCTAATTACTCCTTAAGGGCTTGTTTTACGCAAAAAATTCTTCCGACGACCCCCATTGATTTTGACAGCACTACTTGCATGTCAAATTTCAGCTCAATCCGACAATAATTATGATTAAGTATACTTCTCCTGGGTCTTATGGTAAGCGACAGCGAGCGAAGCTCGCTGTCAATCATAATCCTTATCATTAACTGCCGTCTCATATACTATCCTATAAAAACTCAAAAAATTGGTGAGACATGACTACTGTGAATCCATGTGGAATATTTATGAAACAATTTTTTTATAAAACCTCTTTAATGTTTTTTGCAATACTAGATTCCAATAATTTACCTACCACTGACTTTAGACTACCGGGTAAATAATATGACTGTAGTTGTCTATCTCTCTTCTTAAATATGGCGACTACATTTCCTTGCATTACCCATCCTTCTTAGCTCATTCCAATTTCAGAAGACAAAAAAGCTCACAGAACTATAATTTCTTCACCTCATTTATAACCACTGCATGAGTGAGGGTTACTGCGTCTCGTTGGGTTACCTGGGGAAGCTAAAGGACCTAAAGGGGAACGTCTACGTACCGTTTATGTACGTATTGGGTCCCTCAAACAGAGGACGAAGCGTGGCGCAGTTTCGGCCAAGATGAACAGGAGCGGGAACGCTGCAATGCTGGGCTGAGAACACGGGGGGCGGAATGACGGAGACTTGTATCTTCCAGTGTTCCCAGGAACGAGAGAGAGAGAGAGAGAGAGAGAGAGAGAGGGAGAGAAGAGAGAGAGAGAGAGGAGAGAGAGAGAGAGAGAGAGAGAGAGAGAGAGAGAGAGAGAAGAGAGAGAGAGAGAGTAGAGAGGAGAGAGAGAGGAGAGGAGAGAGAGAGGAGAGATGAGAGAGATAGATATAGAGAGATAGAGAGAGAGAGAGAGAGAGAGAGAGAGAGAGAGAGAAGAGAGAGAGAAGAGAGAGGAGAGAGAGAGAGAGACGAGAGAGAGAGAGAGAGGAGAGAGAGAGAGCGAGAGAGAGGAATAACGAAGAGGAGAGAGAGAGAGATGAGAGAGAGAGAGAGAGAGAGAGAGAGAGAGAGAGAAGAGAGGAGAGCGAGAGGAGAGAGAGAGAGAGAGGAGAGAGAGAGAGAGAGAGAGAGAGAGATGGAGAGAGAGACGAGAGCGAGAAGAGAAGAGAGAGAGAGAGGAGAGAGAGCTACGACTCGTCGCTCAAGAAAGTGAGGAGAGGATTTACCGGGAAGGCCTGGAAGGAGCACAGCTCATCTCCCTCGTCGAAAAGCTCACGGAGGAAGCTTCTCGGTCAAACGCCATTATCAGGTCCATCGAGGAAGACCGGGAGCTGATAATACAAAACAGGGAGGTGTTTGCCTCAGCATTCAGACTTACTGACAGACTAAAAGCCTCCAAGCAGCGTCAGGCAGAAATAAAAACTTGTTCCCAAGCTGTCAGTGCTTTCTCAGAAACCATTGACGAGCACTTGGAGGAAGCTGCCAAGGATCTGAGTCCTGGAGGAAGTGGTGGAGTTCTGGGAGACCAAGGAAGCTACGGTTCACGGCAAGGCCTGACGCCCATCCCGACCTCCCTGAAGATCACCCGCCACCCACCGTCGCCCCACCGCTACAGCAGCGACTGACCCCCACTGCACCCCCCCCCACTGCTCCCCCACCAACAGCAGGGACTGACCCCGCCCCTGCACCCTCCACCTCTGCTCCCCCCATAACAGCAGTGACCGACCCGCCACCTGCACCCCCCACTACAACTGTCTCCACTGCGACCACCACCTCACATTCCTCACAAGGTGACGCTGACGCAACCAGCGCCGCCAGGGCGCGTACTGGTGCCAGGCAGGACCTGAGGTACTAGCCCCGCGCGAACACCACCCTCCGTCGCCCCGGGCACCACCGCCTCCGGTGGAAATAAAAGAAAAAAGGGGAAAAATAAGAGAAGTGTGAGGTCGCGAGAAGTGAGCGAGGATAGGCGACCCAGGAGCCACCAAGGCGCCAACCAGCCACGGAGACAAGCCCCAGAAAAAATGTACAATTACTGCGCACGTAAAGGGCACATAGCTGTGATCTGCTACGCCCGAAACGCCGACCAGCGCCAGGAGCGGCTCTTCAGGCAAATTCTTGAGGAGGGAAGGTATTCGGCAGCCCCTCTCCCCGCACTACCACCTCAGCAGAGCCCGCCCCAGCACCCACCACAGCCCAGCCCACTCTTGTCGCAACTTGGTGCCTGGGGTCATAGCCAGGGCCGGCAGTGGAGCCCTCCCCTCCATCGATATCGTCAGCCGGGCCCTTTAAACTTCTATCACCCCGGACACCAGGCCCCTGACGCTCTCCCCCATCCATCATGGTACGGCCAGAACGTCCAAGCCATACTTTAAAGATTATCTCCGCCAATGTCCGTGGTCTCCGAACGAACATCGGAGACCTGACCCACAACTGTGTACTACGACCTAGTGCTGACGTAGTTGCGGTGACGGAGACCTGGCTCAATAACGAGGTTGAGCCCACGTTCGGCAAGATACGTGGCTACACCCAATGGAACAGGAAGGACCGCCCTGAGCGAGCAGGTGGTGGTGTGGCTGTCTGCTTCAAGGAAGGAGTGCAAGCCCGGCACCTCGATGTGGTCCCGCCTCCCCATATGGAGGTGATGTTCTTCCGGGTATTGCTGGCTGATCGATCAGCCATCCTGCTGTACGCCATGTATCGCCCGCCACGTCAGGGACCCGCCTCGCTCCAGTACCTCACTGGGGCCCTGGACGACCTGATGTTGGAGCACCGCTGCAGGCACGTCATGGTGGTGGGCATACAGTGAGGTAGGCCTCCTCACTGTGCAGGGCTTGACGGACCACGTGACCTTCCCTACACACGAGCGGGGGGGGGGGGGGGGGACACTGGACCCTGTCATCTCTGACCTACAGGGGGACACTCTCTGCCGTCACCAGCTAGGATTAGTGGGCAGCTCTGACCACCACGCTGTCTTAACACAGATAGATATAGGCGTGGCTCGGGACGAGACAACCTCTCGTACTGTCTGGTTGTGGGATAAGGCGGACTGGGCCTCCTTGCGCCGTGACCTGAGTCACACGGCGTGGGGTACTTTGCTGCGGGACGGGGCGAAAAAAATGTCGCGAGCCCTTACTTCCCGCCTCCTGGCCCTTCAGAAACGCCATGTGCCACACCGCGACTACACCACCAAGCCCACGGATCAGCCATGGTTTGGCTATCGCTTGCCGTGTTGCTGCCGAGGCCAAGTACTCAGCGTGGCTCCGCTTCAAGCGGAACCCGACACGGCGCAACAAGGACCTGCACCGGGCGGCCTGCAGGAGGATGGTGGTGTCCAGCAAATGGGCCATAAAAAGTGGGAGGAGGACTTGCGCCGCAAACTACGAGGCTC
>JACEEZ010002568.1:0-11273 GCA_016584305.1 Chionoecetes opilio | reverse complement strand
AAAAAATTTTTTATAATTTTAAAATAATAACAAGAAAATATATATATATATATATATATATAAAATAATATATAAAAGAATATATTATAAATAATATTAGTATATAAAAATATATATTAAAATAAAAATAATAGATAAAATAATAAGTATAATATAATAAAATAAATATATTATTTTAAAAATAAAAAATTAAATTATATATAATATATATAATAATATAAATAATAATAAAAAATATAAATAGAATATATATAATTTTATTTTAATAATAATATTAATAATATAATTTTATATTATATATATAATTATTAATAAAAATTCAAAGTATAAATATATAATATTTAATAGTTAAAAATATATATAATATGTTAAAATTATTAAATATAATATAAATTAATAATATATATATTATATATAGGAATATAAATATAAATAATAGATATTTAAAATTATAAATATATATATATATAATATATATAGAATATAATATATTAATAATATATATATAATATATATATATATTATTAAAGTTTAATATATATATATTTATTAAGATATAAATGTATTTATTTATATATTTCTATATATATAATATATTAATATAGAACCTATTTACTTTATATTATTATATATATATATTATATATATATATATATTATATATATATAATTTTTTATTTATATTCAATTGGTATAATATATATTATATATTATATTTTTATATATATATATATACAATTTATATAATTTAAAATAAAATATTAGTTTAAATATATATAAATATTATTATATTATATATATATTTATATATTGTACTAATCTTTTAATAAAAATTTAAATTATATATATAATATATTTATGTATATATATAATATAAATGTAGTAATATTTATAATATTTATTATAATATTATATATATAATAAATATTTAAATTTATATTTATATTATTAAAGTACGTTATATTTTATTTTTAAATTATAAATATTATTTGATATATATATGGTTTATTTACTATATATAAAATTTTAATATATAAAATATATTATTATATATAATATAATTTTAATAATAGTATAAATATTATATATAAAATATATAAATATTACTTAAATATATATATATATTATAATATAATATATATATATATATATATATATATATATAAAAAATGTGGAATAAATATATATAAAAATATATATAATTAAAATTATACAATGACGTATATATTTAATATATTAAAAAAATTTTCGTATTATTTTATATTATATATATATATATTTAAAAAAATTTATATGTACTATATATATTATATTATATATATTATATATTGCTATTATTTAAAATTTTTATAATTTATTTTTTTATAATTAATATTTTATTAGTACGTATTTTTTTATATATATATATAATATAATATATAATAATATATAAAAAAAGTAGTATTTATATTATTTTAAAATTATAAAATATAAAAACTATGTACGTATATATATTAAAAATTTATATATATATAAAATTTACAATGTACTATAATATATATATATATGTACGTTATATATATTATATATATATATATATATTAAATTTTAATAAAATTTTTTATATATTTTATTAATATTTATGTCTTTTTTTTATATTAATTTTAAAATATATTTTTATTTGTCGTAAAAATTTATATATTATTATGTTTTTTTAATATCATATTTATATAAATTTTTTGTACGTATAAAATTATTTTTGTTATTTTTTTAAAATTATAATTTTTATTTTTATATAAAAAATTATATTTTTTAAAATAAATATATGTACGTATTTTAAAATATAAAATTTAATTTATTATATATGTGTGTGTACGTTAGGCCTTTCAAAATGAAAATTTTACAAAACTTTGAGCCACATGTTGTTTTTTTTCCCCATTAATAAAACGAAAGATTTGTGCAAAATTTATTGTAATCAGACTTTTCTTGGGGGCCCCCGAAGAAAACAATTTTAAAAAACAAGAAAAAAAGAAAACTAAATTAGCAATATAAAAAATAATTATAATATTTTCCTTCGCACCCAAGAAGTACAAATAAAATTTAATCACTGAGAAACTGAAAAAAGACAAAAAACTTTTCCCCAAAGGGCACCCAAAGGTTCTTTATTCGGAGTCCGATCGTGGGGCTCCAGTAGGGCTCCCTGGAGGTCGGGGGGCACTCCCCCCGCCCTTTGGCCACCCCCAAAAGAAGAATACTTCTGAGCTTCTTCTGGGTTTGAGGCCCGCGTTGAAGGCGGTCATCGGGGCCCACCCCCCGTTGGAAAACGTCGTTGCCCCCTTCCCCTGGTAAATCTTTCCTGCGAAGAGGGATCCCCCCCCAAACTGGCGGGGCTTTTTAGCCGGAGGTGGCCACTTCCTCCCCTTTTCCCGGGAAGGGGAGATCCAGCGCCTTTTCGCCCGGGGAATGAAAGCTGAAAGGGTTGGGTTTGAAGGCCTTTCCGTCCGACGTTCAGTCCTTCCCCCCCCCCCTTTCATTTTCGGACCATGGAGGCCTTCTCTTCCCTTGAACCCTTTCGTCGAAAGAGGAGAGGCACCAATCTTTGAACGTACCAGAGATGGCGCTTGAATCCCTTTCGGGGCCATTCAGCAACGCGTCGTGGGGATTCTCTGCAAAGTTCCCTCATGAAGAGGAACGTTTAGGGAGCATGGAAAGGACCAGGGCCTGTTCCACAAAATGGCGTAGGGGGCGACAAGAGGGACCCCTGTTCCATGGTTGAGAGGCACCCGAAACTGAACCTGAAGGGGAAAAATTTGAGGGAAATTTCCCTTTCGCACCATCTCCCCCGAGAAACGCTCCGGGTGCCCTCATTTTGAAATCGCCCAAATCGCCTCCCGGAAGATTAGGAGAAACCAAGGTTCCTTGTAGTGTCTCTTGGATGGCTTCCTTGTCGAGGCACTTTGAGCTCGCTCAAAGTGTCCCCCTTGCATGACGCTCGCCTGTCAGGGAGGAAGGAGGTTTCTTATCCATGGAGGACGTCCAAAATTTTTTGGGTCGAGGACGTCCACTGGTCTGGAACCGGACGAAGAGAGGGACGTTGGGCCCGCCAATGGCCCCAAAAGTGTTGAAAACGCCCCCAAGGTCACTTTCAGGAGTGGTGCCTGCACGCAAACCAGAGGAATCCTTCCCAGACCCTCCTGAATTTGATGCAGGCTCCTCATTGGGACCCGTTTTCGAGGCGTAGGTCAAACACGTTTCCTTAAATTTGCGCGCCTCCATCCAGCTCGGATACCGCCTTGAGGACAGCCTCTGCCAGTGTGCCCAGTGCCGGGGGGGATCTTGGCTATTTCCCAAAGAGGTACTCCTTGTCCCCCCCTGGACTAAGGGCGACCCTTCAAACCGTTTATTTCCCCCCAGCGAGCGGGCAGCGCTTGGACACAGTGAAGTAGCAAAAGGGCATCTCTCTGGGAGTTCGATTTTCTCTGCAAGTGGCCACTTCCTTTTCGGTTCTTTCCCCGAGGCGGGGATGAACCCGTAGAGACGTGATTTTGTCGATGTTCTGCCCGGTTGCCTTGGCCAGGCTCCTACCACTGCCACGCCCCAGTTTGAGCCCTGGAAGCGGTCCAGTTGGTGGTCATTCCTTTGACAGGTCAGTCAGACTTCTTTCCAGCTTTCTCTTGGAGGACAGGCTCGACTTCCCCATGACCGGACTGACATGTCAGCGAGCTCCAAGAAAAAAAGCGGAAGCGGAAGAAGCGGAGGTGAACGGAAGCAGGGCGGAGGGAGAAAAAGATCGCTAAAGTAGTGTGCCTTCAACCCAGGTGGTTTATCGTCTTCGTCCTCTCACGAGGAAACGGATGGAAGTGATGCCGAGTTCAAGGCCTTAAAATATAAGCCAAAAACCAGTGACAGGACTGAGGCTGGGGAAAAATTCCTCTTTAGCTTATTGATATTTTAATGTTTTTTTCATCTTTTCCCCCTATTAGTGAATTTCTCTCTTTACATAGTTTTTCCCCCCCCCCCCAAAAAAAAAAAATTCCTTATTTCCTCATCCTTCATCAAGCACCCTACCAGATATCAAATAAAAAAAAAAAAAAAAAATTATCAATCATCACAATTTTTTCATTAAATTCATGGTTTTTTTCACTCACAAAAAAATATTCTCATCCCGCACAATCCAATTTCCCAATGAAATTTACAAAAAAAAGGGGTAGATGTATTTTTAATTATCATTCCCCCCCAAAGAGCAATTAACCATTTTGGGAATACCTTTTTTAAAAATGTATGACTTACTCCCTGAAATGAGAACTTTCTCATTCCTTTTTTGTTAAGGCCGAAACCTAAGAGTGCAACTGAACTCGCCCTAGTCTGGAAGGGGCCAATTTCCTTTTTTTCCCCACTAATCCTGGCTAGGTGCTGGGGAGGATCCGCCCGGATCTACCCATACCCTCAGTATTTGGGAAAGGCCCACCCCCTGTTTGGGGCATACATACCCTGGTCTACCCCCATGACAAAGCTCAGAAAACCAAAACCCTCCCCCGGGGTTTTCGACAATAGCGGGTTTTGGTTTCAGTGCAAACTGTGTACACCCTTAAAAAAAAAATTTTAAACATACAATCCTAGGGGACCTTCCCCAAAATTTCTTTCTCTCTAGAGATTTAAACTTATCGTCTGTCTCAAATTTTTTAAGATCTCCCCGGTTCCTCCTTTTGGGGGGGCTGCTCAAGTCCCTTCCTCTACAATTATATCTCTGCGGTTCCCAAAAGCAGCCTTTTTCCCAAATCGCTAATTTTCTCGGGCCCCGCGCGTAAGTTTGCCCCAAATATATTTTCAATAATATGAACCTCCTTCTCAATATTCCCCCATTGTATGGTCCCACCCTTAAGAAAGTTTTTTTATGGTGCCGCCTCAAAAGTTCTCTTTTCACCCACGCCCAAATTCCTCTTTCCAAACCTTCATTTTTCCCTTTTTACATTAGTTTTTTCCCCCATTTTTACCTCTCTCCAAATTTGTTTTTGATTATTTCGTGGCCACGTTTTTTTTCCTCCGAGTCAATTTGTGGTAATTCACACAATACCTTGGAGGTATCGGGAAAAAAAAGCATAGTAAATTGGGGCCCCTGTTATGCACTGCACTATTAAACTCTTGAGTTTTAAGAGATAATTTGGGGCCCCCTGGAGGTAAACCCCTTTAAGGTTTGAGGAATCTTTTCATTGTTCGGGCATCCTTTCCCAGAACTATTACCTTTTGGATGGTAAGGCGTGGTGTATTAAATTTTATCCACATAGTCACACAACCTTTTAAATTTTTGTGACGTAAATCCTTGCACACAAAACAAGTATTTGGGCTCCAAATAAATGACATATTCCCAAAATTCTTTTCATACTTCGCGGTCATCCTAGTCCTTTTAAAAAAAATTTATAAAAGGTAGTAAATACATAAGATCTATTTTGGTTAAAACATAGCATATCCGTGGGCTCCCCTTTCCCCCTTTTTGTTATGTCTATGTTATCCCTCTAGAGGTTTAATTTCTGTGGTTTCTGCCCTTTTTGTTGGAGTCACGCTACCCTTTGCTTTGGCTTCAAACGTTTCCCCAATTCTCTCACACCGTTTTTAGGGTTTGGGGCCAAAAAAAAAAGTTTGTTATTATTGTTTTTCCCTTTCCTAAAGACCGATTCCTTATTTTGAATTAATTTCCCAAAAAAGCTCGCTTCATCATAGGTAAAACCCAAAAAAAAGTGTATACTGTATTAACAGGTTTAGTTAAATATAAAATTCCTCCTTTATTACGAAGATCTAAAATATTTTGGGGTATTTTAGATCTGGGTATTCGGGCCTCCTTTTAATTTTATCATTTCTCCCATTACGGCCCCTCGTTGCATTTCCTTTTATTCTTCTTAGTTTTTTCCAACCCCCTGTTTCTACTTTACATCGAATGATTCTACTGGTTACAAGTTGGGTTTTACGTGTTCTTTTTCCCCCGCTTTTTACTCTATTTGAACCTATAGTCTTTTCTCCCAGGGTCCACGTTTATCTAGGGACTTGGTTTTGTTTTTTAAAGACTGGGGACAACGGTTTCAGATGGTCGTTGGGTGGTACTTTTGGGGAGTTGTTTCCCGGGGCCCTCCAACTGAGCAGTTACCCACTGGGTTTCAGGCAGGGATCCGATCCTCCCATTGGCAAAGCCACCCTTCTTGACGAAGTCAGAGAGGCGTAGCAAAGTTTTTGGGGGAAAGGACTGGTGTTGAATATCGTGGGAGCTCCTCAAAGCTGGGGGTGAGGCCCCTGATCCCCGGGTTTTCTGCGTCCCGACTGCCGTGGGCAATCAGGGACATTCCTCCGACGGAAAAGGGGGGTGGGCGCCCATTGGGAAAGGGAAAGGGGGGCCGTAGGACGCAACAATTCCGCGGTATTTCACGCTCAGCGTAAGCAAGGTGCTTGCCCCTCTATTGCTGAACGGATTCGACCCTCTGGGAACATCAGAGACCTAGCAGTTGCGTTCCGCCTGGTAAGTCCCAAAAACGGACCCTATCCTAGCGTCGTGTTGGTGGAACGCCCACGTGAGTTTCGACAGGGGATGCTTTCAGCCTTTTTGATCTCAAAAAGGTGTTTGACCGGTGCATGTGAGTCACTCTGGGATCTTTCTGTGATTTGAGGGATTCCGAGGGATATTTGGTTTATAACTGGTCTGATTTGGGACTGAGAGTGCTTTTAAGTGTGGGGCAGGTGTATCCGGCTTCTTTCCTGTGATACGGGAGGAGGAAAGGGTGCGTCCCTCCTCATCCTTTTCAACGCTTGAGGATGGGTATTGAAAAGGGGTGTAGATCAAAGTGATTTGGAGCACCCGGGGGCAACCCAAAGATCACTGATCTTTTTTTTGCCGATGATCAGAAATCTTTGCTGAGTCGCGGAGGTTGGTGAGGGCTCCGGGCGCGCACGAGGGGGCAAAGCTTTGGGACTTGAGGTCCTGGCTAAGACCAAGGCCCGGGGGTTTTTGGGGGAAATTACAGAGAACGTAAGTCTTTTCATGTTTTGTGGCGGGGGGACATGAGACGGGGAAAGTTTTACTACCTTGGTGCGCAGTCCATAAACGGCGGGTCACGTCAAGAAGCTTTAAGACGGATGGCATAGCCCACGGTGCTAGGACTCGCTGGGGGAGTTTTTGGCGTTTTTCGGTACGTGCAGGAGACAAAGCCCTGATTTCAAATCGTTGTGATCCCTGTTTTATTTATGGTTGTGAGACAGGGACATAAATGTGACTTGAAGGACGAATAAAGCCTTTGGTTAATATGTCTTCGCAGAATAGGGGGTATCGTGGGTGAACGTGTCAAATCAGCGAGCCCCCGTGGGACTGAATCGAGGCCTATCCCGCATAGCCCGTCGCGCCAATTTCGGTATATGGGCATGTGGCACGCTCCCTAAAAACCCGATCCTTCTATCGGGGTATCGAAGAGAAACCCGGCGTGGAGGGGGCCCAAAGGGGGGCGCCCAAGGCTCTGGCTGGGGAAATTTGATGTTTTTTTGTCGAGAGCGCTTGGTTGGGAAAGGAGCCCAGGGGAACTCGGCGTGGTGCCCCCCGGGAGTGGCGTCGTGGGGGGCGAGGCGACGCCCCCCCCCGGGTATGCCCCAAATGATTGTTTTGTTGACTAAGGGTTGGTGGTCTGTTTGTGTACCTTTGGTTTCCCCCACGGAAATGATAAAAACTGTCTGCAAAGCTAAAACATTCCTAATTTTCCCTATCTGTTGTGAGGTCGGCCCAACGGGTTTTTAATTTTCTTGGAAAAAAATGTTCTCTCTTCGGGCTTTGCCCTCTCACTATATGATCAGAAAGCTCCTCGGATTTTTGGCTAGATCGGTACCAACAAAAAGGTTTTATTAATGTTGGCCTTTTAAAGATGGGAACATAGTCAGTTTATTTAATATCTGAAATCTTGCGGCTTTCCTTGACTTTTGAAGGGGTTATTTTTTTGGAAAATTAGTGATGGGCAGCATTTTAAAGGGGGGCGTCACACAGCATTTTCCCGTTAGTTTTTTTCAGAAAATTTCTACAAACTAACAATTTTTGACGCAAAGTCTGCAAGCCTACACACACAGAACGTTGCCGCATCACCACGCTGTTCGATGTAAAAAAAACAAGTTTTTGTGGGTTTGTGGTTTTAACCCCTTTTTTGGTTAAAATTATGTTTTTTTTAAAACCATAAGGGTTAGGTTTTGTTTTATTTAAACCTTAAGGTTTGGTTTGGTTTTTATTTAAAAAATATAAAGGTAAAGTTGGGATTTTTTTATTTTTTAATTTATTTTTTTTTGCGGAAAAAAAAACTATCTCCATTACAACACGCACTATTTTAGGCCCAAGAAAAAATATTCTTTTTCTCTGAAACGACCCGAAAAATTCGCAATTTTACCGCGGTTTTAAATTTGTGCCTTTGTAAAACATTTAAATTTGTGTAGAACAATTTCTTTCATGCATCGTAAAAAAAAGTAAGCGAAAGGTTTTGGAGCCCCGTCAACTTCGCGATTTTTGCACCCAAAAAAATTTGTTTTCCCAAATAGGAAAAAATTAGGGTTTTTACTTTTATTCCGTTTCTTTTGCTGTGCTTTCCTGGCCGATGTTTTTTTTTTGTGCAATGAAAATTTTTTAAATTTAGAAAGGAGGTTAAATTTTGGTTAGGTTAGGAGGCATTTTTGATTTTAAACCACTGTGTGTCAGGGGGTCTGGGAGTTCAGAATGGGGTATAAAAACCTTTTCCCACACCTTTGGCATTCTGGTTTTTTAACACCACTGTGTGTCAGGGGTGTCTGTGGGTCACTCTTGTAGTAAATCTTTTCCCACACTCTAAAAAATTCATAATTCTTAACAACTGTGTGTGGGTGTGGGGTGAGGGGGACCCCTTGTACAAAACTTTCCCACCTTAAAAATTCATAATTCTTTAAAACCCTTGGGTGTCAGGGTGGTAGGGGAGGGGACCCCTTGAGAAAAACTTTTCCCACACACAAAATCATAATTTTTAACCACCATGGTGGGGTTTTTGGGAGGTGAGGTCATCTTTGTTTGTAAAACTTTTTCCCCCACTTAGGATTTAGATTTTAAAAACCAAGTGCGTGGTCAGGGTTGTTTGGTGGCTGACTCTTTCTACAAATCTTTTCCCCACATCATACATTTATAATTTTTAACACCACGGGTTCAGGTGTGTGTGGTGAGGTTGACCCTTGTAGCAAAAACTTTTTTCCCCCCCACTCTAAACATTTATAATTCTTAACACCACTGTGTGCAGGGGGTGGGGGAGGTGACCCCCTGTGAAATTTTTCCCAACTCTAAACATTTATAATTTTTTAAAACCACTGGGGTCAGGGTGTGTAGGGGGGTCACTCTTTCTAGTAAAACTTTTTTCCCCCACTCTAAAAATTTATAATTTTTAACACCACTGTGTGCAGGGTGTATATGGGTGAGGTCACTCTTTTAGTAAATCTTTTTTCCCCACTCTAAACATTTATAATTTTAACACCCCTGGTGTCAGGGTGTTTTGAGGGGAGGTCCTCTTTTTAGTAAATCTTTTCCCACACTTTAGGGATTCAGATTCTTAACACCACTGTGGTCAGGGGGTGTCTGGGAGTCAGAAGGGTTTAAAAACCCTTTTTCCCAACTTAGCATTTTTGGGTTTTTTAAACCCCTGTGTGCAGGTGTGTTGGTGAGGCACCTTTTTGTAAATCTTTTCCCACCTCTAAAAATTTAAATTTTCAACACCATGTGTGTAGGGGGTGTGTGGTGGGGACCCATTGTAGCAAAAACTTTTTCCCCACTTAAACATTCATAATTCTTAAAACCACGTGTGTAGGGTGTTGTATGGTGAGGTCACTCTTTAGTAAATCTTTCCCCCACTTAAACATTCATAATTTTTAACACCATGTGTGTCAGGGGGGGGTGGTGGGGGGCCCCCTTTGTATAAATCTTTTCCCCCCCACTCTAAACATTCAAATTTTTAACACACGGTGTCAGGGGTTTTTGGTGAGGCACTCTTTGTGAAATCTTTTTCCCCCACTCTAGGGATTCAAATTCTTTAAAACCCCTGTGTGTCAAAGGGTGTTCGGTGATTGACTCTTTGTAGTAAATCTTTTCAATCGAGTCTGCGGAGACTGTTGGCGTTTTTATGAACCGGCTTTTTAAATGTTCTACATTACAATAGCACTTTAATATTTAATACTTTTAAACGTATTTATTTTTAATTTGCAAAAACTACTGTTTTTATGAAATCTTTAAAGTATTCACTAGGGTTTTTTATTTTGGGTAAGAAAGTTTACTTCAACTTTCCCCTACAAAGCGATACGACGGACTCAGACTGATGATTCAGACGAACTAAAAAAATCAGAGCGAGAAAAATCTCAGAGCGAGAAAAAACCAAAAGACGACTAACGACGGAAAAAGGCTAGTGTGACGCCGCCTTTTAAAACAACCCTTTAGTTTTTCCTATAGAAACCTACCAACCCCGAAACTTCTGGTTTCCCTTACAATTGGGGGTTTAATTTTTTTTACGGCGCCCTATTGTCTGGGGTTTGGGGTTTGGGAACCTTCCTGTTTTACTACGGTCCCCCGAAAAATTTAAATTTTCCTTTGTCCCTTTTTTTCATTTGGTCAGATTTTAATTTAACCCCAATCTAAGTCAGTGTCCCAAAAATTTTTCGATCCTTTCCAAAAATTTTCGATGGGGGCTTCAGGATATTGTCATTCCAGATATTTTTTTAAACCAAATTTTTTTTTCCGAAAAGGGGTTTGGGTCTGGGCTAATTTGCGGAGAAAATTGCTGCCAATTAATATATATATATATATATTAATATTTAAAAATATTGATATAATTAATATATATAATATAATAATATATATAATATATATTAATATAATATATTATATATATATAATATAATTTTAAAATATAATTATTATTATATTTATATTTTATAATATATATTATATATTTATATATTTATATATTTTTATATTTCAACCCAAATTTTTATAATAATTTTCAAATACCCAAAAGGGAAGTTTTTTGAATCTATATAAGGATATTCCCTTTACGAAATTGTTAGATCTTTATACTTTTATCAACAGTGCTATTTTTATACGCATCTTTTTATCTAGGGGGGCATAGTATTTATAACCCGTACCGATTCTACAACTTCCAATTTTGGTAGGGGGTGTATATCAGTGGCTAAATGTTGATTCACCTTTTATAGTCTAGATCCTCAAAATAGGTTTTGACCCTGAACAAATCAAAAACGTTTTATTGTTTTTTTTTGGGA
>JACEEZ010002567.1:73383-86279 GCA_016584305.1 Chionoecetes opilio | reverse complement strand
GCCCGGGCATTCCCTCCCACGCACTGAGACGCGCGGCTTTCCCTCCCACACTGAGACGCAACGCTTCCCTCGCTACTGAAGCCTTTCTCCCAATTGCCTCAGTGGTTTTGACAGCAAATGTTAACGAATTTCAGCACGGTTGCATTAAGTGGTCTCCGCCTAATACTAATTTTCTTGTGTAGAAATATCTTTAGCTCAAGTTTGTTTTTCTTCGTGTTTGCAATGATAATTACTTTGTGACCTAAAATTACTATACCTCACAAGTAAGAAAGTTTTATCTGAAGTCCAAACTAACTCATTATATTTATCTTAGTAATAATAATTGTTGTAATAAGAGTAATAATAAAAATAGTATGAGGAGGAGGAGGAGGAGGAGGAGGGCGAGGAAGAGATAATAAAAGAAGGCGTAGGAAGAGGAGAAGGATGAGAGTGGGAAGAGAAGGATAAAAAGAAAAAGTTGATCAATAATAATAATAATAATAATAATAATAATGATAATAATAATAATAGGTAATAATAATAATAGCAATAACAATAATATTAATATGATGATGCTGGAGATGATGATGATTGATGATGGACTATGGATATCAAGTTGAAAAAATTACAACGTGTTAAAAACGAGATTAAATGTGTTATAAGCGAGAGATAATTGATAATTGATAATTGATAATTTTATTGGTCTCAATAAGTTACGTATAAATAGTTTACACAATATAAAATTACATTGAGAAGTATAACCCCGATGAGCAGGTGCTCTAATACGGGCCAATAATTAATATATAAGGATTTTGCCATCAAAATCATGAAAGGCATGTATAACTAAGAATTAGAAACATAGAACATCACAAAAACATTTATATGTTAAGAAAATATGACAAAAAACAAACAAACAAAAAAAACAATAGTAAGATCTGAGTACAACAGGTTAAATGCTGTTAACAATACACAAACAAAAAAAACAAAAAAACAAAAACTTTGAAATCATATTTCATCCGGTCCTTATCTACTACGCAACTAGTACTGACCTCACAATAGTATTCAAGCATCTTATACATTCGAATAATTGTTTAACAACGTTGCTTAAGCTTTGATTTAAATAAATGCTTTGATGGAACAAGCTTTGTGGTGTCAGGTAGCTGGTTCCACTGTCGGGCTCCTCGAAACAGAATACTTTGTTGGGAAATGCGATGTCCTGTACAGGGGAAGTCGGAGCTCCTGGGGTCTTCTCGTGTCAGTGTTATGAATTATAATTTGGGAACCCTATGTCCATGGGAAATATGTGTTTATGGCATTATAAAGAAAAATACTACTTTGCAACTTTACGATATCTGGCAATTTAAATTAGACTATGATCTCTAAAATACGGATTTGTGTGGTCATATCGATGGCAGTTAAATATTGCACGTATACATTTTTTCTGTGTGGTAAATAAGCTTTGTATATAGTTTTGATAGGCTCCGCCCCAAATGGATGCACAATTTATATAAGATGAGGATAAATTTTTGAATAATAGACTTGTTTAAGATTTTGCAGATTTAAATGGTTCCTAATTTTATAAATTACTCCAAATAATTTTGATATTTTAGATCTAATGTCGTTCAATATGTTTTTCCACTTGAGAGTATATCAATTAAGATCCCTAGAAATTTTACTGCTTTAACTTTGTTGACTGTAAGATCTTCATTTTGATAAATGATATCGGTTGGTTGAGCGTGTAGGGAGTGTGATCCCAAATATAATTCGTTTTTTTAAGTTTAGTGTTAGTTTATTGCTTTTAATCCAGTCAGAAACAGTATTAACTCATTGTTTAGTGTGTTCCTGTAGGTCTTGAGATTGTGGCCTTGAGGAAATAGTAGTGTCATCAGCAAACAACATGAATTTTAATTTATTACTTGAGCGTATTATATCATTTATATATATAAAAAATAAAACAGGGCCCCAAAACTGATCCTTGAGGTATACCACAATGAGTTGATTTACAAGCTGAAAAAATATTATTAAAAACTGTGAACTGTTCCCTATGACTTAAATAGCTTTTAAACCATTCAAGAGCGGGGCCACGAATCCCATAAACCTTGAATTTTTCTACAAGAATGGAATGTGAAATGGTGTCGAAAGCCTTTGTAAGATCACAAAATAGTGTTACTTGGTAAAGTTGTTGTCTAAGGTGTTGTAAAGTGATTGGCACAGTTTATGTACAGCCAGCTCAGTGGAGTAGCCTGGGCGGAAAACCCAAACTGGCAATTTGATAAAAATGAGTACTTATTCAGGTAGTTCCATTTTAAAAGAGTTACCATTACTTTCTCAAAATTTTTACTAAAGGTAGGCAGTAACGATATGGGTCTGTAATTTTCAGGATTGGTGTTGACGCCTTTTTTATATATAGGTATACCTTTTATATATATATAGGTATATGTTTTATACCTTGGCTATTTGGAGATATTTCGGAAAGGTACCGTACTGAAAAGATTTATTTATGATATGTGCTAAAAAGGGAGAAATTGTATCAGAACATTCTCTTACAACCTTGGTATGAATATTGTCATGACCAGAAGTTCCTTTAAGATTAGTAATTATTGTCTGTATTTCTGTCACTGTTGTGAGAGAGAGAGAGAGAGGAGAGAGAGAGAGGGGGAGAGAGAGAGAGGAGGGGAGAGAGAGAGAGAGGAGAGAGGGGAGAAGAGAGAGAGAGAGAAGAGAGAGAGAGAGAGAGAGAGAGGAGAGAGAGAGGAGAGGAGAGAGAGAGAGAAGAGAGAGAGAGAGAGAAGAGAGAGAGAGAGAGAGGAGAGAGAGAGAGAGAGAGAGAGGGGATAAGAGAGAAGAGGGAGGGGGAGAGAGAGAGAGAGGGGGAGAGAGAGAGAGAGAGAGAGAGAGAAGAGAGAGAGAGAGGGAGAGAGAGAGAGAGGAGAGAGAGAGAGAGAGAGAGAGAGAGAGAGAGAGAGAGGGGGGAGAGAGAAGAGAGAGAGAGAGGAGAGAGAGAGGGGAGAGGAGAGAGAGAGAGAGAGAGAGAGAGAGAGAGAGAGAGAGGAGAGAAGGGGAGAGGGCGAGGAGAGAGAGAGAGAGAGAGGAGAGAAAAGAGAGGAGAGAGGAGGAGAGAAGAGAGAGAGGAGAGAGAGAGAGAGAAAAAAAAAAAGGGAAGTTTAAAATCTTTTCGACAGAGGGATAAAACATGGCAAAATTTTACAGAAAGAAAAATAACGACATCAAAGGGAAAAGGAGAAAGAAAAAGAAAACAAAATAGACAAAAGAACATTTGACAAAGTTTTTAGTAAACAAAAACAAAAAAAAGATTCGGGGAAAATAAAAAATAAATGAGAGCAAAAAAAAAATTGCAAAAAAGAAAAGGAGATAAAAAAATATGGAAAAAGTGTGCGAGATTGGAAGAGGAGGAGGGGGAGGAGGAGGAGGAGGAGGAAAAAAAAGGAATACAAAGGAAGAACAGCGCAACAGCCCTATGGGCCAAACGAGGCTGTCTGTGTGACTACTTTCTACCACTATAGTTTTACATTTAGAGGTAAAGAATAGAAAATTGAAGGCTCCTCCCCACCCCCCTCTCCCCCCGGCCGAGGCCACCCCCCAAAAAAAAGTGGGGAAAAATCAGCAGCGTATAAAAAAAAACGCCATGGAATTTTATTGGAAAAGATTGAAGGAGAGACATGCTCTAAATAAAGCAAACGCTACAAAAAAAAAAAAGTTTACGTAGGGCCGAAGAAAATGGTTTGGGGCATTTGATGTAAGTATTTATCAGTTTTTTCAAACGTTTCAACCCTTTTTTTACTATTAATACTTGTGCGGGAAAGAGATTTCCTATATTAACAACCCATTAAAAAAAAAGTGCTTCTTTTTCATGTGACCGAAATCGTTCCCAAAATGTCTTTATCCTTTTACTACGTTATGTTGCAATCAATATCAAATAGTGTTTATTTTAACTTTATCGAAGCCCATGGCCCTTTTTTTTAAACAATTCTAAAAAATTCCCCTCGCAATCTACTTTTTGGGGAAAAAGAACAATTTAAATTTCCCTTCAATGCTCTTGTATGACTTTTCGCAAGCGCGGAATCTTTTTTAGTAACTTTTTTTGTACTTCTCCAGTTATATCTTTTTTATAGGGTGACCAAAACTGAACGCAATATTCAAGATGAGACGTACGATCGCTTGAAAAAGTGTAAAAATGACTTTTTCGACTTATATTCGAAAGTTCTTCCTATGAAACCAGTTAATTTTTTAGCCCTCTTAAAAAACTTCTGAACAATTTTTAAGGGGTTGAGGTCGTTGTTATAAAACCCCCAATCTTTTTCTTGGTAACGGAAAGTTCAGTCCGTCCATTGAGTAGTTAATTTGATCGTTATTATTTTCCTATTGCAAAACCTTACTTTTCGGTATTAATTTTCATCTGACACTTCTTTGCCCAACTAACAAAGCGATCAAGGTCAATTGCAATTTCATTTATCGGCATTTTTGGATTACTTTATTCGTTATTTTAGTTCGTCCGCAAACTTTGATATCTTACAGGTGGGGCCCTTCGCCCAATATGTTTACATAGATAAAAAAGCAGGACCTATCAGACCCCTACGGAACCATTTAAAACCACTTCCCAGCTAGATGCTTTTCCATTAATTACGACCCCCTGCTTTTTCTCCAGAAAAGCAGTCTTCAAGCCAATTTAAGGTTTTTCCCAAAGTTATGCCGTGCGACTTTTAATTTTTAAGTAAAAGTTTATGGGGGATTTTTGCAAACGTTTTTTGGAGCAAGAAATAAATCTACGCTTTCGCTCACGAACGTCTGTATACTTCAAAAAAAAGTTAGCAGTTTTTGTGAGGCAAGAACGTTTATTACAAAAAACCGTGCGGGGAGTTTTGATCAGATTTTTTTTCTTCTAAAAATTTTACCCATTGTCTCGTATTATGTTTCCATTAATTTTACAGACTAGGGGATGTGAGGGTCGGTCTGTAGTTCCCGGGTTGTGTCAAATCCCCTTTTTTTCTGTTTTGGAGAAACATTTGCAAGTTTCCAATCGCTGGGACTTTCCCGGGAATTTGGGATTTTTTAAAAATATTGAGAGAGGTTTGCAAATCTGGTGCTTCGCTCCTTTAAAACTCGGGGTTTTCAATACGTCTGGCCCCCGGGGGATTTGTTAAATTTTAAGTTTTCTTTGCTTTATTTTTGTGCCCCAAAGGAATTAAAATTTGATCAAGGAATTACGTTACTTTGACGCACCCCATTTTGCCGCCCCTTTAATTTTCAACTGTAAAAACGAAGCAAAGTAATCTTTAAAACTTCAGCCATCTCGATTTCATTAAAAATAATTTTATCGTTTACAAGTGCAATGGACCATTTTCGCTTTGACAACTTTTTTTGCGCACGTCACAAAACATTCTTTTGGGGTTTGATTTTAAGATACTTCAATATATAATTCAAGATTTTTTACTTTTTTTTATAATTTTTTGGTACGGCCGTAGTCTTTAAAATTGTTTAAAATCATTTTGTCACTTTGAGATGACAAGTATTTACGAGGCCCGTTTTTTCTGAAAAGCCCAGATTCGATTTCTTTTTCCACCACTTGGGTTTTTTTTTTTTATTTTTACATGGACGTCTTTTACCGACTGAAACACAAGACTTTCAGCATTTTTCAAAATAGTGTTAAATATCCCCCACGATTGTCTATTTTTCGTTTGATTTGATAGCACGCCCAAATCTGTTCTGAAAAAATCTCCTAATCTTTCAAAGTTACCGTTTAAAAGGGAAAAAATTTTTTCGTTGCTAACACTTTCTCTGTACACTTTGAGATTTTTATCAAAGGACACAATTTTTATGACGCTAGTGCCAAATTCAGGGCCAATATTCACATTATTTATTAAATCGGATTTGCGAAAAAAACAAGACCCAATATGTTGTGACCTCTCGTGGGTTTGTGAACATGTGAGTTAATAACTTTTAATAAACGCTGTAGAAGTCGGTCTAAATGAGGTTTTTAGCGGATTTCCCCAGGAAGGAATGGCTACTTGAAATCACCAAAATGACCAAATCGGATCATTCCCTTTTTATTAACTGGTCTTTTACAGTGGCTATCAGCGTTACTAGTGTGAATGGGGGTTAAGAGGGTCCGATTTAAAAAAAATTGAGCCGATTTTTAGCGCAAAAATAGAAAATCCCTTTTTAATTTCTCGTATTCTATGCCCGGGGAAGGAGGAGGAGGGGGAGGGGGAAGAGGAAGGGAAGAGGAAGAGGAAGAGGAAAGGAAGAGGAAGGGGAAGAGGAAGGGGAAAGAGGAGGGGGGGGAGGAGGAGGAGGAGGAGGGAGGAGGAGCCTAGGGGAGCGCTAGAGGAGGGCAATGACAAAAGGGGATGGGTGTTAGGGGGATTTGAGCGTGATTTTTGGGGGAAAACTTTTTTAAAGAAAAAAAGGGGCAGTGACCCAAGCAGGGGGGCCACCGGAGGTGTGGACCCCTAACCTCATCAAAGGTACACAACATAAGGGAAACCGCCACCCACCCAGAACCAAAAATTAGTAAATTTTTGAAGAATATGTATGTAAATATGTTTTGAATAATTTAGGGGTTTGCTTTAATGTACATACGTACAGTATGATGTGTAACAAAGACAATTAGCCTAAGTTAGAGTTTGAAAATAACAAATATCCCCAAAAAAGGCCAGTCACACGAGCAATTTTTCCGGCATTTTTGGGGGTTTTTGCTCCCAAAAAAGATCCCCCGAAACTGGTGACAAAGGTGGCGCGATTTTTTTCACAGGGCCCGTTTCGGCTACGAGAAATCTTTTTGGTGTTTTGTACCAAAAAGGATGCCCGACTGGGACAAAGGGTGCGCGTTGCCACCGGCCCCCGGGTTTCGGCTACGACATTTTTTGGTGTTTTGCTACCAAAAGATCCCGTCTGGTGACAAAAGGTGGCGATTGTCACAGGGCGTTTCGGCTACGGCATTTTTGGTGTCTTGCTACAAAAGATGCCCGTACTGGTGACACAAGGGTGCGCGATTTTGCACACGGCTTTTCGGTACGAGCATTTTCCCTCCCGGGGCATCTTCCAAAAGATGGAAAGGCTAAAGGGGTTTTATTCTTAAATAAACTAAAAACTGCTAAAAGCTAACTCTTTTGAAAAGCTAAAATCTAAAAAAGAAAATAATCCTTTTAACTAGAACTAAAAAAAAATAATATTAATTTAACAAACGCACACAAAAGAACCCCCGAAAAAGACGAGGTTTTTGCCGCTCTGAAAAATCCCCATATATATATATATTATATAATATTATATATATATATATATATTTTATATATATTAATATAATATATAATATATGACGAGGGTAATGAACGATGTTTTTGCCCCTTGAAAATCCTCAATATATATACCGTATAAAAATATATATATATATAATATTATAAAATATATATATATATATATAATATATATATATTATATATATATAATATATTTATATTATATATATATATATAATTTTATATTATATATATATATAAGATAAACGAAAGGTATTTTTTCCCCTTTTTTTCCTTATTTTCCCCTTTGGAAGCCACCCTTCCCTCAAAAAGTGCCATGACGTGCATCTGGGACCACAGGCTCCAAAATGTAAAAAAGGATGCCGCTACTGGTGCCAAAAGAACGAACATGCGCGACTCCGCGTTTGCTACCAAAAGATGCCGGATCAGGCGTCAAAAAGCCGATAGGGGTTTGCTACCAAAAGATCCGTATCAGGGGGTCAAATGATGCCTGTAAGGGTTTGCTACCAAAAGATCCGGTTCAGGCGTCAAATGAGCCGATAGGGTTTTCTACCAAAAGATGCCGGGATAGGCTAAAGTGCCGATCGGGTTTGCCCAAAAATGCCGGGATCAGGCGTCAACGATGCCCGATACGGTTTGCTACCAAAAAATGCCGGTATCAGGGGTAAAATGATGCCCGATACGCGTTTGCTACAAAAAATCCGGCATCAGGCGTCAAAAATGCCTGATACGGTTTGCTACCAAAAGATCCCCACAGGCGCAAATGAGCCCGATACGCGTTTTTCTACCCAAAAAAAGCCGGGGTCGGCGTCAAATGATGCCTGATACGCGTTTGCTACCAAAAGATCCGGGGATCAGGCGTCAAATGATGCCTGATACGGGTTTTCTACCCAAAGATGCCGGCATAGGCGTCAAATGATGCCGATACGGGTTTGCTACCAAAAGATCCGGGATCAGGCGTCAAAGATGCCCGATAGGGTTTTGTCCAAAAGATGCCGGAAAAAGGGGTCCTGTGAATGACCTTAACTCATATTTAATGTAACCTACGCGGCATTTTTCCCATCGCGCGTGACACCTCCCCCTGGAGTCAGAAAGACTCGTGCTTAATTTACTCTTTCTCTGCTATAAAAACACTTTAAAGTTTCATTTAGGTGTCATTTTAAAAGCTGAAAAATGCTATTACATTTTTTTTCTTTGTTATTTTTACTATATTTAATATATGATCGTAACTGGGTTTAAAATATAATTTTTCATTTAAATTTTGGGGTATTTTTTTTATAGGGAAAAAAGCTCTACCCCTATTTTACACTTCAGATTGGAAATACAGCTGATATCAGATTCCCCATGCCTTCAAACATATAAAATGAAGTTTAATTTATGTGTGTAGTATTTGGTTTCTACGATTTATTAAGTATGATGCGCGATGGATTCTGGGCCTCTACCGGGGCGCGGCCCCCCCCCCCCCCCTAATGCTCAATTTTTTTTCCACCCCTTCCAAATCAGTTATTCATGTTCAAACAATAGGAAAACAAATGGGGAAACTTTTTCACCCCGTATAAACCAGCATCAGGAGTCTCACCCACATCTGTTTGGTGCACGCGGAGGGGACCGACACCCTCACGCCGGGTCTCCTGTGCCAGTCTGATCGGGCCTCGCCCCCCGGGGCCCACCACGTGGGGCCGCATGTCGGGTGCCCCATTAAGGACAACCTTGTTTCACCGCCTTACGACCCTCGGCTGCCTCACGCAGCTTGCCTCGATAGCCTCCCGGGAGCCGGCGATGCCTTGGCGGCGGCGGCCCCCCACTCTCGGGGGCCCTCGAGGCTGACGTGTTGGCGGTGCGGTCTGGGGCAGGGCACCGCACGCGCCCCTTGGGGGAAATCCCTTTCCCCAGTTTGTGGACAGTGTCCCCCCCCCGGGGGCCCGATGACGTGTGCCGCTGCCCAGTGGCACCCGGGAGCAAACACCTTCCACCGTTTTTCCTTTTCCCGGTTTGCGCACCTTGTCGCGGGGGTCCACTCCTTTGGAGTCCTTGCCCGTACCCTTGACGCATTTTTCTTGGTGGGTGTGCGGGGGGACGCTCTCCGCCCCAGCCTCTGACCCCGGTGGGACAGGGATGCTGTCGCAGCATTTCCGCGACTTTACACCCAGCCTCCATTCCCCGGATCGTCGTCTGGGTCTTCATATGTAGTAAGAGCTTCTTATGCTTCTTTTTCCGCTTTTTACGCTTTTTTCGGGTCCCCCTTTATCTTTTCGGGGCGCTTCGCCCCTTTTTTTCAGCCTCAAGGGACCCCCCAAAGGTTTTTTGTAGGCCAGAATTGCATGAAACCCCCCAAAAGGATCAGCGGAGTCTTCCTTGGTCTTCCCGCACTGCTCAATTTCGTGGAAGCGATTCTCGACATTTTTTTAGTGTTCATCAATCTCGGCAGAAAAAAAACGGTCTCCTGATCATCCCGCTTACATCCTGGTTTGGGAAAGGGCTGCCCCCCGCACCATCGCCGGGGTGGCCTGGGGCCCGCTTTTTTGGCCCCCCCCCAATAAAAAATGGGCAAAGAAACACCCAACAATTAGCGCCAACGCATCCATGCAACACCCAGAAACACGGTGAGTGTTGTTGTGAAGGCCGCGTGCTCGTGTTTTGGCCCCCCCGCCACCTCCCCTCCGGAGCCGAGGAAAACCCCTTCGTCTCCACCGGGTGGTCCCCCAAAAGCACACCCACCGGGGGCCCGCAGGCCTCCTGGGGGGCTCGAGGTGGGGGGGGCGCAGAGGTCCCAGCCACCCCCGGGGAGGGACTCCCCTAGCTCAGAGCTGCCAGCCGGGTGGCGTGGAGGCCCTTTTCTCCCAGCCTGCACCACCCCGGACACCCCCAAGGGTCCCCCGCTCCTGAGGAGGGCCGGTAGAAATTCCGTTCTTTTCCCCCTTTCCCCCACCCTTTCACTATTTTTTTGAAACCCTTCCCCCTTTTTTTGCCTTGCCATATGCCAATGACCCCTGAGTCTGGCACATTCCCTTTTTTTTGGCATTAAAACATCAATCCTGAGGAGGCTTTGCGAGCCCACCCCGCCGGCCATCAACACACTGATCAGAGATCACGAGGATCAGAGAGAGAGAGAGAGGAGATAAGGCAGCAAGGAAAGAGAAGGGAAGGAATAAGGACAAGGCAAGAAGGAGGAAGTGAGGGAAGGGAAGGAGAAAGGAAAATGTTAAAGAGTAAGTGTACAATTGTAAAGTTGTAAAGGAGATAAGTCAATAAAACCCCCGGTTAATGGAGTGGCGGCATTAGTGTTCAGTGGGTGTTGTGTGATGCTGAGGAAACGGGAGACAGGGCCGTGTCGTGATCGAACCGTTGATGAATGATGACTGAAATGGTACTTACGAGTGACTTATGCGGCGCAAACAGAAGAGAGTGTTTTAGTGTGGCGGAGAAGAAATAGTAGAATACAAGAGATCGATTATGGTGATTTGATAATGATGATGTGATGTGATAATGGTTGATGTAATTGACAGCAACAGTAACCACGTCATCATCAACAGAAACAGTGTTGACTTTTTACTTGCACTTTTTTTTATTTGTTTAGCTTAAAAAAATCTGCTTTTAATTCTCCATGATTAGGTTAATAGGCATGTACGATATTATAACTTTGGAACTGCCAGAAAAACAACAAGGATGTTGATTCACAAAAAGCACACAACCACAGACATGAACACGAGATAACATGAGCTTAAGTCTTGTTTCCAGGGGTTAAAGCTGATAACCTTCATGGTGATGGAAAGCCGCGGTGCCCCGACTTGTGACAACGACCATGCACACACACCCATAGATCGCCATCCATGAGCTATACAGTCCCCATCAGGAGGGTGTGACAGCAGAAGATCGCGAGTCCATCACGTGATCAGACCACAGAGGTTAAAAGTTAAAAAAAACAAATACATTATCAATCATTGCAGATTCATGCGCTGTCTACCGTCTATGATATTTCGTGTGAGTGTGTGGTGTGGTGTGTGTGTAAGTGTGTGTGGGTAACTGTGCGATTTTGTGTGCTGTGTGTGTGTGTTGTGTGTGTGTGTGTGTGTGTGTGTGTGTGTGTGTGTGTGTGTGTGTGTGTGTGTGTGGTGTTTTATTCATTAATGATAATACATACATCGCGGTGTGATAGCGTGGTGGCTCACATACAAAAGCTCAGGGATTCACATTTGCGTTTTATGCGGATCGTCTCTTTAAAAATTAATTCCACTGTTCACCCCACCCAAAAAATAATAAAAAATTATACCATTTTAAAAAAAACCTCTGATATGAATGTTAATTGTATGTGTAATTGAAATGTGAGCGTGGACTGAACCAGGACCGCAGTGGACCGTCACGCTCTAAACCACTGAGCCACGGTGGACAGTGTGTGTGTGTTGTCGTGTGTGTTGTGTGTGGTGTGTTGTGTTGTGTGTGTGTGTGTGTGTGGACGGTGTGTGTGTGACGGTGGGTTGTGTGTACGGTGTGTGTGTGTGTGTGTGTGTGGGTGTGTGTGTGTGTGTGTGGTGTGTGTGGTGTGTGTACGGTGTGGTGTGTACGGTGTGTGTGTGTGTGTGGGTGTGTAGTGGTGTGTGTGTGGTGTGTTGTACGGTGTGTGTGTGTTACGGTGTGTGTGTTGTTGTGTGTGTGTGTGTGTGTGTGTGTGTGTGTGTGTGTGTGTGTGTGTGTGTACGGATCTTGTGTGTGTGTACGGTGTGTGTGTGTGTGCTGTGTACGGTGTGTACGGTGTTAGGGCTGTATGGGGACAGAAAGGAAACAGAAAGTATTGTAAACTTCACCAAAGTGTTCCTAACGCAGTGCTGGGAGATAAGGACACAAAAAAGGATTTAAAACTGATGAAAATGTCTTTCCCAGGTGAAATAAACAAGAGAAGAGTTAACAAGTTTGTTAATTAACGAAGTAGACGAAGTGGAAAGAGGAAGTAATGAAGCGATGCGATACCTAAGCGACAAAGTCACAGAAGAAGAATGTGTGTGTGTGTGTGTTGTGTGTGTGTGTGTGTGTGTGTGTTGTGGGTGTGTGTGTGGTGTGTGTGTGCCCTTAGTGGTGTGTGGTGTTTGTTGTGTCCAACATACATGCAAAGAGAAAATGAGCGAGAAAAATATCATACTTCTTATGACTTCATTATCAGATATGGTAGGACTGACTATGACATGACATGACATGACAAGCATGACATGTCAGTCAGTCACAGTCAAAGTAGATCATTCTTCGATCTACATTATTATTATTATTATTATTATATTAATATATTAATCATTATTATATCTAATATTTTATTACTCATTATCAATATGTTCAGAATTCATTATTAACAGTTGCGAGGGAGTACTTTATTCCTGAGCAGTCCTGAATAAAGTCATAATAACAATAATAATAAATAATAATAATATAATAATAATAAATTAAAATAATAATAATAATAATAATAATAATAATCAGAAAAATAATTAATAATAATAAAATACTAATAATAAAAATAATAATAATAATAATAATAATAATAATAAAAAATAACAAACAATAATAATATAACAATACTGCATGGGTCGCCCTAGTTCATGGCTCAAGATGTTTCCTTGGAGACACAGCGTTTCCTGTCCCCCTTGAGCAAAG
>JACEEZ010002567.1:65883-68383 GCA_016584305.1 Chionoecetes opilio | reverse complement strand
TCACCACCACCACAACCACCACCATTAGCACCACCACCACCACCCCCACCACCACCACAACACCTTCATCACAAACTACCATCATCACCACCACCACCAACATCATCACAACCACAACCATCACCCCCACCATTCATAATCACCACCACCACCAATCATCACAAAAACACCACACCCACCACCATCATCACAACCACATCACCACACCATCACCACCACTCCCAACTACCATCACCATCACCACCATACCACCACCAATCACCACCACCACCCACCATCACCACCATCACCACTACCACCACACACCACCACCACAACACCACCACCATTACCACACCACATACCACCATAACCCCCACCACCACACCACCACACCACCACCTCACCACCACCACCACCACCACCACCATTACCAAAATGACCATCACTACACCATAACCCCCACCTACACACCACACAACACCACCACCACCACACCATCATCACATCACACCACCACCACCACCACCACACCACTAAGACAAAAAGTTACAAAAAACATGGGAAAAAACCCCACCGTCACCATCACTACCAAACAAAAACAAACAACAAAACCAACTTATTCTTACGTTTTCCTTCCCAATGTATTAGAGAAGTAGGTAGGGCAGCCAACACCAGAGAGAGAGAGACGAGAGAGAGAGAGAGAGAGAGAGGAGAGAGAGAGAGAGAAGAGAGAGAGTGAGAGAGAGAGAGAGAGAAGTCGATGAGAGAGATAGAGATGAGAGAGAGAGAGGGGGTGATGATAAACACGTAAAGGAGACAAGGTAAACCCTTCGCCCATCACAGATAAGAATCGGTGTATTTCCGTGTGTTATGGTTACGCGTCTGATATCATGTTGAGGAGGAGAGGAGGAGGAGGAGGGGAGGAGGAGGAGGAGGCGGAGGAGGCGAGGAGACTGGAAGGATGAGGACAAGGATGACGATAACGAGTAGAAAAGGGGCAGAGATGGAGAGGACAAAATAACAATAATGATAAGGATAATGATATTAATGATGATAAAACAATGATAATGATCAGAAAAGATTACTATAATTCACCGCTGTCAGTTCTGTCTGTCAGTACAGCTAAGGCTCCCATTTCTGTCCCATGTTTCACCAAACTCAGGCAATCAAGGTCATTCCTCAGGTGGTTATCAGTTCAGGTTTATTCAATTTTTTTCATTAGTAATAGGAAGCTCTAAGTTTTCTGAAAGGGTAACAGTTGGTGATCGCGTTTCAGCTCGTGGGCAAGACTTGTAGGTGAACTAAACACTCACAACACACACACACACGCACACGCACACGCACCACACACACCACCACACACACACACACCAATACAAACACATACACACACACAACACACACACACACACACAAACACACACACACACACAAACACATACACACATATACACACACACACAAACACATACACACACATACACACACACACACACACACACACACACACAAACACATACACATATACACACACATACACACACACACACAAACACATACACACACATACACACACACACATACACACACACACACACACACACACACACACAAACACATACACATATACACACACATACAAACACATACACACATACACACACATACACACACACACAAACACATACACACACATACACACACACACAGACACACAAACACATACACACACATACACACACACACACAAACACATACACACAAACACACACATACACACACACACACACACACACACACACATACACATACACATACAAACACATACACACATACACACACATACACACACACACCACACACACACACACACACGCGGTACTTCCCCCATCCTACAAGTCGTCACCTTTCCCCGCCTGGCCAATCAGAAGGCCGGGAGGAGGAAATAAAGGCAAGTAAAGATATACCAAAGTATCTTTTAAGTTACTTTGGTACTTTGATAATAAAGTTAATTACTCACTGTATCAAAATTTGAACCGAAAATAGAAATAACATAAGAACATAAGAAAATAAGGAAGCTACAAGAGGCCGTGAGACCTACAGGCGGTAGTACAGAAAAGCAGAGTACCAAAGATTCTTTTTGAATAAAGACACGGCCTTAAAGAAGACCGTGTAACACGAGCGATATTTTCCGGCATCTTTTGGTATTTTGCTACCAAAAGATGCCCGTAGTGGTGGCAAAAAGTGCGCGTGTTGTCACACGGCGTTTCGGGTACGAGCATCTTCCTACCAGAGTAGCGAAGATCTTCTATCTTCGCTACTCTGCTTCTACTGGCATCTTCCGGGGCTCGGTTGGTAGAGCTGTGGGCTCGCGTGCAGCGTCCCTGCATTCGGTCAGCGGTTTGAGTCCACCAGGTTCGTCCTGACGTGGTGGCGCTTTGTATAGTCAATACCGTTTGTGGTACTGCAAAGTTAGATAGGATAAAAGTATCTTATCTTCCCCGCGAAAAAAAACAAA
>JACEEZ010002567.1:60408-65627 GCA_016584305.1 Chionoecetes opilio | reverse complement strand
TGGCGTACTTGCAAAGTGTCTAGATAGGATAAAAGTATCTCATCTTCCGGGACCCGCGACCAAAAGAAACACAATGGATCGTGCAAGAAGACTTCGTCTGACTGCTATTGGCCTCAATGTGTGTATTTTGGCACATTATATGCCAAACAAAACGTCAGTGGACTCGTTCTTGGCTTCTAAGAAGAAAGAACGAGAGTATATACTTATATGTACTGATATAAGCCTTTATCTGTATAGACTTATTTTCCCTATATCCTATATACAGCTATAGTCATTATATACAGCACTTATTTTCCCTAAACATATAACATATATATATTTAGAGATGCTACAGCATCTCTTGACCACCCAAGATTGGTCATTTCTCGTTATTTCACTGAAATGTGTAGTTCATACGAAGTCTTGCTTGGCGTCGGTTGCTCCAATGTAAACAAAGATGCCAGTACTGGTGGCAAAAGAACGAACATGCACGACTCCGCGTTTGCTACCAAAAGATGCCGGTATCAGGCGTCAAATGGTAGAAAAATACCAAAAGATGCCGGAAAAAGTGTCCGTGTGACACGGCCTTCAGATTAACAGAAAACTGAAACAATATATAAGACGTTATTTAGATTCACAAGCTGACTTACCTTAGCTCTGTGCGTAGAGTATAAAGTATAGTATATGTATATAGTAAAGTATAGTATATATAGTATAACATAGTATAGTAGTAAATCCTTATACAATTTGGTGAGAATCCACATTTTCTAGTAAAGTAAAAGGTCATCAACATCATCAGCTTGTATCATTCTTAAAACTATTAATTCAAGAAAACAAATGAAAAACCTGACCTTATTCTTTTGTTAACTTTATTTCCACACTTATAAAACCAACTTTGCCAACATTCTAGTAGATATAAAAGTTCACACAGATAATCATAATAGAAAAATATGGTAATTAATTATATACATGTATTATATTTTAGTGTAATGATAGAAAACTAAAGAAGTCAGTGACGATAATTTTTCATTTGCTTTGATGAAAACACGTCTGAAATATTCACGGCTCTCCTTTCAAAGTGTTGAAGGCACACGAGGTTATCTTGATCAGACAACGTGATCCACCTCAGTGTTCCTCCAAAGAGCCGCGGCCTTGCTGGCTCTCCTGGCCCTCATTGTGGCTCCCGCGGCCCTGCTGGCTGTTCCTCTGGCCGTGCTGTCTGTACTCGCGGCCGTGTTGTCTGTACTCACGGCCTTGTTTGTACTCGCAGCCTTGTTGTATATAGTCACAGCCTTGTTGTCTATACTCGCGGCCTTGTTGTTGATAATACTCCCGGCCTTGCTGTTGATAATATTCACGGCCTTGTTGTTGGTAGTATTATTGGCCTTGTTGATAATATTCACGGCCTTGTTCATTGTAGTACTCATAGTCTTGTTCCTCGTAGTACTCGCGGACTGAGTGGCAAGGGCCCGCCCGCCCGCCTCGGCGGGCGGGCGGGCGGGCGGCGGGCGGGCGGGCGGGCGGGCGGGCGGGCGGGCGGGCGGGCGGCGGGCGGGCGGGCGGGCGGGCGGGCGGTCGGTCGGTCGCGTCGGTCGCTCGGTCGGTCGCTCGGTCGCTCGGTCGCTCTCTCGCTCTCTCGCTCTCTCGCTCTCTCTCTCTCTCTCTGCTCTCTCTCTCTCTCTCTCTCTCTCTCTCTCTCTGTGTGTCTGTCTTTTTGTCTCTCCTCTCTCGCTCTCTCTCTCTCTCTCTCTCTCTCTCTCTCTCCTCTCTCTCTCTCTCTCTCTCTCTCTCTCTCTCTCTCTGTGTGTGTCTGTCTTTTTGTCTCTCTCTCTCTCGCTCTCTCTCTCTCTCTCTCTCTCTCTCTCTCTCTCTCTCTCTCTCTCTCTCTCTCTCTGTCTGTGTGCTGTCTTTCTCTTCTCTCTCTCTCTCTCTCTCTCTCTCTCTCTCTCTCTCTCTCTCTCTCCTCTCTTCTCTCTCTCTCTTCCTCTCTCTCACCACACATTAACATTAATTCTCTCTACTCTTTCTCTCACACACACACACACACACACAAACACACACACACACACACACACATCACACACACACACACACCACACACACACACACACACACACACACACACACACACACACACAAAACACATACACACCACAGACTGTGTATTAATCTCTCTATAATATATATAAGACATTATAAAGTTCTTTGGGAGGAACTCTGCATCTATATTTTATTGATAACATAGGAAAAAAGTGGCTTTAGTTTTTCACTCCATTTGATTTTCATTTCATAATCAATCACGTTTAGTTAATTCAAATCTAGCAATCACGGTTTATGTTTCATTTCATTATCAATCACTGTTTCTAGTTTTATTTAATTTATCAATCACGCTTAAGTTCATTTCATTATGCAATCACGCGTCTAAAAGTTGCATTTCAATCAATCACGTCTAGTTACATTCTCATTATCAATCACGTCCTAGTTTCATTCATTATCCATCATCGTTAGTTTCATTTCATTATCAATCACGTTCTAGCTTCATTTCATTATCATCATCGACTTCTAGTCTTCATAGTCATTATCAATCAACGTCTAGTTCATATTCATTATCAATCACGTCTAGTGTCATTTCATTATCAATCACGTCTAGTTTCATTTATTATCAAATCACGTCTAGTTTCATTCATATCAATCACGTCTAGTTTCATTCATTATCAATCACTCTAGTTCATTCAGTCATCAATCACGTCTAGTTTCATTTCAGTATCAATTCACGTCTAGGTTTCATTCCTTATCAATCGGTAGTTTTTTTAATAACACTCTATGTTGACTATTCCTCTCAAATGTCGGGAAGATAGTGAATTGCTTGTGGCTCCATGAATATCCTCAGGATGAAATTCAATGTTTATTTGGATTATTGTATTCGCCTCCATAGTTGAGGATGTCAGTATTCATTTGAGTGATACATAGAAGAAAGACTACGAATTATATGGAGGTAACCAGATTTTGTTTAAATTAACCTTATGGTTGTGTATTTTTGAAGATCATTAACATTAAACCCTTCACGCCCAGATCTTCTTTGCTATATAAAATCAGCTGTTGTTAGCATAAAATCACGAAAAGTAACGGGCTCTATACCAAATTAGTTTAGCCGGACAAGGGATACTAAACATGATCTAAATCTATGAAATATTGCTTATAGTCACAAAAAATTGCCCTAATGGTACCCAAATTACAATGGAATTACGTACTGTCCTCAAGGGTTAATTAGGAATAGTAATAACTCACAAAAAGACAACAAAATGAGGTTAATTTGAACACCATGAGTCTTGGTCGAGGAAATATATTATATATATATATTATAATATATATATATATATATAATATATATATATATATATAATATAATATATATATATGTAATAAATATTAAAAAAACATATATAGTTATAAACCACAAATAAACCAAAAAAATCTTTAGATGAACAAAAAATAATAAATAAACTTTAAGAAACCGAAAAATCTCAGCTTAACAACAAAAATATATAAACTTTAAACAAACCAAAAATCTAGCTTAACACTAGAGTCAGGAAGGAGTTAGGTGATTGGAAAACCTTCAGTCAACGGTAAAAGCTCGGTAAGTCATCGTGTTGGACGTCACCTGCAAAGGTCGACAGTGACCTTATGGCACTGTTGGTCAATGGGGTGTTTTAAACATGTAGCAATATATTCTTTCTCAACCACAGTTTGTTGTTTGTTGTTTGTTTTGGTCAATGTCTGCTGTCTTTCGTCAGTGAGCGTCGTCTTGTACCGAGATTAAAGACTTACTATCTATCTATCATCTATCTATCTATATATCTATCTTGTCTAGCGATTTTGTCTATATATCTATCTATCTATTGTATCTATCTTTAAAAGTCTATAGATATTGAGTCTACCACCTTTATTGATAACTAAGGGGTCTTTTCTAGTGCGGAATATGTGTCTATGTGTATATGTGTATGTATATGTGTTGTGGTCAGTCTACTGAACTAAACCAATCCCGCCCAGATCTTTCCTTTGCTATATAAAACCGTATGTGTTAGCCATAGTGAGTAACAAAAAGTAACAAATATACCAAAAATAAGCAAGTCGACAAGAATACTAAACAGGTCATCAGCTATAAAAATGTGATGATAATTAAAATCGTCTAATGGTACAAATTTACAATGTAAAAATACGCTCTGGCCTCAAGGGGTTAAGCCGAAATTCTAAATAATCATGAACACTGATATATTATTGCAACACTCACCAACTATCCACCTACCTATACATACACACCCAACACGCCCACACCCACACATACCACCCCTTCCACCACACACACTCAGACACCCCTCAAACCCCAACACAGAAAACACCACACCCCCAAAACAGACAACACCACCCACCACACCCCAAAACAGGGACACCCTACAACACCCCCAACACAGAAAAAACCACACACCAACACAGACAACACAACAACCCAACAGAAACAATCCACACCCAAACAAAGAAAACACTACACCCAACACAGACCACACACAACCCTCACAACCCAACACAGACAACACCAACCCTCCACACCCAACACAGACACTAAACCACACATCCACAACCGAGCACCAGACAACACCAACCCTCACAAACCAAACACAGACAACAACACCCTCCAAACACCAACACAGACACCACCCACCCTCCACAACCCAACACAGACAACACCACACCTCACACACCCCAACACAGACAATCCCCCACTCCACCAAACCCAACACAGGAAACCCCACAAAACCTACACAACACAACACAGACAACACCACACCCTCCACACCCCAACACACAGACAACACCACACACTCCACACCCCAACAACAAGATACCCCCACTCCACCACACCCCAACACAGACACCCCAAAACCACTCCAAAACCCAACACAGGACAACACCACACCCTCCCAACCCAAACACAGACAACACCACCACTCCACACCCCAACACACACCCCCACTCACCACACCCAACACCGAAACCGCCAACCTCCACAAACCAAACACAGACCACACCACACCCTCCACACCAACAGACAACACACACCGCTCTACACCCCAACACAGACACACCCAACCCTACAAACCCAAAACAATTCAACACCACACCGCTCTAACCCCAACACAGACACCCCCCACTACACACACCTACAACACAGAAACACCACC
>JACEEZ010002567.1:42908-55408 GCA_016584305.1 Chionoecetes opilio | reverse complement strand
GGAAACCTTATAGGACAACATGAATTAGGATTTTTGTATTTAAGGACCGAAAACTAATCAAAATGTTTTAGTATTCCACAAGTGTTGCTGGGCCCTTCGGACCCATGTATTGATGTTTGTAGTAGTAGTATATATTATACAACAAAGTGAGTGCAAACTCCAACCGTGTTGTTGCTGTCGTTGATCACTGGTCAAAGTGCTTCGGAGTAGACCACGTTCCGTGTGATTCCACGGGGCGCCACCACTTCGACGGCATCAGCACAGTCAACCCTTGACAGGCTGACGTAGAGTTGGTCGTGCGTGAACACGGGTGTAGGCAAGGAAACTCCCACGTAGCTCTTGGTCTGGTCCTGGCACTTGTTGATCGTCATGGCAAATGCAACACGGATGGGAAATTGCAGACGCATGCGGAATTTAGTGCCAGACGCTGCCTGCGTGATGATGGGTACGCGAGGCAGGTAGAAGTCGTCGCCTCGGCTGCTCGGTTGAAGCGCTTTACAGCGTAAATTGATCGTGATCGTGACGCTTTCGGACTCGCCTTCGCCTTCGCCTCGGAAATATAATATATATCTCAATATATAAAATAAGTATATGTATAATTATAATGTATATTATATAAGTATAATATATGAATAAATGTTGTATAGTTAAAATATACCGTCAGAAGCATATATTAACCCAAACACGGCTGTCCTGCCGGCCGGTAGCAGTACAGTACAGAGGTAAGCATAGAGGGTAGCAGTACAGAGGGACGCATAGATGATAGCAGTAAGAGGTACGCATAGAGGATAGCAGTACAGTACAGAGGTATGCATAGAGGATAGCAGTACAGAGGTACACATAGAGGATAGCAGTACAGAGGTACACATAGAGGGTAGCAGTACAGGGGGTACGCATAGAGGATAGCAGTACAGAGGTACGCAAAAGAGGAGAGCAGTACAGAGGTATGCATAGAGGATAGCAGTACAGAGGTACACATAGAGGATAGCAGTACAGAGGTACGCATAGGGATAGCAGTACAGAGGTACACATAGAGGATAGCAGTACACAGGTACACATGAGGATAGCAGTACAGAGGTAGCATAGAGGATAGCAGTACAGAGGTACGCATAGAGGATAGCAGTACAGAGGTATGCATAGAGGATAGCATAAAAGAGGTACGCATAGAGGATAGCAGTACAGAGGTACGCATAGAGGGTAGCAGGGACAGAGGTACACATAAAAAAGGATAGCATACAGAGGTACACATAAGGGGGATAGCAGTACAGAGGTACGCATAGAGGATAGCAGTACAGAGGTACGCATAGGGATAGCAGTACAGAGGTACGCATAGAGGTAGCAGTACAGATTTTACGCATAGAGGATAGCAGTACAGAGGTACGCATAGAGGATAGCAGTACAGTACAGAGGTATGCATAGAGGATTTGCAGTACAGAGGGACGCATAGAGGATAGCAGTACAGAGGTACCATAGAGGATAGCAGTACAGAGGTACACATAGAGGATAGCAGTACAGTACAGAGGTATGCATAGAGGATAGCAGTACAGAGGTACGCATAGAGGATAGCAGTACAGAGGTACACATAGAGGATACAGTACAGAGTACACATAGAGGATAGCAGTACAGAGGTACGCATAGAGGATAGCAGTACAGAGGTACGCATAGAGGATAGCAGTACAGAGGTATGCAAGAGGATAGCAGTACCAGAGGTACGCATAGAGGATAGCAGTAACAGAGGTTACGCATAGAGGATAGCAGTACAGAGGTACACATAGAGGATAGCAGTTTCAGAGGTACGCAAGAGGGGTAGCATTTCAGAGGTACACATAGAGGATAGCAGTACAGAGGTACGCATAGAGGAGCAGTACAGAGGTACGCATAGAGGATAGCAGTACAGAGGTACGCATAGAGGATAGCAGTACAGAGGTACGCATAGAGGATAGCAGTACCGAGGTAAAGCATAGAGGATAGCAGTACAGTACAGAGGTATGCATAGAGGATAGCAGTACAGAGGTAACGCATAGAGGATAGCAGTACAGAGGTACGCATAGAGGATAGCAGTACAGAGGTACGCATAAAAGGATAGCAGTACAGAGGTATGCATAGAGGATAGCAGTACGAGGGACCATAAGGATAGCAGTACAGAGGTACGCATAAAGGGGTAAAACAGTACAGAGGTAGCATAGAGGATAGCAGTACAGAGGTACACATAGAGGATAGCAGTACAGAGGTACGCATAGAGGATAGCAGTACAGAGGTACGCATAGAGGATAGCATTTCAGAGTTACGCATAGAGGATAGCAGTACAGAGGTACCCCATAGAGGATAGCAGTACAGAGGGACGCATAGAGGATGCAGTACAGAGGGACACTAAGGATAGCAGTACAGAGGTACGCATAGAGGATAGCAGTACAGAGGTACGCATAGAGGATAGACAGTACAAAAGGTACACATAAGGATACAGTACAGAGGTACGCATAGAGGATAGCAGTACAGAGGTACACATAGAGGATAGCAGTAAAAGAGGTACGCATAGGGATAGCAGTACAGAGGTACGCATAGAGGATAGCATTTCGAGGTACACATAGAGGATAGCAGTACAGAGGTACACATAGAGGATAGCAGTACAGAGGTACGCATAGAGGATACAGTTTCAGAGGTACGCAAGAGGATACCCGTACAGAGGTACGCATAGAGGATAGCCGTACAGAGGTATCATAGAGGATAGCAGTACAGAGGTACGCATAGAGGATAGCAGTACAGAGGTATGCAAGAGGATAGCAGTACAGAGGTACACATAGAGGATAGCAGTACAGAGGTATGCATAGAGGATAGCAGTACAGAGGTATGCATAGGGATAGCAAATACAGGGGTACGCATAGAGGATAGCAGTACAGAGGTACGCATAGAGGATAGCAGTACAGAGGTACGCATAGAGGATAGTGAGGTACTGTGCAGTACAGAGGTACGCATAGAGGATAGCAGTACAGAGGTACGCATAGAGGATAGCAGTGACAGAGGTACGCATAGAGGATACGCAGGTCTAGAGGTACAGTAAAGAGGTACACATAGAGGATAGCAGTACAGAGGTACACATAGAGGATAGCAGTACAGAGGTACGCATAGAGGATAGCAGTACAGAGGAGCGCAGTAGCGGAGGAGCGATTGGTGCTCGATCGCAAGTCGAATACAATTTCGAGAAATAGAACGCTGGCAGAGTTTGGATAGCTTACAGCCGCTGCTCAACACAGTTTTTAGCCCAAAATCCCCCTTTAAAATTATTCAATCGACATGGTACCAAGCCGTTTACCACCTAAGATTGATTTGCGATTTTTTTAGCCTACCCTCAGCATAATAGAATATACAGTTACGGCTACCCAAAACAGACAGACAGACACACGGCTACTGCTATAGCAAAACAGACAGACAGACTCACGGCTACTGCTATAGTATATTAGATAGATAAGGTGGATAATATAAAATTAACATAGGAAGGGAAATAATAGAAGGAGGACAGGAAAGGATGTTGAGGAGGGAGGCTGGGCTGGGAGACGAAGAAGAGTAAGAGGGAAGAGATAAAACACTCCAAAGTTATGTTTAATGTATCTGATAACGTTAACACTCACGTCTTCTCGGTCCTGTAGTCAATACGTCCTATACATCTTACCTGTAAATATAAACAAAACAAATATCAGGCGACGGAAATTTGCAGATAAGAAAAAAACCCAGCAAATTCCCCACAGCAACCCCACACAAACATGAGTCTACGGAGTTAGTGAAATGCGGCAAGGCGTACCGCAGAGGGTTTTCCTGTAATCTAATACTCTTAATATTGTTTTTAGCTTAAAACCCCGCGTCAAAATGATTCAATCGACATATGACAAGCCGTTTACCACCTACGATTTATTTGCGATTTGTTCAGCCTACTCTCATCAAAATTGAATTTACAGTTTCGGCTACCGAAAATAGACAGACTGACAGACAGACAGACATACATACATACAGACAGACAGACAGACAGACAGACAGACAGACAGACAGACAGACAGACATATAGACAGACAGACAGACACACGGCATCTTCTATAGTATATTTGAAGTGAAATAACCAAAGGAAGAGTTGACAAGTCTGTAAACTAAGGAGAAGGAAGTTTGAAGAGGACCTATGAAGCAAAACTAAGCGACAAAGGTCACAAGAAGAAGAAGAAGAATAAAACAGAAGGGTAAGGCATAGTAGAGGGTGAGGTGAAGGTAGGAGGAGACATGAGAAGGAGGTTTGAAGACGACCTATGAAGCGAAACTAAGCGTCACAAGAAGAAGAAGAAGAAAAAAACCCCAGAAGGGTAAGGCATAGGAGAGAGAGAGAGAAAGAGGAGACATGAGAAGGATTTGATTTGATACATTTATTAGGACAAAAAATACATACAGTCACATATGTGCTAAGGCCTACCTAGAGACACACATGAGAGGGATATGCCGTTGTCCCAAAGGACGTGTATGGGTGCCTAGGCAGTCCCCGCCCTGAGCATACTGATCATAAGTACATTACTAAACACTGCATAAATGTGATAAGAATGACTTACATAAAAGTTTGGCTGTCCAGCATTGTACATAAATCTACCTACCATTACATTACCATCTATAACATACTGTTGTTTTTCTTTATTTTATTTTTATCCTATATCTTTACTATGAGGTATCCCATATTATAGATATATACACACATACATATACATATACATACATATATACATATACATATATATATATATATACATAGACGCACACATACACATACACATACACATATACACACACATGAGCAGATGTAGATATACATACATTCATACATACACACATACATACACATGTATATGCACACATATATACACATGCATACATATATACGCATACACACATACACATACAGACAAACATACACATACGTATACATACATACACATATTCGCACACATGCATACATATACACGCATACATACACACACATATACATTCACATATACGTACACAGATGTACATATACACACATACATGCATATACAGACATATACATACATACATACATATATCCACACCCACACATACACATATACACACATATGCATACTCACATATATATACTATTGCATTATTATCCATATCTACTATATCTACTATTTTGCCGTTGCACTTATCCTGATCCCATAAGACGCTGGAGGCTGGTTTTCCGTAATGCCGCATCAACCTGACCGTTGTTTGTCATCCAGATAACTTGGTCCGTGACATTATCTATATCGGGATGTCTGAAAGTTGCCAAAGATGGACACTGCAGTATGTAATGTTGCAAGGTGTGGGACCTGAGTTGCTGGCATAATCTACATTTTTTGTCGTCCTCGGGCACGTTCATTCCCAGTTCCCAGTAAAAGGGGGACCCCAACCTAAGTCTCATGAAGACTGTGTCTTTCCATTTAGTTCTGTGTTTGCCGTATGAGAAGTGTGTCTGCAGTGCAACATTTGTATAGTGTGCCATGAGCGGATGGTTGGCATATTTGTTTTTTCCATCCTGGTTTGTCAGTGTCGTTTTGAATGTCCCTAATCTGAGTCTTGACTTGTCTCATGGACAGTATGCCCTGGATATCTACTGAGTCCCTGCACGTTGCCTGCTTGGCGATGTCATCCACCCTTTCATTGAGAGTTATCCCTACATGGATGGCACCCAAATGAAGGTCACGGATCTACCTGTCCTTTCAATGCCCTGCAAAATACCCATACACTCGTTCACTATCTCCTCAAAAACAGGGTGTGAACTCCTGAGGGATTCCAGAGCTCCCCTGCTGTCTACTAAAAATATGTGTCCCCAACACCATCCTTGACTTTCCCAAGGCCAAGGAGTATGGCAGAGAGCTCAGCCTGAGTAGAGGAAATAGCATCAGACAGTCTATAAGCATGATGGGTGTCCGTGACCACGCCATGTACATCATACTGCCTCACCAGAATACCACACCCGGCCCCTGCCACTCTCCATGACAGACCCGTCACACCACACGTGTGTACTGTTCGCCTGCCAGAAAGGTGAAAGTTTCTCCAAGAAAATGTATTTAAGTTCATGTGGAGCATACATGTGCTTTTTTCTTATCCAGTGGCGATATTATTATGGTTACTTGTGTTGTTCTGCCACGGAGGGCCCCTCTTATGTCGTCCCTGTGTTTCACAGCTGTTCATCAGGTCATACCTATCTATATCTGCCACTAGTGTAGCTAGAAATCCTCTCCGGCCCTGTTTCCTAAAAGTTTGTGAGCCCAGCAAGTCCAGTGGTGGACACTATCAACTAATGTGGCCCCTCCCTTGGCCCTCATATGCCTTACGCAGCTGCCGAGTTAACTTGGGAGACCTTGTCTTTGAGAGCAGGGAGGCTGAGTTCCATTCTCATGCAGTCTACCATCCGCATTTTTAGGGCAGTTTAGGATGATCCTCATGGCAGTGTTTTGTAGCTTCTCAAGTTTTTTCCATCCTTCCCGAGCCAAAGCAAGAGAGGACAGGACTAGCATAATCTATTAAAGACCTGATAGTGCTGATGTACATGGTCCTCAGCACAGGAACTCCGACACCATTCCACTCCAGGCTAAAGCTTTCATGGGTTGGAGTCGCGCCCTACACTGCGTTACCAGGTGGGTCAGCTCCGCCTCTTTACTATCAGCTGAGTATCCTACATGCATTCCGAGGTACTTATAGGATCTCACTCTTGCAACGTTTTTGTTGTTGACGGTTAGGTGTATGTCCCCAACTGCTCGACATTGAAACTTTGTCTTTTCCTCATTTAACACGAGACCCATTCTCTGGGTCACAATCGTGAACTTGTCTAGGGCAATTTGCATATTACGTACATCTCTACTCTGAAGGAGTGATGTCGTCAGCGTAAATCACAGCATTTACATTGTGAGATAGCTCTAAGGAACCGACTTTATTCATCAAAATATTGAATAGCATGGGGCTTAATACACCACCTTGAGGAGTGCCAAGAGTAAATGCTTTCTGGTCAGATAAGGAACCCTGAAACAGGACTCTCGCCTTCCTGCCATGGAGATAATCGCCTATCCAGTGGAGGAGCCTGCCACCCATACCCATAGTAGCAAGTTCATACAGTATAACTTCACCCATGGCCTTGTCAAAGGCGCCTTTTAGGTCTATAAAGACGCGGCAGTAATCAGCCTCATGGGATAAACACCTTATAACAGCATCAGCTGTTCCCTTCCCCTTAATGAAACCAAACAGATTATCGCTGATGTCATCGCCTACTCTATACATTAATCTCTCCAAGAGGACTCTCTCCATCATTTTAGAAAAGCATGTTGTTAATGATATCGGTCTATAGCCTCCACTGACCTTAGGGACAGGGATTATGATCGCCTCCTTCCATGCTTTGGGCAGCCTCCCTTCCCTAAAACTCATGTTAAATAGTCGTAACAGTGGTCCGTCGTGTATACTAGCTAAGCAGTTAAGTATTTCATAGGTAATACCATCAGCTCCTGGAGCAGTAGATTTTCCGTTTTTTATGGCTCGCAACAATTCATCCTGAGTAATATCCACATCTGTTTCATCTCCCACGTTTAGGGCAGTGAGGATAGAGGATCTCCCACGTTTAGGGCAGTGAGGATAGAGGATCTCCCACGTTTAGGGCAGTGAGGATAGAGGATCTCCCACGTTTAGGGCAGTGAGGATAGAGGATCTCCTCTCAACCTCCCATTCTCCTACCGCATCGTTTACAGTCTGAGGAAGACTGGCAGCACTAGCCTCATATGCCCACTTTGTTATAAGCTCATTTGCTACCTTCTCTGGGTGTGGGTGTGCCACAAAGCTGGCTCTCTTCCCCCTGACTTTGTTAACTGCCCTCCATATTTCAGGGACGTTATTACAATCACCCAATTTGTTTGCAAATTGCTTCCAGTACTCGCCGCGTGTTTCCTTCCTCATGGTCCCCAATATCTTAGCTGTCTCTAGGAGTGTGTCCCTGGTAGCAGCATCTCGCCCAGATTCTACCCATTTTTTATGCGCCACCCGTAACATTCGCGTGTGTGCCTGCAACGCTTTGTCGTATGGATACTTTTTAGCCCTTGACTTTGTGTACTTTTGTTTTGTTGCGCGCTGATTACGCTGATTATCACAAAGAACTGTCTCAATAGCGTAAGCCATGTCATGATAGAATTTATCAATGCAGGTTGGACGATAATTAGCATACCAGAGTGAGATTTTTGATATAAAGTGGTCAACCTTATCCTTTGGCAAAGACAGACGCTTTCTGTCATAGTATACCTTTCTTTTCGTTAAAGGTAGTCTGATCCCGATAGCAAAGTGATCACTCAGCAGATCACTGATTACGTTACAAATGCCAGGCGCCCCCTGGTGGTTAACTAAGCAAGCGTAATCGAGTCGCCCTCCCTGTATGTGCGTTGCTTCTTGGGAGCCCAGTAATCGGGCTTGAGGGAAGTCACTCAAGAACTGAACCAAGCGTGTACCGTTAACATTAGTTTTCCCTCCTGATTCTAGTGACCTGTGCCTGGCATTGAGATCCCCAGCCACCAGCGTCATGACACCCTGGAATATGGGATCAGGAAGAGCAGTCACACCAAAGCAATTACTGGACACATACAAATTGATCACATTCATAACACAATCCTGAAAATGAACTTCAACACACACTCTCAATACCATCCTTTTTGTCAGGAGCCTCCAGAAGCACGGACGGAATAGTGCTCTTTACATAAGTGGAGACACCCCTTACACCCACCGAGGCCTGGAGGTGATGCCCTACATAACCATTTAGCTTAAGGGCTGTCCCACATTTATCCCCGGTCTCCTGCAGAAGTATTATGTCGGTGTTGTGTTGTGTGACATAGCAGTGTACATCAGCAATTCTGCTGGAGGTGAGAGATCGAACATTCCAAGAGAGCACTGTGAGGCTATTTACTTCCATCTTCCAAATCAATGTCCGGCTCACCTGTCAATATGTTCACCATCAGCGTGGCAAACGTAGTCATTTGTTTCTGTATTAACATCCAAGCCTTAGTAATCTTTTCTTTTCCGTCGTCACTATCCTTACATTTTTCTAAGGAACCTTTGACATTAGTAATGCACTGAGTACTGAACATATGGCTGTGTGGGGTTTTTTCCTTTTCTTTTATTTGTGCCGTGAACTGTGTTGCAACGGTGTTTTCCTCAGCTCGCACACTGGACGCAGAGCATGAGCATGTTTTGCTTTCAGCTCTGCTCTCTCCACCGCTTACACCACTTTCTGTACCCTCCACACTACGGGCCTCACCCCTTACAGAGGACTCATTACCTAACACGTCACTATTTTCACATATAATATTGTTAACCGCACCCGCAGGAGAAAGGGCCTCGTTGGGAGCACCGCATTCAGTGCCCACCGCACTGGGAGCTTTGCCCATGACACTGGCTTCACCCAGCATACTGCTATCTGCGCTTGGAACGCCACATTCACTTCCCACCTTTTCTGCATTGATCTTCGTTTCCAACAAGAGCTTAACCGTATTTTCCAAACTTGCAAGCCTTTCGGAAAAGGCCTGGATCACTCCAGAAAGTGGACCGCCATTATCAGCATTCAGTGAGGGCATCTGCAGTGGTTGGTTTCCATCACGCTGGGATTGGGAAGGGGAGGAAGGCAGGGGTGGCGGCTGCAGGGGTGATGTGGGGGAGAGGGAAGGGGGAGGCACGTCACCCCCTCCCGCTACCGGTCCAGGCACACTCCACGCGTTCAGGGGTGGCCAGACGCCCCCCTCACTCCCCCCCTCACCGGTGCCTCCCAGACTGTTGTTGGGGGGAGGAGGGCGGCAGGGTGGGCTTGGACCGCCGTGGGAGGGACCCTCCCGCGCCGCCTCCACTCCACTTCCGCCGCTGACGCTGGGGTGAGGGTAGACAGGTCGTCTGGGGCAGAGAGGTGAAGAGGCATTGTGTTCCCCTCGACAATTACAGCAGCGTGGAGGTACTCGATGCCCGTCAGTGATCTTTTTCCTACAAACAGTCGAGGGATGATTCTTGGCGCAAAACCTGCATCGCACATCTCCCTGGCACTTCCAGACCTTGTGTCCCCATCTACTACAATGGGAGCAGAAATGAGGCTCGTCCACGTATGGCGCCAGGTTCCTGTAGCCAGCACCATTGATGAAAGCTCTGTTTGGGACCGGGCCTCTCATAAGAGCGACAACCTGGCTCTTTGGCTCCCCTCTGAACATACGTCTTTTGGCCCATACAAACCGTGAGTCATCGAGGAGAAAATCCGGGTCAAGTACTGTAGGGTATCTAAAAATGATGACTTTGGTGAGCTTTTCCGAGTCCACAGGGACGACAAGGATGACGTCCTTGAAACCAATAGTGGTAAGCATGTCTACTGCTTCTTGGGTGCCCACTGTGACGTATGGGTTGTTCTTGCCTTCCTTAAAGAGCGCATTAAAACTCTTGAAAGCCCGGCCAAGATGGACCGTCCACACGAGTTTATCTTGGTAGGTGAGCCTTGAGTCTCGTGGGAATAGAAGCCTTGTCCTGTTGATAGGAGTGGGCGACGGCTCACGTTGGTGGTCAGGGTCTGATGCTTCATCCACAATCTCCGTAGGAGTGCGAAGCATGGAACTCTCCCCACAGTATTTTCCTTCCGACTTTTTAGTACCACCAGCATTTCCTGCCTCGCTTGATTCGAGCTCGCGACGCGTGTCTGCCCTAGTCCTCCGTTTGTCCTGAAAACCATCTTCCTTGTCATTGTCCGGTGCAGTTTGGCCTAGGATGGGGGGGGAGTCTAAAGACAGGGAGGGGGGGTCTGTCTCCCCATCTCCTTCCTCTGCGCATTCGTCAGTTAGATGAGAAAATCTATTCCTGGTCGCACTGGGCGACACAGTGGCTTCCGGGCGCCTAGAATGAGCCATGAGGCAATATGCTATGGATGCGGGATGTTTGTCGAGAGAGAGACGAGAGGAGGCAGGGTGGGTTTGAGGAGGAAAGCAGGGAAGGAGGCCGGGAGAGTATGGTCAAGGTCACCGAGCGGTAGGTTTGTTTGGGTAGGCAGGGAGGGTGGCACTGTGCCGTGCCTCCAAACACGGCTACACTTCCAATCACAGCAACAGTAATGTATTGTAATTTAGCAGAACAGTCACAGATTAGCCGCCTGGCCCTCACACTATTGTCGCACTGGTGAAGACTGTACCTTGGGCTATGGATGAGGTATGTTAGATGTCCGTTGATGCCCAGAGGGCAGGGAAACACAGGAGGAAACGCATGTGCGTCTATACTCTCTCGCTCTCTCTCTCGGGGACATGAGAAGGAGATGAGTAGGAGCAGCGGGTAAGGGGGCTACCAGGCTGGGGGGGGGGGGGAGGGGGAGGCGGTATGTTAGCTGGGAATCACCCTACAGTTACCAAACTTAACGAAACTTATGCCGATGGGACTGAAATCTTAGCGTCGCAGCTTGTGCTCGACGCGAAGCTCCTTGATGCCGAGAGGTTTTCTAGCTGCCGAGAGTACAGACACACACACACACACACACACATACACACACACACACAAACGCACACACATACACAACTACACACGCACACACACACATACACACACACACACACACACACACATACAGACACACACACAACTACACAAACACACATACACATACTTACACGCACACACACACAACAACCACACACACACACACACACACACCACACACACACACACACAACACCACACACCACACACACACACACACACACACACACACACAACACACACACACACACACACACACACACACACACACACCACACACACACACAACACACACACACACACACACACACACACACACACACACACACACACACACACACAACTACACAAACACACATACACATACTTACACGCACACACACACACACACACACACACACACACACACACACACACACACACACACACACACACACACACACACACACACCCACACAACTACATAAACACACATACACAACTTACACACAACACACACACACACACACACAACCCACACTACACACCACACACAAAACACTTACAGATCATCATACTCAACAATATCACATCACACTCACACAACATCACTACTTACACGTCACATACACATAAACACACACAAACGCTCAACCTTACACATTCCGGCATTTGTTAAGTCAATTAGGAAGTAAACTTTGCATGTAATGTTAATTAGCTCAACAATTATGCCCCGATGCACATGTTCTTCTCCTTGACATACTGTAGTTGTCTCTCCTCTCACCTCTCGTCTCTCTTACGTAGCTCGCATACATCCTTACTATCACATCCACCCATACATCATTACATCCCTTACATACCATTCAAAGTGGAAAAGCGTATTTAAAAAAGAAATAGGAAAAAACTGGTTCACAAATAGGGTGGTAAATAATTGGAATGGACTCCGTCGTCAGGTAGTTAGTGCGGAGTCA
>JACEEZ010002567.1:22908-32908 GCA_016584305.1 Chionoecetes opilio | reverse complement strand
CACACGAAGTATGTGTGTGTGTGTGTGTGTGTGTGTGTGTGTGTGTGTGTGTGTGTGTGTGTGTGTGGTTGCTTTGTTGGTCTACTGGCATAACCGTCTCCAGTTTTGTGGCGCCACGTAATGATCAGAGGTGATCCCTCATTGGTGTGGGTTAATTAAGCCCCACGATGGCCTGGCGCGCTCACGTGACTCCATTAGGGCCAAAGGTACACACACACACACACACACACACACACACACACAGTCACACACACACAGTCACACACACACAGTCACACACACACAGTCACACACACACACACACACACACACACAGTCACACACACACACACACAGTCACACACACACAGTCACACACACACACACACACACACAGTCACACACACACACACACAGTCACACACACACACACACACCGCCCGATGGTCAAGTGTATAGCGTGCTGGCCTCCCATTATGTGGTTAGACGGTTCGAATCCTCGCTGCTCCCGGGGATTTTTCACTAACAAATTCGGGCGGTTACTGTCTCCCTTGAGCAAGGAGATGGGGGTGTACGGTGTGTGAGGTCTCAGCATTAACCTAAGATCGGTAATAATTAGCTCCAAGCTCGTTCCGGGAGGGTAAAACTGGCGATCGCGAGTCCGTCACGCGGGGACAAGACCATGGGTGAATGACGCACACACACATACAAAATAAGAAAAGAAAGGACGATATTTTCCGGTATTATCTTTCTTAACCTAACACAAATAATTTATAGCTATTTCAGATAAATACTAAGCAAAAGTATGAAGCTACTTGAGATCAAAACAAAGAACGTAACAGTTAAAGTAAGCAATAAATGTTATGTACTTAAAGTCTACCTTGGTCATATCTCAATAAAGTTTCTTCGTATTATTCACAAATAAATAGAACAAGTAGATAAATAAAAAAAAAAAAAAAAAAATTGATAGAATAGTACAAGAAAAGTATAGACCGAAACATCTTTACCCTTCTGTTCTGCAATGCAAGTCCAAGGTTTTCCTGCTCCTCCCCTCGCAGTGTCTTTTATCCAACCCTCGCTCCCCTTACTCCGCATTCCATTATATGACTCGAATTTCCCATTAACCTCCTATACTGCCCACTTCTAACATCTTTCACAGCCTCCTATACCACCCTGATTTCGTGGCATTACTTTCCTTATATTTCCCTTTCTTATTTTCCCTCCTCTTGTCCCCTTCTTATTTTTCCCTTTCCCCTTCTTATGTACCTTCCTCTAGTCCCCCTTCCTCCCTCTCTCACCCCTCCTCATCATCACTTAAAAAGAGTGTTGACAAAAACTACGCTGACTCCTCGGAACCTTTCTTTAATTCCAGGCAGGTTGTGAAGTGTAGCTTAAATATGTCGCTCTAACAATGAGAGGGAACTAGAGTGTGAGGGACGGGGGCTTGGAGGGGGGAGGGGTGGAGGGAAAAGGATAGGGGGAGGTAAAGTGTGAGAGAGAGAGAGAGAGAGAGAGAGAGATGAGAGAGAGAGAGAGGAGAGAGAGAGAGAGAGAGAGAGAGAGAGAGAGAGAGAGAGAGAGGAGGAGAGAGAGAGAGAGAGAGAGAGAGAGAGAGAGAGAGAGAGAGAGAGAGGAGAGAGAGAGAGAGGAGAGAGAGAGAGAGAATATACACAGGAAATTAATTGAAGCTGGGGACGAAGAAGGCGTGTGTACTCAAGGAAGCAAAAACACACACACACACACACACACACACACACACACACACACATACACATACACACACACACACACACACACACACACACACACACAACGGTTCCTTACTGGCACTCAATGTACCGATATACCAGAATAAAAAATAGTAAAGGTGGTTAAAGAAGAGGAAGAGGAGGAGGAGGAGGAGGAGGAGGAGGATTACAAAGGAATACAAAGGAAACACAAACAGCAACAGACCGATAGGTCCTTACAAGACTGTTTGCTTTAACTACACTACACTAACTAGATAATAAGAGAGAAAGGATAGGAAGTAGAAGACTCCTCCCCACCCACCCATCCCTCCAGCCGAAGCTGGCCGGAAAAGAAGTGATACCATGCAGTATAGAAAAACTGCATGGAATTTGTGAGGAAAGTTGAAAGCTGTAATCTATGGCTAACTACTACTAGTTTGTGGGGGTAGGTTTAGTGCTTGATAGATTGATCATGTTATGTGTGTTTTGTAATGGTGTGAACACAGTGTGGAGGTTCGAGGGTGGTGCGGCAGCCTTGCCTGGCGCTTTCTTGGGAGGCAGCAGTCAATCAGGCCCCAGCTCCGTTCAATCCACTGCGGATTGTGTACTTTCCATGTAGGACGCCGTACACTTCAATGCCTCCTGCAGCAGTGACCCGTGGTACCTTAAATCCCGATGGTGGTCACTAACTGACAGGACCCTAACTGAACCACAGCCCGTCACAGGTCGAGAGTAGTAGTGGTAACCGTTAACTCGGGGCTATCTGTGTGTGTTATGAGGTCTAATTTAGTGTTGGTGTAGGCTCAGTGTGGAAGTTCAAGGGTGGTGCGGAAGGAGGAGGAGGAGGAGGAGGAGGAGGAGGAGGAGGAGGAGGAGGAGGAGGAGGAGGAGGAGGAGGAGGGAGTTGAGAGGGATTTATGGACGAGGAGCTAAAAGGAAAATGTAAAGACTAAAGTAGAATTACAGAGGACTACAAGAGGATCACAAACAGTTCCAGACCTTGAGATCCTGACATAGTTTTTTGTATTCACCTCTCTGCACAAACTGTAAACATATTAGTTAGTGCGGAGTCAATAAGGAACTTTAAAAGGAGGCTAGACAATTTCATGGATGGGGATGAAAGGTGGATGTCGGTAGTGTTAAGTAACAGGAACTACCACGTGTAGGTCTCCAGGCCTCTTGTAGCTCCCTTATTTTCTTGTGTTCTTAACTGCTAGCAATAGAACAAGGACGGTAGGGTAGAAAGATCCTCCTAGCCCATTCCTTCCTTCCTACACTCGAGGCTGGCCGGAGAATCACTCAGGAATACATAGGCTTGTGTCCCCGTCTGTCTACCTCACAGTGACTTATTTTATGACCTTTACCATCACAGCAAACAACATATAACAGGCATTTGAAGGTTTAATCTCAAACTTAGACCCCTTCCCCATAACCTTGCATGACCCCACATCACTACTAATTATAATTGAGGTCAGGTCAGGTTGTGTGGCAGGGAGGAAGAAGAGAGGGAGGGATGGGGTACACTCTTAGAAAAAAGGGTAGGAAAAGGGTATAAAAAGGGTATTTGTAGTGATGAAATACTGCTACCCTTTTTCTACCCTTACAAATATACCCTTTCGGATCGACGCAAATATACCCTTTTCCAACCCTCTCGTCTAAAAAGGGGAAAGGGGTGTTAAAAAAAGGGTTAAGGGAAAGGGAAAAATAATGGGGCAGCTTTTTTTTCCCCCCTATTTCCCCGGGGAAACTTGGGTTTTAAAAGGTTTTTAAATGAGGGTTTGGGGTGAAACCCCCAACCTTTACTTTTTCAAAAACCCCCACAGGTGGGGCGGGGAGGGAAGGGGGGGATTTGAAGGTTTATTTCTTAAAAATGGGGTTTTTTGGGGTTTTTTCCCCGGAACCTTTTCTTTTCCTTCCCCCCACCAGGTCCCCAAAAGGGCCCCGGGGCCCATTCCGGTTTATTTCTGCTTTTTTTGGGGGGTTTTCCCCCATAACTTTTTTCCCCCTTTCCTCCCTCTCCCGTCCCCATTTCCCGTTTAAAACCCGGCCCGGGCCCTTTTCCCTTCTTAAATTAGGCTCCCCCCCCCAAAAACCTTCCTTTTTCTCCTCCCCCCTTTCCCTCTTTTTCCCCTTCCCCCTCCGTTCTTTGTTTCTCCTCCCCCAAAATCTTTTTTCTTTCTCTCTTCTCCCCTCTCTGGGTTCTCTCTCTCTCCCCTCTCTCTCTCTCTCTCTCTCTTTTCCCCTCCTTCTCCCTTCTCTCCCCTTCCCCTCTCCCCTCCCCTTCTTCCATAAAATATAAAATATATATATATATATGTTTCATTGAAATTTTTTTTTTTCTCTCTCTTTTTTGTCTCTCTCTCCTAAAACACCTGATGGCCCCGCTGTCACAAGTAAACCGGGGTAAAGCTCAGGTTTTTTGGTTTCCCCATTTCCCTTCCTCCAAAAATGCCCGTTCCGGGACCCAAACGTAAACCTCCTACATTTTCCGGGTTTTAAAAACCCAAAGGGCCACCCTGGGGAAACATCACCTTTCCCAAGGAGGAGGTGTTCCCAACAACTTCACAAGTTGACCCCAAAGGGAAAGCGCTGGGACCAGAATTTTATCCCCCCTCACCTGCTTAAAAGATGTGCCTCAAAAATTTGGGCTGGGGCCTCTTGCTCCCATTTTCCCCGGGAATGCCTTTACCCAAAGCAGTGGCCATCTGAGTGGAAAGGGGGCGGAGTTTTGTGCTACCACAAAAAGAAGGGCAAGGGCGACCCTTTCAGAATCCCGCCCCATTTCCCCCCTTTCCGTTTTTGGGGAAAATTTCCCTTGAGTCCATCATTGCCCCCAAAAATTTCACTAAATTTTTTAAACGCTCACCCGCTTGCAAAATTTCACGGAAATTCGGCTTCCGCCCAGGGGAATCTGCGCAGACCTTCTTCTCCTGCACTCAGCACCCGGGAAACCACTCCCTAGATCGGGGGGGAAGAAAAACCTTCGCCCGGGTCCCCTTTAAACCTGGGGCGGGTTTCCCCTTTGTTTGGGGTGTGCATAAAAGGGCACCTACCAAGCTGAAAAAGCCGGGAGATCTGTGGGACCTGTTAAAACCTCCTGCAAGATTACCTCCATAAAGAACTCTGCGCGTGGTGGTGAATGGTCATACCCCCCTCTAAAAATTTGGCTATCAAAGCCAGTGTCCCTCAAGGAAGTGTATTTCGGCCATTACTATGGAAACTTTTTACTTAAACGACATCCTGAGCTGATTCCTGAGGCAAGAGCGTAGGGAAAGCCGCTGTACTCTCACATTCCCCCCTTTTGGAGGGTGCCCGCCACAACACAGTCATTCGCATAAACCGGGCCCCACTGCAGAGCATGGGGCCTCCGGGGGCAAGAGATGCAAGTCCTTTTGGCCCAACAAGCCCCAAGCCGTCCCCCCCATCTCCCGCGGGCAAGATGCAGTCAACGGGCCCCAACACGCCATTCTCCCTGGAAGGCAAAAAATACCCCTCCAGGAGTCATAAACTTCTGGGGTTTGGAAAGTCGACTCGGGCCTCACAACACCAGCCAGGGCCCGGGAATTCGCCAAGGAGTTTGCCTGGAAACTGAGCTGCACCCGACGCGTCCGCACCTCCGGACGCCCCGGGGAACCCGGCACACTCTACAATTCACAACCGCCCCCTTATGGAATACTCGCCCCTCGAATGGTCCTCCTGCCCCCCCCGTCTCCCTCGGCCCCCTTTTTGGGGACCGGGTTTTTCAACCAAGCCCAGGGCGGGCCCCGGCTGAAACCCCCTGAGGCTGTCCCAAAAGAAAAATTTAAACCTCCCCAGCAGCGGGCGTGACGGGGCCCAGGCATGTGCTTCATGGAAAAGGCTCACGGATGAAAGGCCCTGACAACTAGCAGAGTTTCCCCTCAACCCACGGGCCAGGCCCCCCCCATTTCCTCCCCCCGTGCGGGCCCACAAACATCAAACCCATCAAGTAAACTGCCCCCCTTTCGCGAGGACGGAACATTACCTCCCTCCTTCCAAACCCCGCTATGGTCGACTCTGGAACCCCTTTTGGTGCGCCAGACAGACCTGAAACCTAAACCAAACTTCCCTGCACGCCTTAAAATCGGGCGTAATGCCGGGCGGCAAGCGGGCTAAGGGGGCAATAGAAACATGAAAATGAAAATAATGACTAAAATTTGTATTATAAGATTAATGTTATCTTTTAGTAAATTTTCTTTATATATATGTGTTTTTTTATGTATTGTAAAACTTTTTTTAAAATTTATGGTATTGTGAAATATTTTGTTAGTATAATTTTTTTAATTCCTCGTGTATCTTTATTTTTTTCCCTAGTAGAAAATTTTTGCTGTACTTTTTCCATATTTTTGATATTGTTGTCATGAATAAAATAATACCGCTAGGGGATAGTCCTTGGCGTCCCAGTCGGACTTTTTTTCACATCAAATCCCCTTTTGTTTTCAAATGTATTAAGTTGAGAGAGAGAGAGAGAAAAGAGAGAGAAGGGGAGAGAAGGGGAGAGAGAAGAGAGAGGAGAAAAGAGAGAAGAGAAAAAGAAAAGAGAGAGGAGAAAAAGAGAGAGAGGGTAGAGAGGAGAGGAGATAGATCTGATTCACCGCAGCCCCCCCCCCCTCTCTCTCTCTCTTTTCTCTCTCTCTCTCTCTCTCCCCCTTTCCCCTCTCTCCCCTTCTCTCTCTCTCTCTCTTCTCCTCTCCCTCTCTCTCTCCAAAAAATATATATATATATATATTATATTAATTTTTATATATTTTAAAAATATATTAAAATATAAAATATATATATAATTATATATATATAATATTATATATATATTATATAATTTAAGTCTCATTTCCTATTTTCTAAGTTATGGCAGGAAAGTTGTGTAGAGACGGAATTCAAGAGAGAGAGAGAGAGAGAAAAAAAAAAAAAACAATGAACCCTATATAATATTTATGGTAGAGGAGAGAGAGAGAGAGAAAAAAAAAGAAAAGGGGAGAGAGAAGAGAGAAGAGAGAGGGGAGGGGAGAGAGGGGAGAGAGGAGAGAGAGAAGAGCGAGAGAAAAGAGGAGAGAGAGGAGAGCGAGAGCGAGAGCGAGGGGGCGAAAGCGAAAGCGAAAAAGCGAGAGCGAAGCGGAAACGAGAGCGAGAGCGAAGGAGGAAGAGAAAGAGAGAAAAGAAAAAGAGTAAACGAGAGCGGGAGCGAGAGCGGGGAGCGGAGCGAGAGGAGAGGGAGAGAGAGAGAGAGAAGAGAGAGAGAGAGAGAGAAGAGAGAGAGAGAAAAGAGAGAGGAAGAGGGACAAGGGGAGTTTTTTGGGGGGGGGGCCCATAATTTCCCCCACTTGAAAACGGAGTGCCCCTGCCGGTTACAGTTTTTAGAAAATGCGTCCCCTAAAACCTCCTCCCCCTATAACCCCTTTTTCAAAGGGAGTAAGTAGTTTGCACAGGCTGCCTCGTTTTTGGGTTAGTAGGGCTGTTGGTTTCCCGTTCTTTTCCCTTGTTTCCTTTGTATTTTCCCTTTTCCCTTTCCCTTTTTCTCCCCTTTCTCCTCTCCCTCTTCCTTTACCTCTCCTTATTCTGCTTATTTTTTTCAGACCCCAGGGTTTGCTCAATATATATTTCTAGGGCCTTTTTTAGGGTTTTTATAACTAAACCCTTTACGACTCTTTTTACACTCGGGGCCCATCAAAAGGGCACACCCAGATGCAATACAAGCTTGTCAATAAACCATCAAAAAACAAAATGAAGCTAAAAAAATTATTTTTTATTTGCAAAAAGGGGCCCTCGCATATAGTCTTTTTCCCGGGGATGTTGTACTAGTAATGATGTTGAAGCATTAATAGTGTAAATAAATTAAAAGCCTGTAAAAAAAAGACCCCGGGGCTCAAATTTTTTTTTTTTCCCCCCAGATTGAATTTCTCCTATCAGGGGGGAACTGAGGCGGGGGGCCAGTGGGTTTGTATTTTAAAATGGCGAACTTCCCGGCCTTTCGAGTTTGATTCCCTCAGGTGCTCAAAAAACTTTCCCCGCAAACCCTCGAAGGGGGCCTAAAAAAACCCACATGCCCGGGCCCATTAACCCCTTTCCTTTATTGGAGTGCATCGGAGGAAAAAACAGGTAGGCGGCATGAGCCCCTAATAACATTTAAAAAAAACGCAACTATACAAAAAATCCCTGCCCCCCAAAACCCCGGGCGAGGGCCAACCATCCCGCCCCTCCCAAATGTGGCCTCCCGGGGCCCAAACCCTTTCCCCGCCCCCCAAGTGTGTCCCCCAGGCTTCCCCCTTAAAAAAAAAATAAATACTCCTCCCAGTAGCGGGATCAAATTTGTAAGTAGTTTAAACTATAATTTTTTTTTTTTTTCCCTTTTTTTTTCTTAAAAAGGTTTTTTTTTTTTGTATGCCCCCAAGACAGCCTTTTCCCCCTGGTCCTCGCTGGGCCTTTAAATTATAGAAAAGGTTTGCGGGGGACTTCCCTATACTCCCCCCCGCATTGCGGGGGCCTTAAAAACTTTAAACAAAAACAATCATCCCCTTTTAAATTCCGCCTTTAAATTTAAAAGCCTTTTTCTCGACTAAAAGTTTGTTGCTTTTGTTTTTTTTTCTTTCTTTTATATGCCATTGCAAAAACCCTTCCTCCGCCTTTCCATCCTCGGGTGGGGGCGGCGAACCTCCCTTTTTTATTTGGGGCCCCGGGAAGGGGTTTTACCCGAACCCCCCGCTTCCATTTAAAAATTTTATTAAATTTAAAACGCTAATGGACAAAAAAGTTTTTAGGTATCTGGAAAACCAGCTATTTAAACCCCCAGGCTCAAAAATGGCAGTAAAAAAAAGCCTCGCAAAAAAAATTTTTCGCCCCAAATTTGTCCCAACTTCCGTGTTAGTTTTAAAGGGAATTCTAGGAAAAATTTTGGAGATAAAATAGGTCCTATCAAAAGGAGAAAAAAAATTAAACATTACTTTTTCCCCCCAGGGGGTTTTGCAAAAAAACAGGGCCTGCTTAAAAACCAAAAACCCATTCCCAAATTTTTTTAAAAGTCATTTAAATTTAAATGGGACAAAAAAAATACCCTTCGGATATAATTTACTTTGATTTTTCACCCCAATCCCCCCTTAAAAGGGGCTAAAAACCAAATCAAAATCCATGAAAATTAATTATCCAAGAAAATACTGTAAACTGGCTTGCTATTTTAATTTTTGGGGGGGTATTTTTTTTTCCAGGGGAGCCCAATGGCCCCCAATTCCTGAAACAAATTTTGAAAATCCCCCCCCCATTTCCCCCCTTTTCCCATGGTTTTTAACAGTATAAATAATTTCTGTTATCTTCGTAAAATTTTTTTCTATAAAATTTTTCAAATAAAAAACCCGTAAAACACACTAAAAAAATACAGTTATTTTGAGAGTGAAAAAATAAAGCATGAACCCTTTTGATTCCTTAAGCCTTCGCCCTTTAATTTTTTGGTGGGAAAAAACATTTTTAAAATGGAGCATAAAAACAATAAAAGCGGAATTTATTAGCTTTTTCCCCTTGATATATTTTCGTTTTTTTGATAAATAATTCCAAACCAAAACATAAATTTTCGTTTAAAATAAATAAATAAAAATCATCACGGGAAAAATTATCCGTTTTGATTTTTATTTATTTAGTTAACGCTAATAGTTTCATCATGATAAAATTTTTATCTGTAAACGAAATATTTTTAATGGAAAGCTAATAAAATTCCCCTTCTATTGATTTTGTTTCATGTAATATGTTTTTTTCGCAATAAATAAATGGCGATGAGTTTTTAAATGAAAATTAAATTCCTTTTTTTTCCCTTCCTCTTTTTTTTTTTATTTTTTTTTTTTTTTTTTTTATTTTTTTAAAAAAAATTTTAAAAGATAACATGTATCATTTTACTGATAAACCATAGTCTGCTTGTATTTTTAAAAAATTTTTTACTTAAGGGGGTTTTTTATTTTTTTGCCAACGCTTTTTTATGTTTAATTTTAAACAAAAACTAATTTTCCCTGGAAAGTAAAGAAAACCCTTTATTAAAGCCCCCCAAATTTTTTAAACCTTTAGCGGGTTTTTTTTTAAAAGTCTTTAAAAAAATTTTTCCCCGGGGTTTAAAAATTTTTTCCTTTTTTTTTTTTGTTTTAAAAATTTTAAAAAAATTTTGAAAAAAATTAAAAATTTATTTAATTTTAAACCAAAAAAAAGGGGGGGTTTTGGAATTTTTTTTTTACCCTTTAAAAGGGGGTTTTGGGGGGTTTTTTTTTACCGGTCTCCTTCGGGTTTTTTAAACTAAAATTTTA
>JACEEZ010002567.1:20000-22441 GCA_016584305.1 Chionoecetes opilio | reverse complement strand
TCCGCCCGAGCCGCGACCGCGCCTCAGGGTGTCCTGCCCACGCCCGCCACAGCCGCGACCGCCTCTCTCGGGGGTCCTTGTCCTGTCCACGCCCGCCACAGCCGCGACCGCGCCTTGGGGTGTCCTGCCCACCCCCGCCACAGCCACGACCGCGCCTCGGGGTGTCCTGCCCACCCCTGCCACAGCCGCGACCGCGCCTTGGGGTGTCCTGCCCACCCCTGCCACAGCCGCGACCGCGCCTTGGGGTGTCCTGCCGACGCCCGCCACAGCCGCGACCGCTCCTCGGGGTGTCCTGCCCACCCCTGCCACAGCCGCGACCGCGCCTTGGGGTGTCCTGCCCACCCCTGCCACAGCCGCGACCGCGCCTTGGGGTGTCCTGCCCACCCCCGCCACAGCCACGACCGCGCCTCGGGGTGTCCTGCCCACCCCCGCCACAGCCGCGACCGTGCCTCGGGGTGTCCTGCCGACGCCCGCCACAGCCGCGACCGCGCCTCGGGGTGTCCTGCCCACGACCGCCACGCACTCACGCTAAAGGCAGGAGCACGTCGCCGCGCCTCACCATCATGGCCCATCCTGGAGGACACAGCCGCGTTGCAGCACCGGCATAATGTTTTGCGTGTGTGTGGCGCGGCCGTAACGCTTATGATGTATGCCTCGCCGCCCCGTAGTTGTGGCGTAATTATATCCCGAATATGAATGACAAAGTTTATGGCGCTCTCGGTCATCGTGTGTCATCGCCATCGCTTTATTTTGCTATCATTGCCGCTTTTCCTCAGGCTACCCGTGCGTCCATAAGCCAAACCCCGCAGCTAATGAGACAAAGGTCACCGCGGAATCAGTACGCTGTAATTAAAACATGTCAAGGGGCGACGTGCATGTTTTGATGAGTCTCGTAAAAAGAGTAGTTATAACTTTGAATGGAACGTGACAGGATTTTGGTGAGGGCAGAGAGAGGTAGGTATGCGGGTGGGAAGTATGGGGTGTGGAGGAAAGAGGCAGGAGGGATAGGGAGGGAAGTACAGTATAGGATAGGAGGGAAATATAGGATAGGGAGGGAAGTATGGGATAGGGAGGGAAGTATGGGGTAGGGAGGGAAGTATGGGATAGGGAGGGAAGTATGGGAAAGGGAGGGAAGTATGGGATAGGGAGGGAAGTATGGGATAGGGAGGGAAGTATGGGATAAGGAGGGAAGTATGGGGTAGGGAGGGAAGTATGGGATAGGGAGGGAAGTATGGGATAAGGAGGGAAGTATGGGGTAGGGAGGGAAGTATGGGATAGGGAGGGGAGTATGGGGTAGGGAGGGAAGTATGGGATAGGGAGGGAAGTATGGGATAGGGAGGGAAGTATGGGATAGGGAGGGAAGTATGGGGTATGGAGGGAAGTATGGGATAGGGAGGGAAGTATGGGATAGGGAGGGAAGTATGGGATAGGGAGGGAAGTATGGGATAGGGAGGGAAGTATGGGATAGGGAGGGAAGTATGGGATAGGGAGGGAAGTATGGGATAGGGAGGGAAGTATGGGGTATGGAGGGAAGTATGGGATAGGGAGGGAAGTATGGGATAGGGAGGGAAGTATGGGATGGGAGGGGAAATAGGGATGGGGGGAAGTTTGGGATAGGGAGGGAAAATATGGGAAAAGGGAGGGAATTTTGGGATAGGGAGGGAAGTATGGGGTAGGGAGGGGGTATGGGATGGGAGGGAAATATGGGATAGGGAGGGAAGTATGGGATAGGGGGGAAGTTTTTGGGGTTTGGGAGGGAAGTATGGGGTAGGGGGGAAGGGATGGGATAGGGAGGGGGTGTGGGGTAAGGGGGGGAATATGGGAAAAGGGAGGGAAGTATGGGGTAGGGAGGGAGGTAAAGGGGTATGGAGGGAAAATTTGTGGGTTTGGGAAGGGGAAATATGGGATAGGGAGGGAAGTTTTGCATGGGAGGGAAGTATGGGATAGGGAGGGAAATATGGGATGGGAGGGAAATATGGGATAGGGAGGGGAATATGGGTAGGGGGGGGAATTTTGGGGTAGGGAGGGAATATGGGTAGGGAGGGGGGGATGGGGTAGGGAGGGGAAATATGGGATTTTGGGAGGGAAAAAATGGGAAGGGGGGGGAAAATTGGGATGGGAGGGAAAATAAAGGGTAGCTTTTCTCTCTCCTCTTTTTCTCTCTCTCTCTCCCCTCTCCCCTTCCCCTTCTCTCTCCCCCTCTCTCTCCCCTCCTCTCTCTCTCCCCCTCAAACTCCTCTCCTCCTCTCCCTTTTCCCAAACTCTCTCTCTCTCCATATATATATATATTTTATTTTATATATAATATATATTTTATATATTTTAATATATATATATATATATATATATATTATATATATGTATAAATTTTAAGTCCCAGGGGCACTATTGTCTAAGTTAGTGGGATGAACGTTGTTTAGGACGGAATAGCAAGGGGAGAA
>JACEEZ010002567.1:0-17500 GCA_016584305.1 Chionoecetes opilio | reverse complement strand
TCCTTTGTATTTTTTTTTTCTCTTCCTTTTTCCTTCCCCTTTTCCCCCCCCTTTGTTTTTTCCCTTCCCTTTTCCCCTTTTACCCTCTCCTTAAATTTTGCTTATTTTTAGAGAAACCCAGAAAAAAAAATCGCTAAATATATTTTTTCTAGGCCTTTATTTGGAAATTTTATAAAATAAAAAGTTGACGGGCTTTTTCACCCCTCGAAACCCCCTCAAATGTCCCCACTAGATAGCGGATTAAAAATTTTCATTTAAAAACAATAAAAACAAGTGAAGCTAAACCAAATTTTTTTTTTCCCCTCCAAAAAATGAAAATCGCCTATATTTTTTTTTCCCAGCTGTTGTAAAATAGTTTAAAGATGTTGGGAAACCTTTAAAAGGTAAAAAAAATAAATGCCTCGTAAAACCGACCCGGAAATCATTATTTTTTTTCGCCCCGATTGGAAATTTTCTCCCACAGGGGACTGGGCGGTGGCCAGTGGTTAGTATTTTTAAAAAATGGCGAACTCTGTCCTTTTTTGGTTCGATTTTCCCCTCAAAGGGGCTCAAAACTTTTCCCGCAAACCCTCGAGTGGGCCTAAAAAAACCCCCCAAAATGCTGTCCATTAACTTTTACCTTTTGATTGCGAAATGCATCGGAGGAAACAGGGTAAGGGGGGGGGGCCAAAGGCCTCTAATTAAAATGGAAACGCAAAAATATACAAAAAATTTCCCGCCTGCCGGGCCCCCAAAAGGGGGAGGGCCAAAACCCTCCCAGCCCTCCCAAGGGTGTGCCTCCAGGGGGCCCAAACCTCCCAGCCCCCCAAGGGGCCTCCAGGCTCTTTTAAAAAAAAAAAAATAAATATACTCCTCTATTTTTCGGGAAACACTTTTTTAAGGGATTTGGGTATTTTTTTTTTTTTTTTTCCCCCTTTTTTTTTTTTTTTTCCCTTTTCCTTTTTAAAAGGTTTTTCCAAGAAAAACAAAACCCTTTAAACCCTGGTTTCCCCGCTGCCCTTTCTTATAGATGGTGCGCACTTTCCCCATACTCTTTCTTAAATTAAAAAACAGGCCTTTCTCAGACTAAAAAGTTTGTTGCTTTTTTGTTTTTTCCTTTTCCCTTTTATAATGCCCTTGAAATCCTCTTTCCCCTCCTCCCCCTTCCATTTTTCCTCCCGGGGGTCGGCAAAACCCACCTTTTTTTGCCTCGGGAAGGTTATAACCCCGAAACTGCCATTTTAAAAATTTTAGGGAAAAAAATCGCTAATGGCAAAAAAGTTTTTAGTTTTCTGGAAAGCCAGCTAAATTTAAAAACCCCCATGGGTCAAAAAATTTGGGAGTAAAAAACCTCGCAAACAAATTTTCGCCCCAATTTTTCTAACTTCCCCTGTTTAGTTAAGGCATTTTTAGAAAAAATTTTGGAGATAAAAAAATAAAAAAGTGTCCGTAAAAAACCCCAAAGGGGAAAAAAAAAAATTTAACATTTTTTTCATTTTCCCGGGATGGGGGTTTTTGGGAACAAAAAAGGTTTTTTTTTGCTTTTAACTTCCCATTCCTATTCCCAATTTTTTTAATGTCCTTTTTATTTTAAAAAAATGGGAAACAAAAAATTTCCTTTGGATATAATTTACCTTTGAAATTTTTCCCCAAAACAGTAAACGGGCTAATTAAAAACCCAAAACAAAAAACCCTGACATTTTTAAAAAAATCCCAAAAACTACTGGGGAAACGGGAAAATTTTCCTTTTCCCACCGTTTTTTGGGGGGTTTTTTTCCCCCTGGGGGGCCCAAAAGCCCCGCAATTTTTCCTGACCCTTTTTCGAACATATCCCTCCATTTCCCTTTCCTAAAGGGGTTTTAACAGTAAAAAATGTATACTGTTATCTTCGTAAAAGTTTGTTCCTTAAAAAATATTATCAAATAAAAAAAAAAGTAAAAACAAAACCAATAAAAAATACAGGGTTTTTAAAAATTTAAGAAATATGCATAAATTAATATTCAACCCTTTAAAACCTTTTTTTCTTTTGCCATTTAATATTTTTTGAGAAAAACATTTAAAATTGGGGCTTAAAGGGAATAGAACGGATATTCATTAGCTTTTTTATTGATTTTATTTCGTTTTTTTTGAAAAAAAGAAAATTTCCACAAACCCTAACCTTAAAATTGGGGTTTTAAATAAAAAAATAACAAAACACAAAGCGGGGGAAAAATTTAAAACCCCATTGAAAGATGTTTTTTTTTTCATTTAACCCCCCTTTTTAACTTTCTGATGATAAATTTTTATCTTTAAAAACCCCAAATATATCAAAAGGAAAAACTTAAATTAAAAATTTCCCCTTCTATTGATATTTTCATGTAAAATGTTTATCGCAAATTTAAAAGGCGGGTGAGTTTTTCAATTTAAAATTTTTATTTCTTCAAATCTCTCATAATGGGGAAAATCTTTAGTGTAATTTTTAAAAGTTTTTTTTTTTTGATATTATAAAAAAAAAAATTTTAAAAAGAAACAGTGTATCCCTTTATTAAATGGGGTTAAAAACCCTAGTCGGGTGTATTTATGGAACACTTTTTTTTTTTTCTTGCCGAAACCGCTTTAAAAGATGGGGTTTTTTTTTTTAAATCAAAAAGCTAATTAAAGGGAAAAGTTTGGGGGAATTTTTTAAAACAGAAAAACAAATATACAAAAGGGAAAAATTTAAAGAAAAACCGCTCTTTTGATTTTGCTCCAAACTTTAAATTTTTTGTCCTTTACAAAATTTAAATGACGAAAGGGGGGTTTTTTCCAATTTTTGGAAAAATTAAGCTCATGCAAAAATTTTTTTTCGGATCTCCCTAATGGGCCCTTTCTTTAAAATGTGTTTTAACCCGTTTTTTTATTTGAGAATATTATAGAACAAACATTTACTATAAAAACATGTATCATTTTACTGAAAAAAAAGGGAAGAAATGGGGGGTTTATGGGTTTGAAATTTTTTTTTTTTAAAAACCCCTTTCCGATCCCGGGCCCGCCCGGTCCTGGGGGGTTTGGGTTTTGGGGCCCGAGCGGGGAGTAAACAAAGGGCCAAATATAAAAGCAGTCTTTTTTATTATCATAACACTTCTAAAAATCCCACCAATGGACCTTTACTTTAAAAATGGGGTTTTTGGAAAGGAAAAACCCCAAAACCGGGAAAAAAAGGAATGAAAAGGGAAAAGGAAAAAAGGAAAGGGGGCCCGCATCCGTTCTGTAGGCTTTAACTTTCCCCTTTAAAGGGTTCATCGAATACCTTTTATATTTTCCTATCTATTTATATTTTACTATCCAGTCTAATTTTTTTTCTTTAAAAGCCATTCTGACTATCTTTGCACCCCCCAAAAAAAAAAAAATCGAATAAATAAATAAAAAAGAAGACCCCTTTAAAGTAAAGGAAACACGGCAACCCATAACAAAACCAAATAATTTAAAGGAAAACAAAAAAATTTCAATAATAACCCAAAAATAAATTTAAATTTAAAAAACAATTAAAAGACATAAAAAAAATGAAACCTTTTATAAAAAAAGGGAAACAGAAAATTTGGCCCCCACAGCAAACGGCGAAAAACATGACTTTTTAAAACAAAACTGAGGAGAAAAAAGAAGCGAAAAGAACCCCAAAGGAGGTGGTGGATGGAAATGCAAAGAAAAAATTCAAACAATTCAAAAAAAAAAGGTTGGGGGGGGGGGGAAAAAAATACCGTATAGGATAAGGAAGGGACATATAGGATAGGGAGTGGAGTATGGTATAGGGAGGGGAAGTATGGGGTAGGGAGGGAATTGGGTAGGGAGGGAAGTAATGGGGATAGGGAGGGAAGATATGGGGATAGGGACGGAGTATTGGATTAGGGAGGGAAGATATGGGATACGGAGGGAAATTATGGGGTCTTGGATGAGCAGTATGATAAGGGAGGGAAATATGGGATAAGGAGGAATATGGGAGTAGGGATGGAAGGATGGGGATAGGGCGGGAGTATGGGTAGGGGAGGAAGTTGGGATGGGAGGGAAGTACTGGTATAGGGAGGAAGTATGGGATAGGGCGGGAAGGTGTGAGTAATTATGGCCGTATTGGATAGGGAATGAGAAGCTATGGGCTAGGGGGGCGTCATGGGCCGGGCAGGAATAATGGCCATATTGGAGGCAGTCTTTGGATAGGGAGGGCAGTATGGTCTAAGGGAGGGAGTCATGGGCTCAGGGAGGGGCGTCTGGATCGGTCGGGCCAGATGCTGGGGTATGGCAGGGAAGTATGGATCAGGGCGGGACGTCTGGGATCGGGAGGGACAGTCGGGGATAGGGCAGGAGAGTATGGGATCAGGGCGGGGCCGTCTCGGGCTCGGCGGGACGTATGTGCTCTGGCGGGGAGTATGGGATAGGGAGGGACGTATGGGACTAGGGAGTGGAGTCTGGGACTCGGAGGAGGCAGTAGGAAGGGCGGCCAGCTGGTCTAAGGAGGGAGTCATGGGCTCGGGAGGGCACGTGTGGGCTACGGGAGTACCGTATGGGCTCGGGAAGGGAAGTCTGGGATCGGGCGGGCGTCTGGGTTCTGGCTGGGACTGTGTTTTAGGGACGGGACGTCTGGCTCCCACGGGCGGGAAGTATGGCATAGGGAGGGACGCTAGGGATAGGGGCGGGACCGTACGGCTAGGGCCGGGACCGTAGTGGGGGGCTGGACTGGGCCTTCTGGGCTCGGGCGTGGCACGTATGGCATCGAGGACGGAAGTATGGGACTCGGGAGGGACCGTCTGGGCTCGGGAGGGCCGTCTGGCTCGGCGGGACGTACAATGGGATCGGGAGGGCAGTTATGGGGTATGGAGGGGGGGGAAAGTGTGTGTTAGGGCGGGAAGTATGAGGCTAGGGAGGGACTCATGGCATAGGGCGGGAAGTATGGTCCTAGGAGGAAGTTAATGGGATAGGGAGGGAAAGTATGGGGTATGGAGGAAGTATAGGATCAGGAGGGAGTATGGGATAGGAAGGAAAGTCTGGGATAGGGCTGGAATCGTATGGGATAGGGATGGAATATGGGAAGGGAGGGGAGTATGTGGATGGGAGGGGAGTATGGGGGTAAGGGAGGACGTATGGGCATAGGGAGGGAAGTCTGGGCATAAAGGGAGGGACGTAAGGGCTCGGAGGATACGTATGGGCATAGGGGGGCAATATAGATCGGGGGGGATGGAAGTATGGGACCGGGAGGGACGTCTTGGATCTCAAGTGAGGGCCAGTATTGGGCTAGTGCTGGGCCGTCTGGGCTCGGGCGGGCCGTATGGGATCGGGGAGGGACGTATGGTGCTCGGGAGGGAACTTATTGGGGTCTTGAGGGCAGTGTAGTGTTTCGTGCGGGCCTCTGGCTCGGAGCCGGGACGTCTGGGCTAGGGCGCAGGCCGTCTGGGGTCGGGCGGGCCGTCTGGGACTGGGCCGGGCAGTCTGGGCTCGGGCCGGGCCGTCTGGGGTCGGGCGGGCCTCTGGGCTCGGGCGGGCGTCTGGGCTACTGCGGAAGTCTGGCTCGGGCGGCAGTCTGGGCTGGGACGGGAGTCTGGGCTCGGATGATGAGCCGCTCTGTGGTCGGGCGGGTCGTCTGGGGTCTGGCGGGCCGTCCTGGGCTCGGCGGGCCCGTCTGGGCTCGGGCGGACGTCTGGGACTCGTGGCGGGCCGTCTGGGGTCCTGGGGGCCGTCTGGGACTCGGCTGGGCGTCTGGTGTCGGGCGGGCCGTCTGGGATCCGGGCGGCGCAAGTCTGGCTCGGCGCGGGCCTTCTGGGCTACGGGCGGGCCGTTTGGTCGGGCGGGCCGTCTGGGCTCGGGCGGACGTCGTGGCTCCAGGGCCGAGGCAGTCCTGGGGTCTGGACGGCCGTCTGGGCTCGGGCGGGCCGTCTGGGCTTCGGGTGGGCCTCTGGGACTGGGCCTGAAGCCTTCTAGGGCTCGGGCGGGCGATCTGCTCGAGCGGGCCGTCTGGGCTCGGGGAGGGCGTCTGGGCTCGGGCGGGCCTCTGTTGCTCGGGCAGGGCCGTACTGGGGTCTGGAGGGGCCGTCCTAGATGGGCTCGTGTGCGGGCCGTCTGGGCTCGGGCGGGCGTCTGTGCTCCGGGGGGCCACGTCTGGCTCCTGCGGCGCCGTCTGGGTCTAGGCGGGACGTCTGGCTCGGAGCGGGCCTCTGTCTCGGGGGGGCAGTCTGGGCTCGGGCGTGTCCGTCTGGGCTACGGGGGGGCCGTCTGGGCTCGGCGGGCAGTCTGGGCTACCGGGCGGGCCGTCTGCGCGCGGGCGGCCTCTGGGCTCGGGGGGCCGTCTGAGTGTCGGGCGGGCAGTCTGGGCTCGGGAGGGACGTCTGGGCTCGGGCTGCCGTCATGGGCTCGGGCGGGCCGTCTGGCGCTCGGCCTGGCCGTCTGGGTTCTGGCGGTTCGTCTGGGCTAGGGCGGCCGTCTGGTCCTCCAGGGCGGGCGTCTGGGCATCGGGCGGGCCGTCTGGGATCGGGCGGACCGTGTGGGCTAGGGCGCGGGAGCCTCTGGGCTTGGGGGCCGTCTGGGCTCGGGACGGCCTACTGGGCTCGTGGCGTGCCGTCTGGGGCTCGGGGGGGCATTCTGGGCCTCGGGACGGGCATTATGGAGCATACGGTGCGGGACGTCTGGTCGGGCGGGCGTCTGGGGCTCACGTCTGGCCGTCTGGGGCTCGGGAGGGGCCGTAGGGATAGGGCGGGCCGTCTGGGCTAGGGACGGGGCCGTTGGGTCTCGGGCGGGCCGCTGGGCTCGGGCGGGCCAGTATGGGCTCGGGCGGGCCTACGGGCTCGGGCTGGCCGTCTGGAGCTCGGGCGGGGCGTCTGGTGCCTCGGGCGGGCCGTCTGGGCTGGTCGGACGTCTGGGCTCGGCGGCCGTCTGGCGACTCGGGAGGGACCGTCTGGGATCGGGGCGGGCGTCTTGGGCTCACGGGCGGGCCGTCTCGGGCTCAGGTCGGGCCGTCTGAGAGCTCGGGCGGGCACGTCTGGCTCGGGTGCGGGCCGTCTTGGCTCGGGCTTAGACCGGTCTGGCTCGGCGGGCCCGTATGGGCTCGGGCTGGGCGTCTGTGATCGGGCGGGCCGTCTGGCTCGGGCGGGCCGTCTGGGCTCGGGCGGGCCGCTCTGGGCATCCGGGCGGGCCGTCTGGGCTCGGGCGGCGCCTATTTCTCGAGTCGGGCCGTCTGGGCTCGGCGGGACCGTACTTGCTCGAGCGGGCACGTCCTCGGGCTCCGGGGGCAGTGTGCGGTTTGTAGGGCAGTCTGTCTAGGGCGGCGCCTTAATCTAGCTCGGCAGGGACTAGTGCGCGCCGGGCGCGTCTCGTTGGGCGCGGCAGTCGATATTCTGGCGTGCAGGTGTGATCAGGTAAGGTTACTTTTTACAGCCCCTTGTGCATACGGCTGCTGGCGAGCAAGCGCTTTCACACCGTGTCCCGATATCAGCAGGAACATCCTATGCTATGTGCTATGCTAGCTGTGACTGCGCTGTGTTATGCTGTGATGTGTGTGTGTGTTGTGTGTGTGTGTGTGTGTGTGTGTGTGTGTGTGTGTGTGTAGTGTGTGTGTGTGATGTGTGTGAGGGGGGTGGTGGCGTGTAATATAGTAAAAGGCAATCCTAATACGCTGTGTGTTTTGGAGAAATCATCAGAGCCAGTCAGTATGAGATTCGGTCAGGGCGGACTATACTTGTATTTGTGCTGGTGATGAGTAGAGTATGAAGGTGGTGGTGAATGTAAATGTAAATATAGGCAGGATAGAGAGAGAGGGAGAGAGAGAGTGAGTGCGAGAGAGCGAGAGCTGAGAGAGTCAAGATAGAGAGCAGAGAGAGAGAGAGAGGAGAGAGAGAGGAAAAAAAAAAAAGGTCAGAGAGAGAGAGCAGAGAGATAGAGAGTAATCGGAGAGGAGAGAAGCGAGCAGAGAGACTCGAGATCAGAGCGCGAGAGAGGAGATAGCGAGAGGAGAGAGTATAGATAGAGCTCGAGCAGAGGAGGCAGATAGACGAGCGCGAGAGCGTCGCGAGAGACGAGATGCTACTACCATGTGTCGATCTGGTTTGCGGCTCTCCCTCGATATTTTTGAGTAGGGACAAAACGGCAGGACTGAAGGCTTCTGCCTGATGTCTGTATAGGAATTTGAAACGCTATGTATGTGCAAATATGAAGTTATAATCTATACAAGGTAAGGGCTAACATGTAATTTAAGGTGTTATATATCAATTGCTGTAGGGCTTGAGGCAAATGCGTCTGATTGCACACGTATATTTTGTATGTAAATCTTATTGTATATCATCTTTAGGTATAGGCTTTTGGAATAGTTTCACATTCAACGTGTAATTTTAAGCCTTCATTGTAGTTTTTGTTACATAAAAAAGAAAAATATAATATTCTAACTCACTCTAAAGAACGCAATATTATAACACAGGCTCTATGCTTGTTGAAATCATATATGGCAACACCTAACACTGCACTATACAGCGCAACACCTAACCCTTGCACTATACAGCCAACACCTAACACTGACTTACATCGCAACACTAACACTGCACTATCAGCACAACACCTAACACTGCACTAACTCTCAACACCTAACACTGCACTATACATCGCAACACCTAACACTGCACTATACAGCGCAACCCCTAACACTACACTATTACAGCGCAACATCCCTAACCCTGCACTATACAGCGCACACCCTACACTGCACGATACAGCGCAACACCTAACACTGCACTATACAGGCACACCTAACCTGCACTATACAGCGACACCTAACACTGCACTATACAGCGCAAGCACCCGACCCCTAAAGCCCTGCACTAACAGCGCAACACCTACCCTACACTATACATCGCAAGACCGTAAACTAGCACTATACATCGCAACACCTAACACCTAGCACTTATACTGCGCAACACAACATCTTCAAACGACAACACAATCAGAACAACCAGCCCCAGACTCAAACCACTTGAACCGAGCTCCTTCACACACACACACACGTACACCTACACGTCAAACACGTACACCACACACGCTTCGAAGCAAATACTCACAATCACGAAGCACACGTTATCACCCGTATGACACAAACGAGCACACTTACACGTACAACACAACACACGGTCACACGTACCACACACACGTACACGTACCACACATCCACACGTACACGTACTATCGTAACTATACACACACACAGTAACACGTATACGTAACACGTAACGTCCACATGGCACACACACGTAAACGTACACGTACACACACACACACACACACACGAGACACACACACCACACCACAAACCTACACACACACGAACCCAGGCGCCTCCCCATACAATAATAGCTATTAATTTATTTTTATTTCCGCTCCATAAAGGTCAGATTGTTAGACGTCAGCGATAAAAATGAACTTCCTCCCTGCGTCATAAACAAAACTGGCTTACTACGTCTTATTTCAAGTCCTATGAGGTGGTTGAAGAATATATAATACTGATAATAAAGTGATAATAATAATATTAATTATATATTATTTTTTATATATCGGGCTGTGATATCGCCAGACTCAGCAAGGTCGTGCTCAATACATCCCAACACGGGTGGCGTCGTCTGGTTCCTGACCATAATATACAGACAGCGGTGCGATAGATATAATATTCCTTACACAGGACCCGTAATACATCACGCTTCGCCACACTATTAGAGGAGTGACTCAATTGAAAGTAACTAGCGTACTACAAGTAATAGATCGTACTACCTCACCAAGCAAGTTCAGAGGCCGGGGATAATGTCGTGTCACACGAAATACCTTAAATATCCTTGTTCGTCCCCTGACAGATTTCTGACGCGATGTAACAATACTTATAAACGCCGGACTGCTGAGAATAAAAGGAACAAATGACAGACATGAATATAAAAGCCTAGCTGAACAGCTAGATACAACAGCCACGATGGCGTATACTATTACATACATGGGGTCATTATCAGCCCGAGAACGCGAATCTGTATCAGCGTATCCTACCCTATGTGTTACCAGTATTAGTCCGTCATTAGCCTTGCAGCGTAATGGTTACTGTCACTGCAATACAGGTTAAATTCGAGTTGGTCAATGTTTACCTAGGACGCAGAATTTCCTACACATTTTGGGGCATGATTTATGTTTTCTTAATGGATTCTGGGAAACATTTTTTCTCTATAAGATCCCGTCGCACATGCACTGACTTATTTGAGATATATATGTTTTCAATAGGACAGGAGAAGTGTATGGAGATATGAAAATTGCACTAACTCCCACCTTTTTACTACGCTAACCTAACCTAACCTCAACCCCACGTTATAACCTCCTAGCTAAAGCCAAATCCTCAGTAAAAAGTGGTCCGCGGTTTGAAAGAACAGCAGGCGAAGAGTGCCACAATAGGAAGAAGAGTATGGCGGACGTAAACACTGTCGTCTCTCCTCCCTATGAACAACATGTCATTATCTCCTCACAAAGTCATGCACTTGCGACGGAAGCTCATAGAGCGAATTTTTCACTAGAGCCAATAAGTCACTATCAAGCCATAACTCCAATTGTGTAGGTAATTCTGTGGTCCTTAGGTGTAAAATAAAACCAATTCGCGTGCTTAACCCCTTCAGCGCCCAGATTTTTTTCCTTTGCTATATTAAAAATAGTTGCTGTGTGTTGTTTGCTATATATATGACAAATTATCCTTACCATATATCGCATATTAGCTCAACTCATATACCATAAATTAGTTATGTCGCGAACGGATAGTCTAGAAAGCAGGTGCATCATACTTTCTATAAAATTCAGTTGACTTGATATACTGGTCATCCCTAAATATACAGTTGCTAATGGTATCACATCAGTTACTAATTAGACATACTCCACTACGTTGCTGGGTCTCTCAATGTGCGTTATTGTAAGAGAGCCACAGTGCGTTCTTGTGTGTGTGGTACGAGTATTTGATCTCATACGCAGACGCCTCGTGTACTGGTCGTGTAAGCACTACTGATACCCAGCTATCTCGGAACGGGTACATAACTAACCTGGTTTTCACCACTGTAGTCGCCTCGGCCTTTGTTTGGGCTACGCTCCGCCGTGATTCCGTTCACCGCCCAACAATTGACCGTCATGCCAACAAAAGGTCGCCCGCTCGCCATACCGCTAGTACGCTGCATACCGATGTAATCGCTGCAGTACAAGTTAAAATCAAGCATCTCTCCCGCTCGGCCAGGTGTCCGCCCGCGGAGGTGCAAACCTGTGCCCAGTTACACCAACAACCACTCAAGAAGTCTGATTGGTGACGTGTCATTGTTGGTCGGTGTACGCCAACGGCGGCCGTTAGAGCGGGCTAGTGGTGAACGTCCTTACCCCGATCTGGCCTTACAAATTGACCCGCCGCGGCTCATGTTTGACAGATCAATAACTCCGAAACTCCTTCGACCATCCAAGCCGACCATGTCGCCCCTTTTCGTCAAGAACGAGTGAATTGTATCAGTTATTGCATATCAACCCCATAAACGCGGATAGGCGTATAGCATTTGGACGTAACACGTGAGTGGTTCAATAGCTGGATCCAATTTGAAGATCGTTTAATTCTTCATGGATACGACTAATTGGATTAAATATATTGCATTTTGGTGAAATAAGTGATGTTCCAGTAACGGCGAGTGGGATACAGAAAAAACGATGAACAGCGTCTTAACATCTCTCTGTCTTCTGTCCTTCTCTCTCTCGTCTTCTTCTTCTTCGTCTTCTCTCTCTCTTCGGTCTTCTTCTCTCTCTCTCTCTCTCTCTATGTACAGTCCGTGTTTATACATATAATTGATACCAAATACAAATTGATTACGACGAATCTCACAGGGCTCACAGTATAAGACATAAGAGGATTTACAAATAATTTGTAGTTATAATCTGATGGATACTCGATATGAAAAATAATGGAAAGTAAAGTGATGTACAACCTCTCACGTTTCTTTGTTCCCTGTATCAATGACAGGTGAATGAAGGCAGTGTGATTTAATATGAAAAGACCGCGGTACTCACACAACGTCAAGATTTGTACATACTTACGAGGCGTGTCTGGTGGGCTTGGCGGGCGCGCGTCGTCCTGTTGCTACCTGCCATCTTTACACCGACCGGCCCTGCCAGCCCAACAGTCCCCACTCCCTCCTCCACCGCACCCCCTGTCCTGCAGCTTATTATATCCAAAGAAAACATCGACAGACACAGTTCTTACTTACCTTACGATCACCAAGGACTCACGGATAGTTTGCCCTTCGTTCACACCGAGGGTCCAGATCATCACGATAACGCACGCACACACACACACACAGACAGCCTCCGCCTGACTGGAAATCAAGTGAGGCGGTGCGGCCCGCGGGGACGGCGGGCTTCAATGTCGCTTTGAGTCGCGGTGGTTCGCGCAGCCTGTTGACAGTTGAGCGTAAAAGCACGGCCTCGGCGCATCTCATTGCAACTAAGGCAGCATACAGAAAGCGTGTGTGCACACTGACATTACAACATATCAGCGCATGCACATTCACATCACGTACATAGTATGTATATAAGGTTAGGGCAAGGGTAGAAATCTAGGGGAACGTAATGATCAAGCCTAGGCGATTCGGAGCTCAGCTCGCACGTGACGTAAGCTAATGGATGCTTGGACCTACACTCGCACTCAATGTCTCGAAAATGAACTGTGTGTAACCCTTGAAGTACACAGCACACGTCAACTAATACCTTTGTGCCGGTGTTGCTTGCCACACCCACTCAATTCTGCTGTTACGTGACGTGTGACTGTGTAAGTCTGTCCTTCATCGCCGATCGACACGGCCGCTCGTCTGCCTATGGCGACAGGGTGTGAATAACAGTGTGATGTCGCCGCCGCTCCGAGTCTTGTGGACGCACGCACCGCCGTGTGAGCCAGGGTTGCGCCTATCGACGATTGAATGACGGCGGGTGTGATTGCAAACAGAGGATCCTTAGAGGGAAAGGTTGGGAAGCTACCACTTTCGTATACCCACCTGAGCCAGGCGACCCAGGAGGATTATCACGAAACTATACGAATTGCCCTCTCGCCACCGCTAACCGCACTGCCGCGAATTTTTTTTTCCACTATAGGTTTGTAGAAGTGGGTGGGGCCTAGCTACGAATGGCAGGGCCCACCTCTCTCCTGCTCTCTCTATCATCTACCACCACCGACGATCACCACCAAAACCACCAGCACCCACGATCCCCACCACCGACCACCACCACCACCCGTATGCCCACCACCACCACGATCCCACGCACCTACGATCACCACCACCACCCACGATCCCCAGCACCCACGCTCACCACCACCACCACGTACACCACCGACGATCACCAGCCACCACCACGAGATCCCGCACCACACCACAACCACGATACACCACCCACCACCGGAAGATTTCCCACCACCACCAACCACCCACGATCAACACCACCACCACGCGATCCCCACCACCACCATCCACCACGCTCACCACACCACCTACCACCACGACCCCCCCCCCACCACCACACACCACGATCACCACCACCACCACGATCCCCACCACCACCACCACCACGATCACCACCACCACCACGACCCCCACCACCCCCCACCACCACGTCACCACCTCCAACACCACCACCACCACCACATCACCACCACCACCACCAACCACGATCACCACCCCCGCCACCCCCCCCCCCACCACCACCACCACACGATCCCACCACCACCCCCACCACCACCACCACCACGATCCCACCACCACCACCACCACCACCACCACAATCACCCACCACCCACCACCACCACCACCACGATCACCACCACCACCACACGATCACCACCACCCACCACCACGATCACCACCACCACCCCAAACCACCACCACCACCAACCACGATCACCACCACCACCACCCACCACCACCACCACGATCACCACCACCACCACGATCACCACCACCACCACCACCACCACCACCACATCACCACCACCACCACCCCACCACCACCACCACCACCACCACCACCACGATCACCACCATCACCACGATCACCACCACCACCACCACGATCCCCACCACCACCACCCCACCACCACCACGATCACCACCTGATCACCTGGAGGTATATAAATATTTTCTTAGACACTTTGAATGACATTCTTGTCACAGCAAATTGATAAAAAATACTTTAGTATTCATGTTTTCGGGGTTTTTAAATTTTAGATTTGTTAAAGCATAACGATAGTATGTATTTGATTTCTTTAATATGATGATTTCCTTTTCTTTATTTCCCCCTAATCACAAAACCTACCAGAATTACAGATACAACCGCCACATTAATTGATCAAATTTGGGCATCACATATTGAATCAAATTCAAATAATTCAAAATTTACAAACAGACATCACTGATCATTATCCATTGTTTCCCCAATTTAAAAATATTTTACCCAAAGACAAAGTGACCCAGTATATTTAAATAAAAAATTGTAACACAGACTGCTTTAAAATAACTTTGGTACCGATCTCTCACAGGTGAATTGGGCCTGACATATTACGTCAAACTGTCCTAATGAAGCATATAATGCATTTTTTTCTTAAATTCGACAGCTTGTTTAAAAATATTTTCCAAAAAGAAGAATTTGTGTAAATATAAAAGGAACAAAGCCCATACATTACATTAGCATTAAGAACCAGTATTAAAAAAAAACACAGACTAGAGAGACTTTCACATAATGGCCTTTAACTTCAAGGAACAGTATAAGCAATATAGAAATTAGCTGACAAAAATTCTAAGAACAGCAAAAAACACTATTACAAAAAACAATTAAAGACAACCAAGGAAATCCAAATCTCACTGGAAATCTATTAACTCTATACTTGGTAAAATTTTCCAAACATAACAAAGAAACAAAAATCGAACTAAAACCATTGTGCCCTGAAATGTAAAATAAATTTAACGATCACTTCCTAAATAGAGATGAGAACCAAAATACTTGATGGAATCACCTTAATTACTTACTAAATTCTCCTGCGTATTCTATGTATCTACCTCCTTTAAGCCCCACTGAAACTGAAAGATATCTAAACCCTTAAAACTACACACCCGGAATTGACGATGTGTCACCAAGAATATTAAAACACACATCAAATTTATTGTCAACCCCACTGACTCACATAATCAACCTCTCTTTAAGAACAGGGAAATTTTCCCCGACAGACTAAAAAAGGCCAAGTGATTCCAATATACAAATCGGGCAGTAATATGCATTAACAATTATCGCCCCATTTCCATACTACCCGCTTTCAGCAAAATATTCGAAAAAGTCCATTGCAACCCGTTTGATTAAAAACTTAGAAAATAATCAATTACTTTCTAAATACCAACATGGTTTTCGGGGATACCATTCAAAGAGTCAGGAATAATACAAATTTCCCCAAATATGTCTACAAAGTACTTGGGAAAAAAAACTCATGTAGTCCCGGGCTATTTCTCGACTTATCAAAGGCCCTTGACTCTTTAAACCTCGTATAAATTGCGGGATAAACTTGAACATAATGGCTTAGAGGGTACCACTGCAACTTTTTGAAAGCTATTTAGCAATAGGTCAACAGTCAGTGTATTGTAATGGTAAATTTTTCTTCTTCAAAACTATAACCACAGGAGTACCACAAGGATCTATTCTAGGACCATTACTTTTTCTTGTTTACATAAATGATATTGCAAATGCTAGTTCCAAGTTCAAATATACTATATATGCCCGATGATACCAACTTGCTATTAGCGGATAAGGATATACCAAATTTACACAGAAGTTTAGCTATAAAACTAGAATTAATTAATCAATGGATAAAACAACAATTAAAACTTAATACTTCCAAACTAACTATATCCTCTTTCAAAATCGTTCCTTAAAAAATCTCTCCCTCCCCTGTTCTTAGAGGGTGAAAAATTTTTAAAAGTGTAACTCATACAAAATTCCTTGGGGTCCATATGATGAAAATTTGAATTGGGGCTTGCAGATAAATGATGTAAAATTCCAAACTATCCCGAATGTGTGGCATATTATATAAGGTACGTAACCTCACAATCGAAGCTATGATCAGTATATACTACACGTTGTGTTACCCTCACCGAATATATTGTGTGTCAGTAATGGCATGTACTTGGCCCTCCTTCATTACCAAATTAAAATAGCACAAAACAAATTTTGAGATGTATATTTCATTTAGGTAAATTTGATTTTACAGCCAATATATTTTCAGAACACAAACTTCTAAATTTTTACTCTATCCATAATGCTTTCTTCTACTATACATTTTTAAAAGTATTACAAACAGAAGGGAACTTCCATTTTTAACTTACAAGAAACCATTCACAGCACTAAAATAATAATGGTTAATTTAGTTTGTCCGCCATATCGAACAAATCTCTTCAGGAACGCATCTTTTATTTTTGGGCCTCAATTATGGAAAACTTTACCAACTGACTTGAAAACTCTGTGTAATTCGGGTAGTATTCCTCAATTTAAATATAAAATAAAAAAATATCTATTCACGCAACAAAATTTGTAGAAATACCACTCCATAAATAAAGTAGATAGTGTCAAAGTTCATGAATTTGTTTTTCTCTCTTGTATACTGATGTATACTATAATGTATATTTGATCTCCCCCAGCTAAATTGTATTTTTTTTTTTTTAATAAAATTATCTGTCAAGGAGCCTTGGCTCGACCCGATTCCCTTCCAAAATTTATTTAAATTTGTTATGTATATATGTTAATAATTGCTATGGAAATAAACTTAACTTTCTTACTTACTTACTTTCTTACTTACCACCACCACCACCACGATTCCCCCACCACCACCCCCCACCACCACCACCACCACCCCACACCACCACCACCACCACGATCACCACCACCACCACCCACCACGATCACCACCACCACCACCACCACCCCCACCACCACCACCACGATCAACCACCACCACCACCAAACCCCCACCCCACCACCACCACAATCACCACCACCACCACGAAACACCACACCACCACCACCACCAAACCACCACCCCACCACCCCCCACCACCACCACTACCACGATCACCACCCAAACCCCCCACCACCACCACCACGTCACCACCACCACCACCACCACCACCACCCCCACCACCACCACCCCCCCCCCACCCCCACCACCACCACCACCACCACCACCACCACCACCACCATAGCAACAACTTATTTTTCTCAATAAGATGTATGAATTTTCTCACTCAGTACTTTGTATATCTATTTATCTAGAATGTAACAATTGCTTAACAATACGTTAATACATCTCTCTCTCTCTCTCTCTCCTCTCATCCTCTTCTCTCTCCTCTCTCTCCTCTCCTCTCTCTCTCTCTCCCCTCTCGTCTCTCTCCTTTGTCTCTCTCCTCTCTCACTCTGTATATAATATATATATATATATATATAAAAAAAGAAAAAAAAAAGAGGA
>JACEEZ010002566.1:12500-15778 GCA_016584305.1 Chionoecetes opilio | reverse complement strand
TTTTTATTTTTGAAAATTTTAAAATTTAATTATATATATATATAATATATATATATATTATAATATATTATATATATATATAATATATATATATAATATATATATATATTATAATTTATATATATATATATATATATATTATATATATCGTATTTTAAAAAGATTGATTAATGTCAAGAGAAGTGTGTAACATGTATATTGATTGCAATTCATTAGGAAGGGGATATGCTATGAAAAAATTCCTTCAAAAAAGCGCCCCGTGAAATACTGGGCCGACAAGCTACACTCAGAACCTCCAGTGGCATCGAATGTCGCTATGAATCACTAAAGAAAAAAAGTTGGCGGAAAGTTAGCGAAGTGTTGGCGAAGAGAGACGAGGCTGGGCGATACAGGAGATTAAAGTTGGAGAAGTTGAGCAAAAGTTGGGACAAAGTTATTAAGGGAAACCACCAATGTAATCAGGGAAGTTAGGTGCTCCTGGAAGAGAATCAAGAGCGCTTATCAGGAACCCGCAGCAAGATTACAGTAGTTTTTTACGTAGTTATGCAGCCATTACATCCCATCTTGGCGACCCTGTTAAGGGAAATACATAGCCATGAAAACGGTCCGTGAAAAGTCAGCTGAAATAAAACGACTTTCAAGTCTTAATTGAACACGTACACACACACACCCACACGTACATTTTAACTACGCACACAAACACACAAACACACATACACGCCACGAGGGTTTCCAGTAGATAGACCCTTTGGGGCGCACCATTCTGTGCTTAGCCGGTTCGAATCCTCTCTTGTTCGCTCGCTGGGAGTTTTCACAAACAAAACAAAAGCTGCAGTAAAGGAAGCATGGCAGTGAAGAATAATTATCACGTGCCTGCATGCTAACCTCAACATATATCATGTTCTTATCAGTACAGCAGCAATTAGCGTTGCCTAATGGGTTACTTGCGAGAGGAGACTTGCGTGGAGTGTGCGTCTTAAGGCTGTTGCTTGTCGATGTTTGCTTGTTGGTGGATGCAGCAAAGTAACTAATACATTTATTATTAGTTACTTTAGGGGTGCACCGAGTCAGGATCCCTTTCTATATTTTTTTACTGTCTTCTTTATAGGGATTGGCCCAAAGAAGCTGGGTTTTTGTTACCTCTTATATTTTTTCTTGGCCTTTTCCTTTTGATTAAAAAAAAAAAGGATAACCTTCTACCGTGGCCTTCTTCCGTTTCAGCTCTCACTGTGTGTTTTATTTCAGTTGTGTTCTCCCGTTTACATATTGCTGTTTACATTTGTGGCATTGGTTTACTTTTTACACGCCAATTTTGTGATCGATTGTTCATTTTGGCGTTGTGATGAGTGTGGCCTTCGGCTAAAAATCATTTTGCTCCATTGGTTTTCTATGAGACCCATGAATGTTTGTGGCGCCACAGTCGTTCACAGAAATACAGCCCACACAATTTTAGGTTTCCACACTAAGCGTTTGTGTCCATGAGTTCAGAGTGCGAGTGAAACAAGCAGTGGAAATATTTTCACTCTAATTTATGATAAATACCCACCTGCTTTATAGAGATTGTAGACTCATGGAGAGGAAAACAGTCTATGAGAAAAATTTGTACTAAACAAACTAAAGATATAAGTAAAAAAAAACCATGACAAGAATGTGCTATAAGAAAAAAAAATCGAATCCTCTATTTTGTTCCTACAAAATGAATTTCATTGTCATAACAGTTCAGTTTTTTTTACCCCTTCACTTGCCTATAAATGGTATAATTCCTATCCCCAGTTTTCATCCCCTCCAAACACGTTGCCACAGGTGTGTTCCAGAAACCCACCATAAACTCTCCCATAGACCACTTCAGCCACACTTGCCGTTTTTCCCGGAAAACACACCCCAAAAAAACACACAAAACACACACCCTCACCCCCAAAAATTCCAGCCCAAGACTCACACAAACAAACAAAAATAAAAAGGGAAAAAAAGAAAGGCACACAAACGACGCAGGTTTTAACCATTTACATAAAGGAAAACAAAACAAAACAAACGAGAGGCAAAAGGCAATGGTGCAACATGTCTATCTCTGGAGAAAAAAACCTTTGATACCCACACAGTCTGTCTCGCGCCAACACACAGGCCATCAGGAAAGGTTTATTACAACCTAAGTAAATTAACGACTAAACCAGTAGGGAAACCCGCGACTATCGGCTCACGTTTCTTCACCCAAGGAAAAAATTTACATCCAGACGGGGCCAATAAAAGAGGTGTAATGGGTAAGGCGAGGTAAGAGGCGGCCTGTGCATAGGGAGGGACAACTACCATATGTACGATACCTTCCTTCTTGGGGGACACCTAATTGGGAGGACGCTGAGGAATACATACATTGCTTCCATAATCCCGAACTAAATTACCAACCCCCCCTTTGCTTTTTTATCTTACTGTCTTTTTTATAGGGATTGACAACTAAGTGGGCTATTTGTTTTGCCTCGTTTTTTCCCCTTGGCCAGTCCTTTGTGATGTAAAAAAAATAAGTCAAGTTAGTTCCAAATGAAGGGGGTTTGCATAGTGGAAAATCGTTTTTTGGTTCGTATGTTTCCTTAAGGATGGGTTGTTAAGATGTATACAGTTTTTTTTTTTTTAATAATAAGAGTATACGATAAAGGTAATGGTATGGTTGTGGGAAGCGTCGAGGCACCTGTCATAAAATTGTCTATCGAATTCGGAGAGCCTCTTTGAATGTCTTATAGTATTAGCTTTGTGGGGAATGGCAATAAGCAGGATTTTGGGTACCATTAAATTTTTTCATTCCTATTCCAGTTGTCTGTCGTTTAGAAAAAAAATTATGTGCGAATTAGGTTACCATCATCACTTATGCAACTGTATCTACTCGGACTATTTACTGTTACTACTACTACTGTTACTGCTACTGTTTACTTAAAAAAAAACTAAGGAAAGAAGATAAATGCCTACAGGCGCTATAGGCTCTAATATAAAAACAAAAACAATAGTTTCCGTCATTCATGAGAGACAGAACACGATGAAGTTTTAGAACGTGAGTAGAGGGGCTATAAATACAATACTGAAGTTATCATTAGCATATGCCTTATCACTATGATTTATATAACCTTTTACGTTTTCCAATGATCTATGTACATGATATCTTTGCAAACATGATTGATGGACCAAAGACTACTGGGTTTTTTTAACATTAGGTTTTGGATGGACATAAGACTTTTATGTTCGATGTATGGAATTATGATTTAGTGCTGAAAACTGTTAGAGCCAACATGACA
>JACEEZ010002566.1:0-7500 GCA_016584305.1 Chionoecetes opilio | reverse complement strand
CCTGTCCACCCAGCATGAATGGGACGGGTGTCCGGGGGTTTGTGACCCCCTCCGGAGTGGTGGCTTGGCTACACTAACCACTAAGGATGAATGTAAAAAATTTTTGATATGGAGACGGGGCCACACGAGGTTGCTCTGGGACTGTTAAATACAAACTAGATGAATACCACCACACACACCACACACACCACACAAACACACACACACCACACACACACACACCACACACACCACACCACACACAACACACACACACACAATTACATACATCGACGTCAACGTTTGTTGTCAGATTTTATAGTTTTTTTTTTGGAATAATAATTGTTTTTTTTGTGAAAAATTTAAAATTAAAAATTATTTGGTTGTTTTTAGGCATTGTATGCGTTTTTATAGTAAATTAAATATTTTTTTTTTTTTGTACTTTGTTAGGTTAAAATCTATTAATTTTTTGTTTTTTTGTATATTTCATATTTTTAATTAATTTTTAATAAATTTTTAAAGTCTTTTGTTTAAAAAAGAAAAAAAAGAAAAGGTGTGCTTTACGGAGTAATGTTGGAAATTGTACAAGTGATTAATAATAATAAGCTTAAATGTTGTTACAAATTATCTGAATAGTAATTAATAAAAAAAAAAGCGTTGTTGTAGTGGAATTGTGTCTACAACAAACAACACGGTATTAATTTCTTCCCTACAAGGCAATTTTTTTTCCTTTTCTTTATTCACCCATCTCCCTCTAGGGCTTCTAGCATTACCTTTCATTCTCCATTCCCTTTATTTGCCCAATTCCTCGTTAAGGTTTATTGGATGTAAAGCACTCATGCAGGTATTACCCTTGGCGTCATTCCTTAGTCTGAACTTATTGTTTAGTATTATTTTCAGTTACACACTTACAGAAACAAGAGGAACAGGTGGTAGAAGCAGTTTCCAACATGCGGGCCCAACTTGGTTCGGTCCATTTGGGAGCGGTTTGGGCGTTGATTCAAGCACCGGCAAAAGGGAAAAGTTGAAGTTTGGAAAACGAGGATAGGAGAAGGGGTGTAAAGAACCCCATAGGGTGCGGTTTGGTAAAAGGCCCTTGGTGTGAAAAATGTTGGATAAGTGATAATAAAGTGGTTGTGTTTGGTTGTATTTACCCATGGTTTTTCACCAGGGCTCCATCCATTTCACCCTACATCACATTTATATACACACTCAAGTGGACTCAAAAAACCAACACCCCATACCCCTTTCAAGGGGGACAGAACCGCCCGAATTTGTCCAAGTGAAAAAATCCCCGGGAGCGCGAGATTCCAAACCCGCCTACCCAGAAGTGAGAGACCAGAACGTTTCACCGACCGGTCGCGCGACCTGTGTGTGTGTGTGTGTGTGGGGTGTTTTGGGGTGTGTGGTGTGTGTGTGATATCCACAATGCCTCCTCCAGCACTTATAGTTAATTATAATTCATTTCAGGTCAATATCGCTCTTCCTTTCAACCCCTTTTTTTCTCTTCCTTATTCCTCCTTTACCTTTCCACCCGCAATACACCGTCCAATCCGTCCATCCCTTCTTCGGCTCCTGAAAATTTTCCCGTTCGTAGCTAGTCTCAGCTTCTCGTCTCGGTCCCTCATTCCACTCCTGCTCAGCTCCCTTTGATTATAATTATTGACCATTTTACCACCATTTACTCCATATCAGTCACTCCATTTCAGTCACTCCTCGCTTGTCAACTGGAGATGGGGGAACTACCTCGTGTAGGTGTCACGGCCTCTTGTAGCTTTCTTATTTCTTATGTTCTTATGAGGCATGATTTCTTTTTCCCGCGTAAAAGCACAGCAACAAAAACTTGCATAAAAAATACTTGCTTGATAAAAACAAAAACTCACTAAAGAAGGAAATATGGTTTGCTTCTGAAGGTGAATCAATACTGTTGATATTATAAGAAGAAGGTATATATCATCGTGTAGGTAATAAAACATGAAAATGGTTCAGTATTTCTTGTGGGTGTAATAGTAGTTATTTTTTGTTCCTTGTATGTCAGGTCTCGAGGGCATGATAGTGATAAAGACATATTGCGAAAGATTTACGATGCAGGAACATCAAATACTTGTAACAATGTGGCGAAAAGTCGGCAACCCCCAACACAGCAACAGCAAAAACAATAATACTACTTCTACTAAAGCAACAACAACAACAACTACTACTTTAAAAAAAAAAATATTACGTAAATTTTATTTTATTACGGAGCCTATAGCGTCTGTTCTTATGGGAGAGTCGTGATGTTGGTCGATTTCTCGCCCGTTAGTGGCGCAGAACGGATTTTTATAGTGACACCTGTAGTCCGGGGGCCCAAAACCCCCCATATTTAGGCCCGAACCTTTGAATTTGTGGTGCATAATTGTTCTTTGCGGATTTTGATAGCCTGAAACCTCTGTTTTGGAATCTGTTGGGTGCAAGTTTTGCATCCTTGAGCATTTTTGCAAAAATGACGACTGAAAAATGGGAATGGGAATCACTGTTTGGGACTGAAAATTTGAGGTGGGGGTTTAATAATAAAACGGGCATAGATCACACATGTACAGACCTTTGACAATGTTTTTACTACCAAAATGTTCGTATTGATTAGGTTTATCACCTCAAACTAATGATTTTATGAATTTCGTCAACAATAAGGTCATAGGAGGTCAAAAGGTCACAATTTTATGGCGTGAAAATTAAATTCGACGAGCTGACTTTGGCCTTTTACTTTTACTGATACATATTTACAATGCTGCCGCGTCATAAATGTGGACATGGGTAAGCCAAAAAAAACAGCGGCAATTTTGTTTTAGTATCGAATTGTTGTTTGTCTGTTGCTTTATCAATTTAGTGTTGATGTTTTAGTGATATACTGTGCAATGTCAACGGTAATTTATGGACATGGGCCACCGTTCTCACAGGTTTTAACCATGAACCAGTCTGCTGTTAGCGTTGGGCCCACTTAGCTTACATACATGCAGCCGGTTACTGAAAGACGTAGCAGAGATAAAGAACAGAAACTACAAAGAGGGACCAGAGGCACAAGGAGGAGATGCCGTCCCGAATCGCATATGATGAAAAGGACAGGACGGCGGGTGCTTTGAAAAGCTGAAGTTGTGCATTCATCCATTTAAAGCCTGATGAACATCTTCAGGGACTTTAAACACTGTAACCGGAAGGATTAATCCAGAGACATTGAATGGGGGAAAAATGCCCAGACCATTGGAATCCAGCAAAGACAAGCGTTTTTGAATCAAATTGGCCAGAAGGATTCCACAAAGCCGATTGTAAAACCGAGTCAAAACCATGGTGGGGAAATCAAGCAAAGAGAACACATACCACGATAAAAAGGGACAGATGGACTGTGAACTAATCTTCTCAAGGCTGATGATATTAATACAGTATCGAGACTTTGATGTAAATTTCAGTCATGGGATATGAGGTGTCACCTCTTCCAACGTCGCTCTTTGATGGCACAAAGGACCAACCTGAAATGAGAATAGCTAAAGCCAAAGCTACGCTCAAGAAGACTCTCCAAGTGGAACAACTTCCAGGACATTCACAAGCCACACAGATGTAAAAATATATATATATGGATGTGCAGCAATGTGGATAGTTCACTGGTCAACGAAGGGAGTCGTCAATGATTATGTGAATGCCTTTGTAGATTATGTGCTTTCCAAGATGACCGTTTTAGAGCAACGTTTTTGTAGGGGTTTGACAAATATCACAAGAAAAGCTTTCAAGAGCAGCACAAGGGCTGCACGATCTGCTGGAGTGCAGCAATTGCAAGGAACATGTCATTACGCTGACAACCCCCAATTTCCCTCCCGAGATGTTGTTTCTCAATGTGGCACACAACAAGGGCAGATCATTGAGATGATCACTGAGGAACTTTAGATAGAACGAAGGAACTCCGGATACCAAACAGGACTTATTTCACAGGGAAAGCTGTTTACTCCTGTTGAAGTCTGGCAAGGTGTACGAGTGGAGAGATCAGATTTGCAACTAACCATGAGGAAGCAGACATCATCATTCCACACCCAGGTTGCCCAAGTTGTTTCTAACACCAGAAAGACTATTAAAGTCATCTCAGTGACACAGATGTGTTTTTATTGCTTTGTAATTACTACCACTACTGTCAACTCTCTGCATGCCTTGTCATGGAACCGACTTCTCCTGAAAGGACTTCAGGGAACATTGGAGACACCGTAATAAAACACCAGGCTATTGTCCCACAGCTGCTGGCAGCACATGCGTTGACAGGATGCGACACAGTTGATTGGGTATTTTGGAATTGGAAAAATCAAAGCAGTTAAAAAGTCCTAAAGGCAGGGGTATAAGCTGGGCCCGCATGGGACAACCTGAAGGCCCCCAACACGAGACAATAATTCGAGAAGCAACCCAGTTTATTGCACATGCTACGGGAGAGAAAGTTGGGACCCCAAAAGACAGCATGTCAGATATCCGATTACAGGACATTGGATCTCCAGCATGGGCAGAAAAAGTGCCTGCGTGAGTTCATCCAACTGAAGACTCTTCCTCTTACAAATGAAAGCGTTTGTCGAGAACGTGAAAAGAGCACATTTGCAACATTGGCATTGGAGGTCGGCACTGACTGGCGAGGCAACCAGATATGGACCCTCTGGAGAACGGCTGGGTATCTATGACGATTTTGGTGTATTAATGCCCGTGACCCTCCCACCACAAACGGAAATTGCTCCAGCCAGCTGTTATGAAGCTGATTTCCCAAAGTGGCTGCTCAAGCGAAACACCATGCTCAACTGAGAGGTGTGGATGTGTGGCTGGTCAGATGTCCTGTTCTGCTTTTTCTCGCTGTCGAGCAGAAATAAGAACATGTCGGAATCGCTGGACATTGCTGAAACAACGGATAGAGGATGCCAATGACTCGGATGAAGATGAAAGTAATGATGAGGATGACAGTGATGATGATTTTTTTGATTATATGAGAGTTTCCCCCATTGGACGCTACTGCAATAGATTCTCGTCTCTAAGACCCCTTGTGTATTTTGTTATGTTCTAGTGGGAATAGATTAGCTAAATCCTTTGGGTTCAATGAAATTCGTGGGTATAAAGCTGATTATTCTCTGTAAATATGTTAATGTATTAACGCTACCCATTTTTGCGGCCATCCTAGATTGGGTATTCAGAAATATTGTTATTGTACTTTTCCCAGTCTAATTGGATGGTTTAATCTTATTTTTTGTTATGTATTATTAGTTTAACAGACCGTCAATTTTTCAAAAACCGTATAAATAAAAAGTGTCTATTGTAATTTCATTGGTGTTATTGGATTCCTTGACCAAAAAAAAACCTATGGTTTGACACCAAAATGACTATTGTAAGTCAAATATTAAGGAAGTTATCAATATAAAACCATTACTACGTTGGTGCGTTGTTGTTACGTTGGTTTATTATGTATATTTGCCGCCATCTTGAATTTCTCAAAAATGCTCAGGGTGCCATAATGCCCCCCGACGGATTCTTATTAATGGCACACTCAGTGATCAAAATCCGCAGAGAACAATTATGCACCACAAATTCCAAGGTTTCCCCCCCTGGCTGCTGGACTACTGTGATCTTAGGCGAAGATCCCCTTTTCTGTGATGTTCAGATCTTCAGTCAGGCTCAATGAAACCCCTGGAGTTTCTCCGCCCGCACTCGCAAACGGGGACCAGGTAATTTTTTCGGGGCGGGTTTTCTTCGGCTACTCGACGATGGTTTTGACAGTGCTCCTTGGTGGGACTTGAACTCGGGACCTTCTGCTCCCCTACCAGGCTCTTGAAAGAGTTGCCCCCGGCGAGGATTCGAAAATCGGGACATTTGGGGTTCAAACCCCTCCAAGACGGGTAGCTACTCAGCCACAGCCTCCCCCATACTACTACTACTACTACTAATACTACTACTACTACTACTACTTACACTACCTACACAACTATTTCTACTACTACTACTACTACTACTACTACTACTATATTTACTACAAAAATTCACCATCCTGTCCCCCACTACGACCAGAGCCACATTTTTTATTATCGATAATGACACTTCTATTACCAACATATGTCATTGAGAAAAAATAATAGAGAGATGGGCGTTTTAGTGGAGGGTGTGTGTAGAATACCCAGAATGAAAAAGAATGAAAAGAATTAAAAGTACCCTCACCAGAATAAACCCAGAATCACTTTTTCTAGATCTCACGGGGAGATATGGAGGAGGGTGGTTGGTAGAAGATCGCATTATTATAGTTAAGTGGTGGTGGTAAAAGAGCATATGTGAGGCTGTCACCGTAGCTTGACCACACACACACACACACACACCACACACGCACACACACACCACACACCACACACATACACACAACCATGTGCCTTAGTGTTAGGATCATTGGTGGCCACTTTGTTATCCCGCGTTCAAATCTTTCCCTCAAGGATGTTTCACTTACAAATATGGGCAGTTACTGTCTCCCTAAGCAAGGGGTGGCGTATGTGTGGTGTATAAGGTCCCAGCTTTATCCAAATATCAGTCTGTATGAGCACTTAGCTCTTTCCTAGAGGATAACAGCTGGAGATCGCGTGTCCAGCCCGTGATCAGGGCTATGGGTTTAATTACAAACGCGCACACCCCACACACACACACACACACACACACACACTCACACACAGACACACATACACACATACACACACACAACACACACCACACCACACACACACACACACACACACACACACACACACACATACACACACACACCCCACCCCACACGCAGAAAAAAAGAAGAAAAAAAAAGAGAGAGAGAGTGAGATATAGAGAGATAAGATAAGATACTTTGATCCTATCTAGACACTTTGCAAGTACCAAACTAAAAAGGTTATGGACTATACAAAGCGCCACAACACCAGGAGAACTTGGTGGACCCCGAACCGCTGACCGAATGCAGGGGTCTCTACAATCGGGCCGCGCGCTCTACCACCAGACCACCCTGGCGAGAGAGAGAGAGGAGACGAGGAGAGAGGAGAGAGAAAGAGAGAGAGGGGAGAGAGGAGAGAGAAGGAGAGAGAGAGAGAGACGTTAAATGAGGATGAGGTAAACGGTAAGGGATCTTAGACTCAGGGATTCACTTAACCATTCAAACTTCTTCGAATCACCGATCCCTTCTTTCGAATCTCTCCTAAGTACAGTTTCTTTCATTTAACTCTTCTAATTTCAATTCCTCCATCTCCCTTAAACCACACACACACACACCACACACACACACACCCATTTACAAAATACACAGTCCTACATGCTCCAGCGTTACATACATCATCCTAGGATCAATGTACTTTGTTTGCTTTTAGCATCAAGGAAAGCATTATAGATTGTCTACGACGTTGTTTCCAAATTAGTATATTAAACTTCTCAGTTAGAGTCTTTATCATTGAAAATAATATATGTAGGTTTTTTTTTGTTAGTGCTTTAAAAGTTTTTGTTGCTTTTGTT
>JACEEZ010002563.1:7500-13529 GCA_016584305.1 Chionoecetes opilio | reverse complement strand
ACTACTATACTATCTCTATACTACTATTACGTAGCTACTACTACTATGTGCTATCACATAAAACTATGCGATACTGATAACTTATCTACTATTTTATGTACTCTAATGTTACAACGCCCCACTGGAAAGCTCGCAATATCACAATTCTGAAGTTCCAGATTACGCTGGGCCTAGACAGAGAGCAGATGAAGTGTGCAACGACATTTTTAGGCAGTGTAACACTTTAAATGATGTTATTTACTTAAAAACAGTACTTTTCATTAGTGAACGAGACAGGATAAACATTGCATGAAAGATAGTAGTGTGCAAAAGTAAATAAGGGTTTTCACAGTTTACTGCTGCATTTAAAAATTTGTATTTAAATATCAATATCGTTATCGCTAGTACGGAATTTTGGATTTACCGATTTAATCGGTATCGCCTTATCGGGACGATACATTTATTCCCATTATCGATTATCGGTTATCGCCGATAAGGTTTCGTTATCGATTTATCGTTATCGTGATATTTTTTTTGTTATTCGCGCCCACTATGCGATACTTACTACTACTGACTAATATGTACTACTACTACGTCTACTACTACTACTAGTACATACTATACTATCATATACTGATACTAACCACTTCGTACCACTTCATTAACTACCTACTACTATTACTCTACTAATCAAAAGACGGCTCCCACTGAGAAACTCTGCAATTATCAAGATTCTGAAGTTCCTGGGATCTACTGTGAGACATATGATCAGAAGAGATCAAGAAGGTTCTGATCATCATTCTTCATGTGGATTGTGAACCTGTGAACATCTGAGCTGCTTGAACTGTTATAGGATGACTGCTTGTGTTACGGCAGGTGTGACGATTATAAAGATTGCAATAAAAAGGTTGCATGGCCCTACTGCGCATGCGCGGAAAGCGCAACTTTATTTTATCGTTGATACGGCGATATATGTGGTGACCTGATAAATAGTGTCACCAAACACAAGTATTTATTTTCTCATGTAGGTCATTTATTATACTAGTCAGTGATAACTTCGATCATAGACCACTATACGTGGTACATATATGTATTGGTTCTTTACAGCTTATTTACCATGTAGCTATGTGGCGATGAATGTGGTAGCTACCCTGATAAATAGTGTCACCAAACACAAGTATAATTATTTTCTCATGTAGGTCATTCATTTATACTAGTCAGTGAGTAACTTCGAGCATAGACCACTGTGGTACAGATACGTGGTATATATGGTTCTTATACATCTATTTACCATGTAGCTATGTGGCGATGAATGTGGTAGCTACCCTGATAAATAGTGTCACCAAAACACAAGTTATATTATTTTCTCATGTAGGTCATTTATTTATACTAGTCGGTGATAACTTCGATCATAGACCACTATACAGTGGTATATAATGTATGGTTCTTAACATCTTTTTACCATGTAGCTATGTGGCGATGAATGTGGTACCCTGATAAATAGTGTCACCAAAACACAAGTCATATTATTTTCTCATGTAGGTCATTTATTTATACTAGTCAGTGATAACTTCGATCATAGGACCACTGTGGTACGTACAGTGGTATATTATGCTTCTTAACATCTTATTTACCATGTTAGCTATGTGGCGATGAATGTGGTACCCTGATAAATAGTGTCACCAAAACACAGTCATATTATTTTCTCATGTAGGTCATTATTTATACTAGTCAGTGATAACTTCGATCATAGACCACTGTGGTACAGATACAGTGGTATATATGCTTCTTTACATCTTATTTACCATGTAGCTATGTGGCGATGAATGTGGTACCCTGATAAATAAGAAACCAAAACACATGTTATATATTTTCTCATGTAGGTCATTTATTATACAATTGGTATACATTGTCAAACAAATATTCACCCAGGGAGCAGTGTTTCAGTGCATATTTGTGCAGTGTAGCTACTCGGCCAAGGGTAGCTGGTCAGATCGCTACACCGACGTGGATGCCTGGCTTATTTGTTCTTATTACTATGGAAATCCATTCTGTATTGCCTTGACCCCTAATACAATATATAAAGTAGTCAACCAGGACATACTTGTCGATAATGACACACAGACGTTGTATTCTTTTCTGTTTAAAAAAAGCCTTTTTCTGTGTCACCCTTCCCGCGCATGCCTCCGACGTGGATGGGTGAAATATAGATTTACACATAATAACGCGTCGTTTTGTACAAATACTTAGCCCACCTGACAATACTGATTTTTCAATGTACGACCAAAGTTAAGCAGGGAACGTTACTGTATTATTACAACAGGAGCACAAACCTGCCATGGTGTCCTCGTCCCTTTCAGCTTGTTGCCAGGTGGCAAACCAAAACACCCGTCTAGGGTTCATATATATCTAACCCCCTGGGCTTGTGTCTGGTATGCAGCGATTGTTCAAGTCTTCTTCTATCATGGACAGCCTTATAGTGTACGGAACTTATCATTTATGACATAATTTGCCATATTGCTGGCTTGGGGCGGTGGGGCGGTGCGAGAGGGGCCAGGCGCAACACTAAAAAACCAAAATATCTCATGTAAACACCACTTGTTGGGCGAGTATCTTGATGACAGCAATAGATGAGGCATTCTTCTATTGTGGGATGCCTCATTTGGTGAGGATAGCATTGTTTTAAATGATTTTAGACGATATTTCTATTTACCTGATATATTTGGTTCTCACGCCACCGCGCATGCGCAGTAGGGGCCATGCAACCCTTTATTGGCAACTCTTTATATCGTCACACCGCCAAGGAATCGTCATGGTGGGTTGACAGTTCTGGAACCCCCCTACAATTGTGTCTCCCTGACAGTGAGCTGCACTACATTGATAAAGTTAATGGGGACGTCTTCTTTTTATATCTGAGTGAATACTAAAAACTTTAGTGATCATGTTGAAGAAACGCAATGAAACTACCTCCCATTTTTATTTGCGGGTTGCCATGACAACCGTTGGCCGTGAAGTTGCCCGTGACTAAGTAAACAGTTTAGTATGGGTGAAAAGATATATCAGTTTTAAAAGCCTTTCTTTTGCTTCGTTGAATTAGCTAAGAAAGATTATCCTCCTGATACCTTGATAGATGTCCTTCTATCTTTTTACTCCCATGAAGAAAATAAAGAAGAGGAAAGGAGCTACTCTGCAATCTTTTAAAGAAAAACGTACCAGGAGGAGGGACCATGATAAAAACGCAAGGATCTTCTAGACATCAATTGACCTGCATGAAGGACTTGAATGTGAGTGATTATCACTTCGTTACTAAACTTATAAGCGGTTACCTCCAATGGGTTGGAAATTTTTGGACCATGTTGGCTATCTCTCAGAAGAGGTCACAGAAAATTAATGAACTGCTTCCTAAAATCTGGACATGAAAACGGAGGTGTTAAAACTGGCAGACTCAATGAGACAAGTGAGAGGAGATGTTTGTGAGCTAAAAAGTAAGTTTTGCAAAGCTATTGAAGGAATAGAGGAAGCTACCAAGGATGTAGTTAAGACATAACAAGAGAAGATATAAGACTTGATGCTACCTTGAGGAGTTAACGTCCCTGAGAATTGCTGCAACTGGCTACATTAGACTACACCTTCAAGAAAGATGCCAAGCGAGACTATGCCGAAGCGTTGGGAATGCCTGCGTCTAGTACGGGAAAGAATGGCTTATGAGGAGTCATCATGAAGAGGAAGGGCGTGGTGCCAGCCAGGAGGAGGATAACCAGCGCATGAGAGGTACTGCGGGTGTGCCTGAACGATCCAGAGGAGCTGAGACAAGGATGAGGAATGAAGCGTGAGGGGCTAGCACTTCTGCTGCCCATTTTAATAACCCCTTAACAGGTGCTATTCCTAAGAGGGTAATGGAATATACTAAACAAGTCATCGCTGCTGCGGAATCTCGTAACCCAGAGTGATTTACAACGAAGTGTAGAGCCAGCTGTGGGCACAAAAACTGGCAGGTGGCACAATCACGGCGGAGTAAAAGGACTGGTGTAAGAGGACAGCGGAAGTGTGAGGATTTACCCTTTAGAGCTGCTACCAGATTTGTTGATATCTTCATAGGAGGAAGTAGACAAGCAAGTTGAGGAAGGATGATATACAAGGTTATATTAGAAAAGTGAGTGGAGTGGAAATTAATTCAATATCTGAGCTTGAAATCAGATCTCAAGATGTTAGGGCATTCAAGGTAAATGTTAGCATTAATGACAGGGATACTCTTTTCAATCCTGATTTATGGCCTGAAAACATTGTGTGGATAAATTCTATGACAGATCTGGAAAGAAGAAACCAAGGTATCAAACAGGGAATAAGGAATTTGGTTTAGTATTTACTTAATTTCTGGTTTTTTTATCCTTTAATCTAAATATTTTATCAAGATGGATTCTAAATATCTTAGTTTGTGTACTTTTAATTGTTGTTCATTGATGAAAATATTAATCTGATCAGGGACTTAACTGGCCTAGGATATGATTTTATATTTTTACAGGAAACTTTTTTAATACAAGAAAAACTGGGGATGCTAGATTTTATTGATGAAAAACTATGATTGTGTTGGAGTGGGTGCCACCTTCTCAGAGAAGGCGCTGCAATCCATGGCTGGCAGACAGGAAGGTGGGATGGCTATTTTAGGGAGGAAAAACTTAACCTGAAAATTAATAAGGTATAATTTTTGGAAAAATAATGTTATGGTATTGAATGTTAATATCTTTGGAAGAAATATTATTTTTATAAATGTGTAACCTGAACAGTGATGTTTGGGAGATCTCAACACTGATATAATACTGAAATCATTTGTCTTTTGTTAGAAACTTTTATGCATGATCTTTAATTTTGATTCAATCTATTTATTGGTGATTTTAATGCTGATCCTTTTTTTCTGGTAGGGCTTGGAAAATCTGTGCAATTTTATGTCAGAAATTCACTGGTTGTGCTATGACTTAGCCTGCTTGGGAGAGATGCCATAACCTTCACAGGGTATGGGAACAGCACAAACAGGTGGCTGGACCAATAGTTGGTAGGCCTTGTGATCACATGATGTCAGTGAAGCCAAAGTTTTATATGATTATGATACGGTTCTGATCACTGCCATTATTTATAAAGATGGAATTTAAGGGAGTCCATATATCTCACACTACCTCTCCAAGCAATAACACAGACTCTGCACATATTCCTTAAATTGGCATAAATTAAGATGCAGATGATTTAAGGAACATCAACAGAACGTGTTGACAATAAACTAAAGCTTTTGCAGCATGACTTAGCTCAAATTGTCATAAAACAGGTTGCCACAACCCTTGCATCTAAAGGAAATAGATAAAGGTTTATTGATGCAATGGTAACAAGCATTCAGTAAGGCGAGTGAAAAAATATAAGAGAAAAGTGTTAAATGCAAATAATTCAAGGTTATTCCTGGATGGTAATAGGAGGGTGAAGGAGCTTCATAGTAGAGCATAAGAGTATGGCTACCTGGATTGGGTGGAGCAAGGTAGACAGCTTACACACCACACACCATGAGGTCACTGCTAAACACCAGAAAAGCTTTTAAGCAGCATTAAGACAGTGTAAGAATAATGAACAACAAGAAATAAGTAACAGTATCATATTCAAATTTAGAGAAATAAAAACAAAACAAAACAAATTTTGGAAGGAGGTTAAGAGAAGAGAGAGGAAGGGAAAAATCTAGTGGCATAATTGATGGGATCTCGAATGATGCACAGATTGCTCAGCTATTTGTAGGTCACTTTCCTTTCTCAAGAGTCAAACTGGACTTAATACAAAGAATGACACTGATTTCCTGAAAGAATTAAAGAAATGTGGCCTGTAAAAAGTAAAAGTAAACTTAAGAATTTCTAGTGCTACTATCAAACATATTTTATCTTCTGTGAATGATGGAGTTGGCCATGATGGAATTCATCTGCTGTTCCTTAAGAATGCTTCACATGACTTTTTAGAATATTTTGTCCATGTTTTATAATATGTTTTATTCACATTGTTATCTTCCGTGATCTGCTAAG
>JACEEZ010002563.1:0-2500 GCA_016584305.1 Chionoecetes opilio | reverse complement strand
ATTATTTCTGCTTTTATGCCATTCTGTAGGCGTTCCAACAATTGGCCAACAACAATATATAGAAAAGTTGTACAGTGTTTTCTTTGTGAACATAACAAGTTAACATTGTTACGCTTGTACCTAGGCTTGATGAATCATTCCTAAATATTTTTACATTGTTGGTTATATTTTATTCCATTTAAATCATTATAACAGTGAAAGACAAAAAATTTAAGTAGTATTCAAATTTTAGTAATTTAACTACATGCATATAAAAGTGTGTAAGTCATGTTTTCCTCTAATGTTATGGTTCTGATCAGTTTCTTTGTAGTGAATAATTTCCTTTACATTTGACGCCAGTACAACCCACGATACAACATATATAATAAGAGTGATAACACAGGAATATATATACTTTAAAGCATCAGTTGTTAATTGTAACGAATTTTGTATATATTCCACAAGTTTTGACAATTTTAAGCAAACTATTGAATATGATTTTTCATTCAAAGTTTCATCTTATGATACCACAAACAATGTTGTGACATTGAACCCTGAGCAGTCTACCCCATCGCTATATACTGACCGATGTTTATACTACAGGATCGATTTTAAATAGCATATAATTAGTTTTTGTATATTACCTTTATTTTGCTGAAACATTTACTAATTTTCTAGTTCATATTAACACCGCTCAATTGATCTATAGTTGTTATCCTGTATCAGCTAGATTGGTGTATCTGCATAAAGAACATAATTAAATTTATTACTGGCATTGGAAATCATTTATAAATCCTAAGAACAGCATGGCCAGTATTGATCCTGAGGCTCCCTGTCAACAGTTTTCCCACGGATGTTTCTATACAATTTCAGCTTGTTCCTAATTTTCAAATAACTTGAATATAACTTATGTTGTTCCTTTTATTCGTATCTATATATTATCTATTATATTTTATGTCCAATATCAATGCCTTTAGATAGTCCATGAAAGGCCTGCAAACATAGTGTTTTCTTTCCAAAATTACTAAAAAATAAATGTCCTGTGAATTTCATTTATGGCTTCATCAGTGACTGATTTAATATGGTAATCAACTGATTATCAGATAATAATTTAAAATCTCCGAAGAACCCTTTGATCTAGAACAATACGTTTTTTAAAAACTTTACTAACGAGGGAAAATAGTAATGGGTCATAATTATTTTTAATTCATCATCATCACCAGTATTTAATAGGTTCATTTAGCAATTTTAAAGTTTGTCCGGAAAGCTCCTTGCTGATAACATAGATGATATGGGTGAGAGGAACATCAATTGGTGCAGTAAGTTGGAGCATTAGGTGGAATTTCATCACATCTGGTGCTGTGTTTGGTTATAGATTGTTAAATATGATTAACCTTCCTTCCTATAGTAACAGGATAAAGGTAAAGAAATTTCCGATGGATATAGTGTAGTAGTAGGTAGTAGTATGGTAGTAGTAGTAGTAGTGTGAGCTGTGCACGGGTCTTGTAATGGTAGTAGTAGTAGTAGTAATGGTAGTATATATGTTAGTAGTAGTAGTGTGAGCTGTTGCACGGGTCTTGTAATGGTAGTAGTAGTAGTAGTAATGTAGTAGTAATAGTAGTGAGTAGTAGTAGTGTGAGCTGTGCACGGGTCTTGTATGGTAGTAGTAGTAGTGTGGTATTAGTATATGTAGTAGTAGTAGTAGTAGTAGTAGTAGTAGTGTAGTAATTAGTAGTACGGTAGTACGTGTAGTAATGGTAGCTAGTATGGTAGTAGTAGTAGTAGTAGTAGTAGTAGTGTGAGCTGTGCACGGGTCTTGTAATGGTGTAGTAGTAGTAGTAGTAGTAGTATTGATAGTAGTAGTTAGTAGGGGAGCTGTGCACGGGTCTTTTAATGGTAGTAGTTAGTAAATAGTAGGGAGTAGTGTGAGCTGTGCACGGGTTTGTAATGGTAGTAGTAGTAGTAGTAGAGTAGTAGGGTGAGCTGTGCACGGGTCTTGTAAAATTTTGGTAGGGGGGTTAGTTAGTAGTAGTAGTAGTGTGAGCTGGCCCGGGTCTTTTAAAGGGTAGTGAGGGGTAGTAGATAGGTGTGAGCTTGGCACGGGTCTTTAATGGTAGGGAGTAGTAGGTGTAGTGTTGGAGTGTTGGTGAGCTTTTGCAGGGGCTTGTAAAGGTTTAATAGTAGGGTAGTAGTAGTAGTAAGGGGGGAGGGGGGTAAGGTAGTAGTAGTTAGTAGTTAGGTAGTGTGCCCCCCCGGGTCTTTTAATGGTAGTAGTGTAGTAGTTAGTGGGGGTGTTTTAGGGGCCGGGCAAAAAAAAAAACCCCGGGGGGGGGGGGGGGGGTTTTTTTTTTTGTAATTGGGTAGGGGGAAGTAGTTTTTTAGTAGGGAGGAGTAGTGTGAAGGGGGGGGGGGGGGGGGGGGGTTTGGGGCAAAAAAAAAAAAAAGGGTCTTTTTTTTGTAAAAATTTGGGGGTCCCCCCGGGGGGGGGGGAGTTTAGTAGTTTAAAATGTAAATTTAGGGG
>JACEEZ010002561.1:14640-47381 GCA_016584305.1 Chionoecetes opilio | reverse complement strand
CCCCCCAGCGTGAATGGGTACGGGTGTTACCGGGGTTTGTGACTGCTCTCCGGGGTGGTGGCTTCCCCAACACAAAGCACTAAGATGAATGATAAAATTTGATATGGAGACTGGCCACACGAGCGTTGCTCTGGCCCTGTAAAAATACAACTAGATGAAGATGAATACACACAGTCAGTCACACAAACACATATCTTTGAAATAATTATATTAATAATAACATAATAATAATAATTTGGATCATAATAACAATAACAATAATGAAAATGATGATGCCATTATTAACCGTAATAGTAGTAGACTAAGACTAATAATAATAATAATAATAATAATAATATAATAATAATAATAATAATAATAATAACAATAATGAAAATTATATCTAGGCTAAATTTGTATAGTGACGCCTGTGTGATATGTAATGATCCGTTTTCTGTGATGGTCATGCGGGGGGACTCTTCCCTCAGGGGTAGAGGGAGGGAGGGCGGTTGTCAGAGTGGCTTTGTCAGCTGAGCTGTAATCGGCCAATGATAACACGAGCCTCAGATTCTGAGGCTCTGAGCCAATGAGCTACTCACCGCGTGCTACCATACGTGTCTCGGCAGTCCGGTCTGTTGCGAGAAAAAAACACAATACCGAAATCCAATACCGACCAAATAATATACCGATACCGGTATACCGATGCACCACCAATACCCACACCGGTATACCGAAAACAAAAAATACCGGTAATACCGGTGCTAAAATACCGGTATTTCGGTATACCGAAAACCGGTGCACATCCCTAGTGTGTGTGTGTGTGTGTGTGTGTGTCGGAGAGTTTACACCTCAGATATGACTGACCCCTCGTATCTTTCTTTAAGCTCCCTTCACACATTCCATAATCGAATCACGATAGTGCCACCAATTTGATTATTGACGCTATCGTGAAATTTGACCACGATAAACGCAGACCACGATAGCCTCACAACAATGTCACACTGCCTGTACGTATGTATCATGACGGTCGTAAGATGGTCACGATGGAGTTATGACAGCTGTAAGACTACGTCACGAATGGAAAATCAACGGTCATTTTGTCGTCACGATAGAGCTACGATAACCACGACAGTGCCATGACGGTGCCATGAACGTATCACGATAGCGTCAAGAGCTAGCAACATGCCTCACACGTGGTGGGTGTTGCCATGGTGATCGAGAAAGAAGGGGGACTAGAGATGAAAAGATGGGAGAAACAGGGGTGGGGTTGGTATGGAGAAGGGGGGGAAACGGGGAGTGGGGTTGTAATAAAGAAGGGGGTGTGGTGTGGGTGGGGAAATGGGGGAGAGGCGGAGTTGGGGGATGTAGAAGGCGTTGTTGTTGGCGATGTGAGTGGATTAAAGGGGGTGTGGGGGTGTCACCCAGTGGTGAGGGAGTAGGTGGGTAGGGAGTCGAGGGGGGTGTCACCATGTGGTGAGGGAGTAGGGTCCGGGGTAGGGATCGAGGGGGGGGTGTCACCCCGGGGTGAGGGAGTAGGGGGGTAGGGAGTCGAGGGAGGGTGTCACCGGCGGGGTGAGGGGAGTAGGGGGGTAGGAGTCGAGGGGTGTCATGTATGTTGGTGTGAGAAAACTTATAATACCAAGAAGGAAATACTAAATGGATCAAATGTGTGGTTTTAACAGCAGATAACTCGAGAGAGAGACGCAGATCGAGTAAGGGGCGATCTGATAGAAGTTTTTAAGAGGATAAAGGGATTTAATAAAGGGACAGGTAGGAAAAGTTCTTAGGGCTATTAACCAGGGTAGAACTATAAGTAATGGATTCAAGCTAGAAGGGCGTAATTTAGAAAGGCAATAGGAAAAACTGGTCACAAATAGGGTGGTTGAATGATTGGAATGGATTTTGCCCAACCTCGATCCCTCCTGCCCATTCCGCAATATTCTTGCTGTGGTAAATGCTATAGATATGAATATGATAAGAAATTAGGACCCCAGGAATTTTTTCCCTTTTTCATTTTGGGCAAAGGCAATAAAATGTGTTAATATTATCATCTCACCTGTCATTTAATCTTAATCTACATATCTCTAGAAATGTCTGAATTTTTTTTTTATTTCCTTAGGATTCCTTAGATTTTGGCGTTTCCCTTTGAAGTTTCCTTCTCAGGCCTAAGGGCCAGATTTTTAAATGTCACCTTAAATTTCCCTTCCCATGACGGAACCACACGAAGAGTTCTCTGCGCTACACTTTGGGGCCCCCGGGTAACGTTGAATGCTTCCGGCCTTTTCCCTTCATGTAGTCCCGTCACGGTAAGGTTGGTATGCTGGAAGGAGTACTATGCCACGTCTGTGCTAAGCAATAATGTATCTCCTTCAGAAAATCAGTGAAACATGGTTGGGAAATAATAGTTATAGTGTCTCAAAAACCAGGAAAGTGAGTCAGTGACTGAATTAATACGAAAGTACGAAAACACGTGTTCCCCCCCCGCCCCGCTCCGTCCCGCATTTGCCAGCGCGCCTGCCAGACTCCATGTGCACCGCTCTACCCAGCCCGCCGTGTCTCCCCGTGAGATTTCAAACCACTCTTTTTTTTACGCACAAAGGTTAATTTCGCCAATAAACAAGTAAAATATAACCCCAAGTCACTGAAATGTCTTTATCTTATCCAAATAATGGGATGAAAGTACGAAGAGATCAGCGCCGGCGAAGGGAATGGTGAAGACCACTGATCTAAATAACATGGATCGCGGATCTGGCTAAGCTGTGGCCGAGATACTGAAGTCAGCCCCCAGCCACCAGCCGCCATCTTCCCAATACCAAAACAAATACATGGGCCGGCCCAGGGAGTGGCTGGGTGTTTGGTGCTGGCATGTGATAGCCTATATTACCACTCTACTACTACTATTACCCCCTACTACTACTATTACCCCATACAACTACTATTTAAAACCTACTAATACTGCTAAACTTTCCCAACCTAGTGCATCGTCGAACCTTCCAAGTCATTTATTTACGGTGATACACAAAACAACAGGTGTGTTGCGGGGGCCGTACAGGTGTATAGTGACAGGTGTCTTGCGAGGGCGTACAGGTGTGTAGTGACAGGTGTGTTGCGAGGCCTACAGGTGTGTAGTGACAGGTGTCTTGCGAGGCCGTACAGGGTGTTCGAGCCGTACAGTGTGTAGTGACAGGTGTGTTGCGAGGCCGTACAGGTGTGTAGTGACAGGTGTCTTGCGAGGTCGTTTTCAGGTATGTAGTGACAGGTGTGTTGCGAGGCGTACAGGTGGTGTGGACAGGTGTGTTGCGAGGCCGTACAGTGTGTAGTGACAGGTATGGTGTATGTGGTAAAAACGAGAGAGGCTAAGAGTGGCGGTGTTAGCCCCCGAGTGTGTGTGTGTCTGACCTAAGAGCGAACGCGCAGGTTCTCTCCAAATATAACGGCGTCAGCCCCGTTTCCGCCGCGGCCACGGGTACGGCGCGGGCCCAAGTGGTCCATAGAAGCTACTCTTTGGGGATTTTTAAAGGGAAATTAAATAATCAAAAAAAATTTTGGCCCAATCAAAAAAAACCCTTCTTAATTAGGGAATTGAATTGAAAGTAAATTAGTTTCGTACCCCGATTTTTAGTATTTTCGTACCACCCCAGGGGTGTTTCGTAAATTAGTAGTCAAATTCAAACCCGGGGCTGAGTGTACGAAAGGGCCCATGGTTTTTATAGACTACGAAAAACTTTTTGGGAATAAGGCCCAGAAGTTTCGCGGCGTTTTAGAGGACACCCCAAATATTTTTTTTTGGCCAAAAATAGGTGCTTGTTTCAAGGAGATAGTTTTTTTTGCGCAAACGCCCCCCCCAAAAAAAATTTAAAATAATAAAGAAACCCAACCTAACCTTATAGGTTTTAATGAAAAAAACCTAACCTTTTAGGGTTTTTAAAAAAACAATAACCCAGCTAAACCCCTTAAAAAGGGTTTTTAAAGAAAAATTAAACCAACCATAGGGTTTAAAGAAATTTAAACCAAAAATTTAAAAAGGGTTTTTAAAGAAACCTAACCCTAAAACCCTTTTAGGTTGTAATGAAAAAAAAACCTAACTTTAACCCCCAAAAGAAAACTTTTTTTTTCTTCTTTTTTCGCAAAATAAAGCTATCTAATTTGAAAAGCACCGCTTTTGGGAAGCGCTAGATCATTTTATTCCCTAACGCAAATCTGGTTGTAGCCCTTTTTTCATCAAAACACAATTAAACCCTGTAATAGTTTCGTGAGCCCATGAAATCTGCTCCGTGAGCAGAAAAAGGCCCGTGTAAAATTCCCGATTTTTAGTGTCACCCCCTTTTTAGGCACCTTTGGGTTCCGTTCCCTTTCTAATTGTTAACCCAAATATAAAAAAAAAAAAACTTATATCATATCTACCTATAAAAAAAAAAAGTAAACCCTATCCACCATATTTTTTAAATAGTAGGGGGAAAGACTGGAAATGGTGATGGATTAAGATGGATGGGCTTTGGGGGGGGAGTGGGGTGTGGGGGGTGTGTTGGGGGTGGGGTCTGGGGTTTTTGTGTAGGTGTGGGGGGGGGTGGGGTGTGGGTTTTGGCCCTGGGTGGTGTTGGGTGTGGTTTTGGGTGGGGGGTGTGTGGTGGGGTTTTGGGGTGTGTGGGGTTTGGTCCGGTTGGGGTGTGTTTGTGGTGTTACTCACAGGGGGAAAAAATTGGCCCCTTCCCGGTCCCGGGGCTGTTTTACAGGAAAATAAACGCACAGGCCCCCCGGGATTGACGAAAGGGGGATAAGCACAACCAGACAGCAAAAGCGAGCCCCCAAAAAAACAAGGGTTTTTTTTGGTATTTGGGAAGATGGGGGACCGGGTTTGGGAAAACCAAAGGGTGAGCCCGGCTTTCCCCGACCATGTTATATATATAGACCCGTGGTGAAGACATGGCTGTGCGATGCGCTTTGTTTTTTTAACCCTTTCCCCCGGTTTCGACGATATCCGGGCGCGGCTCAAAAAAGTTGGACTTTCCAAATGTGACGAAGACATTCTTAACGAAAGGGGAAAAAATTGACAATCGGCCCTAAAAATTCTTTAAAATAAGGACATTCCGGAAAATGGGAAAAAAACTTGGTTTACTGGGATCAAACAGGATTGCCCGATAGTTTGGGGGGGTTTATGGCCAAATTAACTGATAAAAAAAGAAAATAAATTGAAAAAAAAGTAATTTTCATTTTTTTTATTAATTGTATATAAAACCCAAAGTTATTTAAAAAACTCATTAAAAATTTAATTACTGATTTAAATACATGAAAAACCCAAATTTTTTATAAATAGATTTTGAATAAACAAATGGATTTAAATACAAAGGAATTTAAAAAAAACCCGCCCAGCTCGGCTATATATCTAAACTTAAAATGTCTTTCCCCGGAATCTCCCGGAAAATCTTTGTTTCCAAAAAAAAAAAAAAAAATTTTTAAAAGGAAATTTGAAAACAAAAATTTTTGTTTTTTTTTCTATTTAAAAGGGACCCTTAATTAAAATACTAATTTCTGATACAAAAAAAAAAATGGCCTACGCCACATAAAACTTTATTTTAGGGGGGTCTATTGCTGTACGGTAGGGGCTACGAATTGTAAAAAAAAAGAGATGGCCGACGCCAGTGGCGGATTTATGGTGTGCGGGGCCCTAGGCCGGTAGGAGTGCGGGGCCTTAAGGCCGGTGGGAGTGCGGGGCCCTGAATGAAATGTGGGGTAAAATTCTAGAGCCCTTTCCCGCCCTTATTAATGTTTTTTTTTCTCCAGACCTTCACAGACCCCTTCAGATACCTCTAAAACGTAATTATAAAGTAGGGAAGAGATGCCCCCTTCAACGCCCCCTCCCCCCTACATTACCCCCGCCCTGGACCCAACAAAAAAAAATTTCTAACCTAACATCACTACAACTTAACCAATAACCTCCTAACGAGATCTAAGGGTGGGAAAGGACTACAATTTTACCAGGTTAGGTTAGGTTAGTAATTTATTTTTAATTTTTTAATCTCTCCCCCACTTTATTATTACGTTTTAGAGGTATCTGAAGAGATTTGTAAAGGTCGGATAAAATAAAACCACTAATAAGGGCGGGAAAGGACCCTAGAATTTTTACCAATGTGATTCAGATTTCATATTAGTTTAAATTGAAACTTTTTCCACCCATTTTTACATTATGTTGGTTCTAGTTTGTGGCATATTACTAGTTTGTGGCATATTATGGTACATGCAATGTAACAGTGTGTCGAGCAAATAAGAAATGTCCAGCATTCAGATTTTCATTGAAAACATATTTTTTCCTCTGGGGTGCGGGGCCTTGCCGGAGCGGGGCCTAGGCCATGGTCTACTCGGTCCCCCATTAAATCCGCCACTGGCCGACGCCCCAGGAAACTTTATTTTAGGGGGGTCTATGCTGTAGAGGTTAATATATTGTCTGAGAATGGACAAGTACAAAAAAACACGAAAAATTCAAATACCAATACCAGTAATACCGGTATTTGGGCACGGTATCGGTTATACCGGTATCGTAACTGATACCGGTGTGAGGACGTACCGGTATTATTCCCGTAACGGTATCGGCAATACCGGTATTTCTTGATACCGCACAACCCTAGCTTCCAGAGCAGTCTCTTATGAGGTAGTACCTTGTCAAATGCCTTCTTAGGTCCAAGTATATGCAATCGACCCACCCCTCTCTTTCATGTGTCACATCGATCACTCTCGAGTAAAAGCTTAATAAATTCGTTGTACATGACATTCCTCCTCTAAATCCAAACTGGCCACCTGCGAGGTGTGTTTGTCTCTTCCAAATATTTCAACCATCTGTCCTTCACAATTTTTTCACAAATTTTTGCCACTACACTCGTTAATGATACTGGCCTGTAATTTAATGGTTCTTCTTGTTTGTCTCCTCCTTTGTGAATTGGCACAATATTTGCTCTTTTCAATCAAGCGGGACTCTGCTCTCCTTGAGTGAACTCTCAATTACACTATGTAACTTTCCTGATAGTTGGTTACTGCACTTTCATTATCCAATTCGACACTCCATCTGGACCCGGGGCTTTCTCACATCTTGACTTTCCATTAGCCTTTTACTTCTATTACGTCTACTTTTATGTCTTCCATTATATTTTATTTTGCTATTATATTTTCGTTTTAAATGAACTTTTTCTTGTAAATACAGTCTGTAAGCACTTATTCATTACCTCAGCCTGTTGTAATGCATCTTCATACACTATGCCTTCTTACCTTCAGCTTATCTAATCCTTCCTTGTTTTCATTTGTTCATTTATATATATATAGAAAAAGTTTTGGTTGCTTGAAACTCAAAACTGTGTGTGTGTGTGTGTGTGTGTGTGTGTGTGAAAACTCTGTAAAACAAAAATAAAGATATTGTGACGAGTTAAAGTCAAAGAACCTCTCCAATGTGTATAACACATTTTGCATATGATTGCTATTTACAGCGACTATGGAATTAATACCAAAATAAACTATTCTATCTTATAAAGAAACGTTTTCTGAACATGATGGAGTACACAGATGTTTAATGAAAAGCCATATAAGCGAAGCACGCAACTACTTTTTTAAGTGAAGGGGTAAGTTTTGAGAAGCCGAATTTCATCAAAAAATACGAAAATTAGGTTTTGGCATCTTCAGCCAGCTGTAGACGTTTTTATCATCAGCTCTGCCAGACGTATGTTCATTTAAACTTTTGCGCGTATTTTAAATGCCCTACGCACGTTTAAAGGGCTCAGACGTCAGGGAGTTTTGCCATATCTAATACAAATAGTTAGTTTTCCTTTTTTTCAGTTATCTTGTTATTTTTTTCTGAAAAATAAATGGTTGTGTCTCTCACAAGAGAGTAGGCCTACTGGAGAAAGTCCGGGGGAAAAAAACGTATTTCTCAAACCACCCCTCGGGTTGTGTGAAAGAGCTTGAACAAAGGTAAGGCCTTCTAGGAGGGCCCTAATAAAGGTATGTAGTTCTTTTATTATTTATATTGGCCTATTAGATGAAAAATGCCCATCGCCGCTAAAATCGCCGCCAAGAATTGCTCTGGATACTTGCATTCAAAATGCTGTATTTATTTTTATATTTATTAATCAATATCTGATTGAGTTTTTTTATTAGAATTAAATTAAATTAAAAGAATTCAATTAAAAGAGTTATAGAACTTACTAAGTAGAAATTCTGTTAAATTGATTGTTATAGGAGTAATTTGTAGCCAATCTCGAGGACCGTTTTCTCATAAATACTTTTTGAATGGTTTCCAATACTTCTATAAGTAACTACTTGCTTGATTTTTACAGGGATGTCAATTTTCCGCGGATTCGCGGATTTCCGAGTATTTTATTGCCAGCTGGGTCATTTCTGTGAATCGTGTAGATTCGGGTTAAAAATTTAGGGAGGGGGGGAGGGGTGTACATAGTTGGCTAGCCCACAGCCGAACCTGACCCTGGCCACTGATCCAACACAGAAAATAAAACATTTTTTGGCTGCCTAGCGGGAAGTTAATACTAAGCTGCCGATATCTCCTGACTCCACTGCTACAAGTTGCTCAGGAGGCAGTATGTTGGGGGTGGAATACAGCAGTCCACAGCCAGTATGTTGGGTGGATTACAGCAGCCACAGCCAGGTGAGATAGCTCTGGTCTGGTATCGATTGGCACACTGCCTCACTGTGTCAAGTTTGCAGGCTCCAGGCCTGGAAAGTTCAATGCAGGGATGCCACGGCAGAAGGCAAGCCAATTTGGCCAGAGGGTGCCAATATCAATGTATCACATGGGTAAAATTATCACTGTAGCACATGCGCGATTTTTTGGGGTAAATACTGATTGAAGCATTTGCATCCCCAGTGAGCATCGTCCATTTTTTTGAAGTGAAAATGGGGCACCCATGCTCCTTTCTGAAGGAGATCCATGTCTGGTAACTGTAAGAATATTTCCATATCTAATTTTTGTTTCTGCCTTAAGAAAAAAAATAAAGAAAAAATAGTTATAATATTATTGTTCTTTTGCTAGTATTACTATATTTCGTTACATGCAGTGTGCAAAAAAACACCTGTCCCAACAATGTCCATCATTTGGGGGGGGTCAGTCCAAAATTAGTGAGAAAAATTCAGTAAAATACAATATGTTTTTTGATTTTTTTGTTTTTAAATTGATAATTGGCTTAGTTAATATTTCATTTATCGTCAAAAGGGTTAATAATTCAATAGTAAGGGGGTAAGCAAACCTATTGTGCTTTTTTGATAAAAAAAACCAAATTTTTGGCACAGAGTAGACCAATATATTATAAAAAAATTGGATGGGACCCAAATCGCCCAACTGCCCCCTGGCGGCCGGGCGGTCTTTTGGGAAAAAATGGCCCGCCGCAGACCCCCAAAAGGGACACACAGAATTAGATAAAAGTTTGCTCTGAAGGTTTTTTAGTGAATGTTTTTAAATTTTTTGAATAAAGACATGCCAGATAGCTCTTAGTCCCCCTTTTAGGAGATGCTGCTGAATAATTAACTATTTGGGCTAATTGCAGATAAAATGGGAAAAGGGAAACCCCATGATCAGCACAAATTGACATTCCCTTGTGAAAGGCTAGTTCATTTAATTGGGGAAAATGTTATCTGCCCTTCTTCCTCGTCTGTCAATGCTTTTCATGGACACTGCCCCGCAACAAAGATCCCAAAATTAAAAAAAATTATTAAAACAATTATTTTAAAATTACATCGTAATAAAACAACATAACAAACCCAGATAGTGATAATTATGGGCTTCCTCTCATTAGATCAATCCAGGGAAAGTCAAATGTATACTTCTGTGGTAAATGGACACTACTACATTAATTATCATTTTAAATTTAAACACAAATCTGTAAAGCAATATGCAGATAAGTTCACTTTTTTTTACAGTCCCGTGTACTGCTGGAACAGTTCAGAACTTATTTAATTTTGCGAGTTTAGTTTGAGAGCACTCCCGTCGCAAGCCCCCCAGTGGTGTGCATTCCAGCGGGCCCTTCTTGCCTTGCACTTTTGATGCAGCCCTTCGGGCTTTTGCAGGAGACAAGCCCCCGGGCAGACCTTGGATGCCTGGGGGAGCGTTGTCCGAGATTTTCGTACGGTCGCTGGTCTTGATCCAACCCCAGTGGGTTGGTGAGGGCAATTTTGGTGCAGGAACCGGGGCCGACCCAGACATGCCGCCCTGGAAATTTTTGTCGTCGGACGTGTGTTCGGGCTGCATTGTCGGGGGGATCAGCTGGACATTGCTCTTTTTTGCAAACATTTGGGGGCGTCCCTTTGTCGATACGGTTGCGGGCTTTTTCTGTCGAAAAGCAGGATGACGAACCTCTCGATGGTGTGCAGGGCATCTTCATCAATATGATCCGGGGCAGGGGCGGGGTCGTGAGTATCTGGGTCAGCTGAGGTAGAGTTGTCCACACCCCCATGCTGTCCTCTTGCCACCCGGCGAAGCAGGAGACCGTGTCGCACCCCGTAAAAGCTGAAACACGGTAGGGCCTGTGCTTTCTCGGGGCCCAGAGCCCGCGCCATCTCATGGGCTCCCAAGAACGGAAAGCCTGCCCGTGCGAAGGACACCCCCACTTGGGCTTCCTCTCCGGGTGCGGCCAGGACAACAACATCAGTGTCAATGTGGGATGAGGTCTTCTTGTGGCCTTTTGTGACAGCGGGGCGGATGCAACATCATGCGGCTTTCGGCTTTTCGTGGTTGCAAGGGCCAGGGCTGCAGATCTAGGAGCGGTGGTTTTGTCAAGAACATCCCTTCAGTGATGACCAGCTCCTTGTCTGAAAGCTGGAATGAGTCGTGGGGACCCCAGAGAGGAAGCGAACAGCTCTGTTTTGTTTCGTCGACTTGAGGAAGCTCCCCCATTCCGGGGGATCGTTGCACCACCCACCACCCGTTTCCCCCCTTTTTTCCGCGCTTGGTTTTGCGTACCCTTCAACGGGGTTGTTTTTGTAGCGGCCCCACCCCAAGTCAGCCCCGGTGGCTTGAGGATTTTTGAGAGTATGTAGGAAACAAAGACCCCTGGGGGCAGCCGTTAAGTTTTTTGCGTAGGGGCTTAGATCTGGATGAGACCGTCCATTAGCACAATGCAGCTTTTTGGGGGAAAACCCTAGATTTGGGGACTGGGTTTTCTAGCCCCAAGGAGAAATCACTCTTGACACCCAGCCGGATGCCACCCCATCTGATAGTGCAGGGGGGCGGGCTTGGTTTTCATTTTGGAAAATTCCTCTAGTTTCCCATCCCGGTTCTGGCCCCCGATATACAGCGAGAAACAGGGCCCAGTCTTTCTTCGGGGAATTTATCTGCTGTTCCCCTTTCCCGGAGGTTTTTGAAGAGACGACCGAAGATTTTCAGCTTTTTTTCTGGGAGGGCAATCCTATGGGTTTCGTTTCTCCACCAGGCGTTCTCGACGAATTTGTAAAACTGCAGCTGACCCACTCGTGGCTGAGGAGGGCGTCACAGCCCCAGGTGGCGCGATTCCTTTGGTGTCGGTACCAGAGATCTTGACTCTCCTCTTCAAGGGATTCCCGAAGTTTCCATCACGTTGCCCATCGATGAATCTTTCGCACACTTGCTGATGGTCAGGGTGCCTGTGTTTTGTGGTCTTTTCCCCGGGTCAGTTTCATGGAACTGTTCGATGAGCGTGGCAACCCGGGTCCTGCCACCATCCCCGTCGGAGCGCGGGGGTTGTCAGTCACCCCCACTGACCCCCGTCTCCTTTGAGGGCAGCATTGTTCTGCCCGGGGGCCCTGATCGACGGGTATGCGGAGAACGACCTGTTCGTTTTTGGGACGGGAATTCCCGCTCAAAAATTCCTGACTATTTGGATGTGTCGCGGAAATTCCCCATGTGAGTGCACGGAAACCAGCGCGCGAGTTGGTTTGTCCAGGGGATGGAACACACGTCGTTCTCTCAGGGGATCTCTACATCGCAAAAGACGCTTGGCGCAGAGGCGCACGTAACCAGGACCGTCACCTCTAGTTTCAGGACATTGCCCAGTAGTCGAACTGGGGGGAGGTCTCCGTTTTTGCTGGCCCAATCGTCGACTCCCGCTGCTCGTTTTCGGCGTCACCAGCTGGTCAAGTAGTGTTATAGGCGTGCTGCTGCAGGGGGGAAGAGGCTGTGCTGTCATTGATGAGCCCCCCGGTTCGACTGACATGGGGGTGCCCGCAGGAAGGAGTCCCCTGTCCCCGGCACTGGTGATCTTGCCTGAAAAACCCTGTTTCACCCCCCCGCCCCCCTTGCAGCCAGTCACCCAAGGGTCTTCAGTGCGCCATCCGTATGAAGACCGCCAAAGGGACGACAAACTTCTTTCCCCATACTCCTGTGGCCACTTCCACTGGATTTCTTTTCCCAAAACAAAAAAGCGGCTGGGGGCGAATGTGACCCTGGATCTGGCCAGGGTTTTGATGTTCACTGCAATCCCGACCACACCATGGAGGCTTGATCATGCCACGGTATGGGCGTTCTCCAGGAGAGTGGGAGCAGTGCGATGGGACAGGACTGGTGGCATGTCCTCCGGCTTTCGGGGTATGAGCCCATGAAGTGTTTTCCCCCTGGGGAAATTCTTGTAGGGCGACTTGGGTGGTTTTTTAGCCCGAGATGCTCTCTTTCAGCGCTGCTTGAGGCCGCTGTTGCTGCTAGGGGGTCACGGGTAGCCGGGACGGGGGTGTTTTTGATGCGCCGACGAATGGGACATCTGATGTAGTCGGCCAAACGGTCAACTGTTTTTAGGCCTTCGTTCGGGCCCCCCGAGGGTGATAAAAGCTGCGGTCAATGCCGGCCCCGGGGCGCAGGGTGTTTCATGAGGGAAATAGCAGTCCCATGGAATGACTGTTTTTCTAGGTGGAACTTAGGTTGTGGTCGATATTTTCTCCGCGGCATGTGAAGACCTGCCTCTATCTTGGGAGGCGACTACGCTCCTGGTGGTAGAGGGGAGGCACTGTTCCCCCGCTGTGTGGAAAAGGGACGGACCCCACTAGGAGATAGAAAACCCCCCTTTTTGCCAACCTGGACGAGCTCCCCCTTGCGCGTGGTGCATGTAGCATTAGGGATGTAGGTTGGAACTGGGTCTCCTGGTGGTGGCGTTTCCTGACTGGGCGAGGCGTATGCCTGTGGGGCCGTCGGTGCATAAACCGTTTAACTGAAGAGCTGGGCGATGCTCAGTGCCGGGTTTGTGCTTTCACTCTGGTGCTTGAACTGGGACCTTCCAACATCATAGTGACCAAAGGGAAGCAGATGGGTGGCACGGAGCCTGTTGGCATCTTGCGGAAACCGTTTAACACCCGGCATCCCGATGATGGGCGTCCACAATTTGGGCAGACGCGCCAGGGGACAGCCAAGGTCTTTTCCCGTTCACAACCCCTTTGCCAGGGCCCCGCCGAGGTCTTTTTTGAAAAGCAAGCAGGACATGGGGCCCCTGGTTCTGTGCACACAGTTTGGAAAATGAGCAAGCGTCCTGCTTAAGACGGGTGGTGCCCCGCCCCATGCTTGACTCCCAGCTGTTCCATCCTTGACGGTAAACTGCGCCAGGTCAGCAAGTTGAAGACGGGGACGTCTCGTATCCATTGGCTTCTTCAAAAACACCACCAGCTCGCGAAAGCAAATCCCGCTATTGCGTATTCATCGTCTGTACCCTTTTCCCCCCATTTTCCTTAATCTTTTCCGTGCGCGATTTTACAAATTTTAGGGGACAATTTCGGGGGTACTTTTCCTGTGCAAACCTGTCCCCAGCGTTCAGTTTTGGCGGAGGTACATGTGTCCGAATCAGTGCGCACGACGACACGCGAGTCCCGTTGGAAAGTCGCAGCTTCATGAAACCCCCGCACTCCAGGAGTTTCCCGCAGAAGAAACATTTTTTTTTTCTTCTGGTGTTTCGTTCAGACTTTATGGCGGCAGAATCGAGTTTTGCTTGCGGGCAAAAATTCCCCTTCTTCGTCGGCCTATTTTCAGGGGCCCTTCTCAGCCTGTTAATTTGGTCTTGTTATCCTCGCCCGCAGGTCTTGTGGTATCGGCATTTTTTGCGCTCAATGCTGGGTTTAACGCCACTGCCCTTCCCCAATCGGCTCAACAGAAAAGAGTGGGGAGCAATCCGCTTAACCTTTCCAGATGTCCAGCGAGAATGCTGTAAGCGCCTCCCTTTTCTTGGGGTGTATTCTGGGATGGACTTGTCGCGGACTCGGGGGTCGTTTTTTGGCATATGAAACATAATGACCCGTCCCCGTCTCTGTTCGGGGTGGGGGGGAGGTAGACGGGTGCTTCTTTCACCCGAGGGTAAGAGTTTGAAGCTCTTCGACATTGTTCTGGAAAAGGAAAATGACAAAAATTGTATGAAAGGAGCACTCAGAAACCAGGAATTAGGACATGTCAAATGGAGTGTTTGTCGGGTTGTTAGCTAAAACTAGAATAATTTAATAAATCGTATAAGAAAGATTTCTAAAAAAACATGGGGCACCTTTCTTTTTTGTTTAAATGTACCCACATTAGGCAACAAAAAATGCAACATAATTTTGCCAACATTTGAGATTAAAAAAAAAATTTTTTCCTGCACATTTATCAGTACATTATTTACCTAGGGATAATCTTCCCCCGGGGACCACATGGGGCCTTTTGGGGAAAATGGGCCGCCCCCGGCCCGCCAGGGGGCGTTTTGGGCGATGGGGCCCAATCCCAAAAATTGTTTCATAAATAGGGTTATCTCTGTGCCAAAAATTGTGCTTTTATAAAAAAAAGCACAAAAAGGTTTTTAATATCCAGGGAAACCGCCCCATAAATACATTTCACAAAATTTAAGTTGCATGAATACCATAATATATACATTTTAAAACAAATTGTGGGCACAAAAAACAGACAAAATTGGGGACCAGAAAAATTATTGAATAAACCCCAAAACCTCTCAGAAGCTCTCTCAGAATGAAATTTTCAAAAACCCGAACCCCCCGCTGGGAGGTTTTCGCTACGCTCGGGCAGCCCCGCTGTGCCGGATAGTTGGGGGCGCCTATTATTTTTTTCAGAGTTTTTTTCCTTTTTTGTTGACATCCCTGTTTTTTAACCAATTTTTTAAACTTTTAATTTGTTTGATCAGTATGAATAAAAGAAAAAATTTTCTTTCTAAAATATTGATATATAAAAAAATAGTGTTTTTTTCCAGACAAATTTTCAGTTTTTTTTCTTTTTCTTCGAAAAATTTTATATATCTTGAAAACTTATAAAAAAAATTTAAATTCCGCAACCATTTTAATAGAAATTGACTTCCTCTTTAAAAATGAAATAAAAAAATATGCATTAGAAGCAAAAATGAAGGAGGAGTTAAAGCTTGAAGAATTTACGTATAAAAAAAAAAAATATCAAAAATGATCAAAATTTCTTTATTTTTAGTGTGAAGCCCTTTTGTAATAGTCCCAACATTGTGTTAAAGTTTCATAAAATTTCACTCATTCCTTCTATATGATCACCTGAATATTTGCCACTTTCTTCCTTAAATAAAATACATCGCCTCATCCCTCACGCACGCCAAAGTTTATCCCAAGGTGGCAGGCTTGAAGAATACTGTAGTAGCTCTTTAGGCAGACACGGGATAAACCAAACACTAAGTTCGCACACAAGTTTATTACGGCGGAAATAAACACGAGTTACAACGGAGGAAGGCCACGAGAATCACACAGAGGAGGCGTGTTTGTTCTCTCTGTGATGGCCGAGGAGTTACTGGCTGGCAGGATACCGGTCGCCCAGGGAAGGAGCTGCGAGGAATTTGGGTCACCACAGTCAGGTCAGCCACACCTGGCGTGGCGTGACCTTTAGGGTAATTAAGCAGCTGGCGTTATGCCCAACATTTGAGTCACTACAGTTCTCCCCTTCTCACACACACAAAAAAAAGACCCTTCTGCCCACAAGAAAGTGGCAAAAGTGTCTCACGGCCTCATACACTGCCAACCGTTGACACCTTCTGCAGGAGGGGGGATAAGCCCGCTGACGTGACTCTGCGGCCCAAGAAGTCCAACGCCGGAGCACCCAACACACACTTCGCTGGGTGGATCCTTAAACCAAACTCCTGAAGGCGAGTGAGCAGCTGGCGTAGGTGGAGCTCGTGTTGTTGGTGCGACGATGAGGTGACAAGGATGTCGTCGATGCATGTACACCACGACGAAGTCGAGCCCCTGCCTACTTTATCCATAAAGCGCTGGAAGGTCTGAGCCGCATTGCGTAGTCCGAAATGCATGTAGGGTTACTCAAACAGACCGAAAGGCGTCGTCACTGCAGTCTTCGGCCCGTCCTCGGCAGCCACAGGGATCTGGTGGAAGCCCCGTAGAAGATCAATCTTCGAAAGGACTGACCGCCTGTGTAGCATGCTGTGAAAATCCAACACGTGTGGAATAGGATAACGATCGGCCGAGTCATGGCGTTGAGAGCCCTGTAGTCGCCGCACGCGCGCCATTCGCCTTCTTGGGCCTTTGGTACCATATGAAGAGGTGAAGCCCAGCAGCTGTCGGAAGGTCGAATGGTCCCCTCCTGCAGTAAGTGCTCAAACTCCTTTTTCACCGCCTGGAGGCGTTCAAGAGTCAGACGTCGCGGCCGAGCAAAACAAGGTGGGCCCGTCGTGGCGATGGTGTATGTCACCTTGTGATCCATTTTGGCGGGGCCAGAGCGCTGAGAAGTGAGGAGAGGGAAGTCCTCGAGAAGAGCGTCGTACAGGACCGCCTGGCTAGGTGTGTCAGGAGGGGCGCTCGCCGCCCGCAGGCACGGTAAGGATGACAGTTTTGGTTGGGCGATGCAGCAAACGTCCGCGCCGGGGATCAACAAGAAAGTCATGGGAAGAGAGGAAATCCACCCCCAAGCTGATCCACCTCAGTCACCACGAAGGACCAGACGAAGGGCGAGGTAGGCGTCAAGGAGAGGCGGAGAGTCCGCGTACCATAGGTGGCGATAGGGGTGTTATTGGCGGCCAGGAGGTCGTAAGCGGTGCTGGGCTGGGCAAGGCGTTCATCTGACGACGGCGGCACAACACTGACCTCCGCCCCCGAATCCACCAGGTAACGCATCCCCGACAGCGTGTCGGCCACCCAAAGCAGCGTCCGGCGGCCAGGAAATGGTGGCGACGGAGGCGGATGCGCTGCAGGAGACTGGGCGGGCGAGCGGGCGGGTGATACGAGACTCTGTGGTGGGTTGACCCGGGGCGGAGGTGCGCGGCTGAACCTGTGCAGGGAGTCGGGCGGGGATATGCAGGGATCGGGCGGGTGGGCATCAGGATGCATGAAAATGGGCCAGGGGGGGGAGTGGGCCCGGTGTGGAAAGGCAACTAGAAGGAAATGGGGGGTGGGGAGGACTGTGGGTGGCCTTCAATGGGGACAGCCATTGTCGGTTAGGCGACTCGGAAAAATGGGAGGGCATTGTCATGGCCCATCCACGCCTGGGTAATAACCACTGAGGCTAGTAGCGGGTGGAGGGTAGACGGTGGCCTCTAAACAGCGGGGCCCCCGGACGCCAGTCGGAGGGCGACCTTGAAAGCGTGCGCACAGGATTGGGATGGCCTATCACGAGGGTCTGGTTAAGGCTGCTGAATTTCGTGGACAGTCCCGGTGTATTTGCATAAAACCCTGATACTCGGGAATTGGGATGCAAGGAGGGCGGAACGTAGGACTCGTGGTTGCCACAGTCCGCGTATAATTTTACTAAAACCTATACTCAGAATTTGATATAACTCGCAAGCAAAGACAGTGGCAAAAAATCTGTATCTCGGCATGTTGCCGAGTTATAACTGCATCTCTTGGTTTACACTTGGCACATCATGCCCTCACAACCTCTTGTGTGAACATGTATACAGAAAGTCGGCAAAAGATAATGTATCTTGGCATATTGTCGAGTTATAACAGCATCTCTTTGCAACACGGCATATCCTCAGTCTTCTTCTTCTTCTTCTTGTGACCTCTTCTGCTTAGTATCGCTTTGTAGGTCATCTGTCAAGCTCGAGCTCGAGCTTGACATAAGGTGATATATGGTGATATATGGTATGTGACACGGTATCTAAGATTTTCTGTGGTGTACTGAATGAAAGACTAGGTGAAGTTGTGGAAAGAAATAAGGTGATGGGTGAAGAGCAAAATGGATTCAGAAAAGACAGAAGAGGTGAGGACAATATGTTTGTTATGAATGAAGTGATTGAGAGAACAAGGAAGGAGGGAAGAAAGAAATATCTAGCCTTTCTAGATATTGAGAAAGCGTATGACAGAGTGGATAGGAGAATGTTATGTAAGGTATTGGAGACGATTGGCATGAGTGAGAAGGTTGTTAAAATAATAAACAGTATGTATGAGAACACACAGGCCAAGTTCAGTATGGGTGACCTCGAGACTGGATGGGTGAATAGTAAGAGAGGAGTAAGACAGGGCTGTGTCCTTTCCTCTACTTTTTGGATTATATGTTGAGGAAATGGCAGTGAGAGTGAAGGTACATGTCTGGGTGTGTGAAAATTGGAGATGAAGTGTTAAGTGTACTGATGTATGCAGATGATGTGGTGATTCTTAGTGAAAACCACAATGAGCTACAAGAGATGCTGAATGCTGTGACTGAGTATGGAAGGGACTTCAACGTTAGGCTCAGTAAGGAGAAGAGTCAAGTGTTGGTGGTGAATGGGGATGACTCTGATGATGACAGGATTTGGATGGTGGGTGGGAATGAAATAAAGAGAACGAAAAAGTACAAGTATCTGGGTATTTGGTTGGATGATAAAGGCTGTGAGAAAACTAAACATGAGAGGATAGCTAGAGCCAACCAGTGGGTTGGAAGGCTAGGCAGTGTGGCAAGATGTCGGGCCAACAAGTATGAAGTGGTGAAAGGACTATGGAAGGGGTGTGCAGTCCCTAGCATTATGTATGGCCTGGAAACAATGGTGTGGTCTAGGAAGGAGTGGACAGATTGGAAGTAAACACAGAACAAAGCAGGCAGAATAGCATTAGGAGCCAATAGGTATGTGGCAGTGGAAGCGATTAGAGGAGACATGGGATGGAGCACGTTCAGAGAGAGGATAGCAAAGGCAGGACTGAGGTACAGAGCTAGACTGCAACGAATGGATGACAGCAAATGGGCAAGCAAGGTTTGGGACTGGAATATGTATGGAAGGGGATGAAAGACTCAGTAAAAGTGGAAAGATGGACAGGTGAACTGGGAATGTTTGTGACAGGAGTGATGAGACATGGGAGTATGGCTGTATGCAAAAAGGAAATAAATAGGAGAGTGGAAGAGAAAGTAAAAGAAGAATGGCTGAGGGGAATGAGTGAGAAATCAACACTGGAATGGTACAGGAGAAAGGACCAGCCACGGTATGAAAGGGTCTATGATGGGGGCTATGGAGGGGACCTACTCTTCAGAGCCAGGACAAAGTCGCTGGAGGTAAATAGTCGTATGTACAGATGGAAGAATGATGGCAGCAAGGTGGTGTGGATGTGTGTGACAGGAGTGGATGAAACCGTGGAGCACTTGATGCTGGAATGTGAACGGTATGAGTATGCTAGAACAAAGATGTTGGAGGTAGTGGTAGGAGAGGTCGGAGTGGAAGAATGGCGAGAGATGAGAGGCAGGAGAGTGGAGATGGAGTACCTGCTGGGGTTGTGTGCTGAGTGGAGGAGTGACAGTCGTGTGATTGAGAGTGTAAAAGAATTCTTGTGAGAACTCTTGGAGAGCACGTAGGAGAGAGCATGAGAGGCAGGGGGCCCCTCAGTGATGGGGGACCCCGTATGAATGTGATGCAGAGAGAGGAAGGAGGGAAAAAGAAATCCCTAGTTTTGCTTCCCCCTTTTTCTTCTCTCCCAACAGATTAAAGTGTGGGGGAGAACGCCGGACCAAAGGCTTCACTGACAGCATCCGCTGGGTGACTCCCAAATCAAGATCAAGATCAAGATCTAAGTCGCATAAGTGTCAGCCTACGCGCTGGTACCCGACCTTTGCTATACTTTGCCACCTATTTTACGTGTTTTGGGATTACATCATACAGTACTGTATTTCAAGATGTCAGCTCCATCACGTAAGGGTGTCTCCAGCAGGAAGGGAATTAAATTGAAGAGCCTGAGCCTGCAGGAAAAGTTGAAAGTGCTGGCAAGGATAGATGCAGGTGCGTCCATGCGTGCTATTTGTGCTGAGTTTGATATCAAATCCAGCACATTCTATGATATCTAGAAAAAAAAGAGAAGATTCGTGCCCATGCCCTTACTTTGGAGGATGCAAGCTCCTCCAAGACTACCAAGAAGAGGATTAAGCCAGTTAAGAAAAGTCTTCCTGGATGCTGTATTTACAATTTTTTAAAATTTTTACCAATATCAGAAGAGCATTGCATAACTCGGTATATTGAACAACTCGGCAAGGCCAGAGCCCCTATCGGGCCGAGTTATAAGAGTTTTAGTGTATGGTGACCGGGCCTCGTAAGCCCGCCAGCTGCATGCGGACGGGTTGGGGCACGAGGCTGGTGTGGTGGTAGTGAAGCATAGCCTCGGACAATGGGATCCCCGCAGCCCTGTTAAGGTCCGGCATATGGAAGAGGAATGCTGAAGGGCGACGTCCGTCATATTGTAGCGTGTCGAGCTCAGCCACGTAAGTCTCGCACGGCCTTTCAAAGGCGCGGACGAGGGCAGTTTTCATTACAGGGCTTTGAACCGGTTTAAAGGAACGAAAACGAAAACCGAAACAAACTAAATTATGCTCGGAACAAAAACGGAAACGAAAACGTTATCATATTTACTGTTCCGGAGCAAAAACGCTATTTTAAAATCCCTGTAACCGGTTAATAACGTTATTTTTTCGATCCATGCCATATTTGGTCAATAATCCATTTTCACTTCCAGTGGCCAAATTATTTAAGTAAATACATCTGTATTACATACATACATCAATTAGGTCTACTGTATTTGTTCACATGGGGAATGACGATGTGGTTTTGTTTTAAATAGTATCATATGCACCACTTTTCAATAAATTTGTGAAGATTAACTATTGTTTACCTTTTGTAATTATGAATTTTTATCTTTGTGATATGCATCACGTTCCCTTATTTATTACACCTTCCATTTGTGCAATCGTTGAGCTATGATACTGCAGTTGGGTTTAAGAACATGCTTAGATTAATATCCAGTTTCGAAAATGGATAATATATCGTGAGTATGTGCTTAAAAATTTAACTGTGCCTAGCTAGATAGCCTAATCATAGCCTAATGCTTAGTGCGCCGAATTTCGGTGTGGAGTGTCCTAGGTCGAGTCCTTGGAGAACCGCATGTAGTCATTGATTTCATTGATTAGTGTTATTTCATTAGTGGGTTGGTGATATCACGAATTAATATATTTTTGCCATATATAAATTAATAAATAATTAGTGATTCATGTCTTTACGGCAACTGAGATTGCATACTCCTACACTACGCTTCACTGTATTGTATATGCAAATGTGTTGCCTTATTAAGTCGTATAGTAATATAGTTCTTACGACATCTGAGGGTTTGATTTTGTTGGATACTGTGCACCATGAAATGTATGGCTTTATTACCATCTATTAAGAATGTAGTCATGATAGGCATTATTATTTATTAGGCTAATAGCATATTCAATACATGGTTTGAGAATAACGTTCTAACCGGTTTTCATTTCTTTCTAACCGGTTCAGGAACGTTATGTTTGGAGGAGGAACGAAAAACGAAACTTTAAAATACTGTTTCTGATCGGAACGAACCTTTTGAAAAATAATTCGTTTTCAAGCCCTGGTTTTCAACGCCTCATATTTCCCGTCAGCCGGGGGAGCCGTAAGCACTGAGGAGATGCGGGCAGTGGCGTCAGACGGAATCGCCCTGACAAGCGCCTGAACTTGTGGAGATCCGTGATTTCCGGGGAGCCCCGCCCACGAAGCTTCAAGGTGTATAAGCCACGTGGCTATGTCGTAGGTGAAGGCCGGGAGGCGGAGGTGTGCACAGTAAATATCCATCGTGTCGTAGCTACACTCGAGGTCACCAATTGTAGTAGCTCTTTAGCCAGACACGGGTTAAACCAAACACTTAAGTTCGGACAGAAGTTTATTACGGCGCGAAAATAAACTGAATCACAGAGGAGGCGTGTGTGTGCTCTCTGTGATGGCCGAGGATTACTGGTAGGATACCGGACGCCAGGGGAGGAGCTGCGAGGAATTTGGGTCACCACAGTCAGGTCAGCCACACCTGGCGTGGCGTGACCTTTAGGGTAATTAAGCAGCTGGCGTTAAACCCAACATTGGAGTTACTACAATACCGTGTAGTGGATGGCCTCAGATCACATGCTTTTGCCAAGGTGTTGCTCCTTCAAAACAAAAGTAATATGCTACGATAGTATTACATATTTGACAATACTTGAGTGGTTTTTTCCCTATGTTATAAGTTAGATAACTTTCGAGGTGTTTTTGATCAATTTAACACTCAATTTTGGTGGAAATTAGTATTTTTTTTCGTTCTGCGTCACCTCCCCCTCCTGTTTCAAAAGCTAATCATTTCAACCATTAGGTTTAAATCAGATTAGGCTAGGTTAGATTAAATGTGTAGTTTGATTTAGTAACACAATATCAAGAAAAAAAAAATCTTATCAATACTACAAGGCAGTGTGAAGCGGAGAGGAATGTTTGTGAGGCGAGCCGCACATAATTGAAAACAAACATTGACATCTGCAAAAAATGAGTGCCAGATTAATTCAAAACTATTCAGAAAAATTTATTTTTGTCCTCGAAATCATGTGGTGTCCAACAATTAAAATTCAGCCTGCGCTTCCACGGGTGAGGGCCAACCATCATAGCGCTCCAATTAGTACTGCAGATATGTGAATACATTGTGATTTAATGATAGAAGCATGGAACTTTGGTACACAGTTAGGGCATGCCTATGGGAAGATATTTGGCTATAGGGCCATCGGCGATTTGCCCTGTGACGCAATTGGCGGCCATTTTCCAAGATGGCCGCCATCAGCTGTTATAGCCTCTCTGAAATGTTTTCTAAACTCTATTGTAGTGATAGTAGAACTGATTTATTGGGATTTGTATGTACATCTTATCAAAAGTTTATATAAGTCTAGTATGGTAGATAATTCCAATATAGTCTTTCTAGGAAATCAGTCATTGCAAATTCCACCGCAGACACAAAGTGCAGTGCACTGCAGAGCAGCGTTCCGACAATTGCAAAAGTCCTCTGCAGCCCTTCTTGCAACCACAACGTATGAGTTCCCTACAAGCTTTCGTGGCTTCTGGTAGGGTTGTCCAGCATATTTGGTAGCCATCCTGGACCTTGTTCCACCCCCATTCACTTGGAGATGGAAGCTCTGGAGCTGCGATCTCATTTGTGCCCAGCAGTGACCAGCCTGGTTGGCAGCCCTCTTGATGTGCTGGATGATGCAGTCTGTGTAGGAGGGAGACCATCTATTGCTCTGCCTTTCTGGGTGAATAGTTCCTTCCTTGCCTTGTTGACACACTCCTGACTACTGGTACGATCATATAACAGGACCACAAATCGTTCCAGTGGCCCCAGCCATTCTTCTATTGACTGTGAGCTTGGTCTAGCAGCCAAGGCACAGAATGCTGGGGTGACATTTCCATGTGTTCCATGTGGCCCATGCGGTCCTCTCGCCCCTGCCTCCAAAACAGGACACCGTGTCGCACCCAGTGAAGGCATGGAACATTGGCAATGCAACACACCGATCAGGACCAGTGCTCTGGCTATCTCATGACGGCGATGAACTTGAAGCTCTTTCCAGCACCAAAGGCAATCCACAGTTTCAGAGATGTCGAGGCGCTGGGCTGAATTTATGGCCAGAACTACAACGTCTGTGTCAACTGTGCGTATTGACACTTTGTTATGCTCTTGCCGAACAGCACCTTCTAGGTGGAGCATAATGCGAGTGTCGGCCTCTTCATGGGTGCATGGAGCTAGACCCAAAACATCTTGGCGATTTATGCAAAGTACATCAGTATGGTGTGTGGTGATGACCTGTTTGTCAGTGTCCATACCTGCAACATTCTTTGCCAAGAAGGAGAACAACTCAGTCTTATTGTCACTGATGCGCAGGAACCCTGCCAGTTTTCTAGGAACTGCACTTGATGGCTCGACGCGTCTCCTAAATCCCTTTCCTCTCTTGCTACGGGTGCCAGCCTTCAAACGTTGAGGGATGTATAAATCCCAGATAATGTCTAATCTGGTTACATGCTGAACTGTGAAGTGATGCACGGCATGAAAATATCATTGGCATAATCCTGGAACGCTTTGCAGTCCCAGGTCGCAGCATGTTGACGATGGCAGCTTCATCAGGATGGTGACCTCCCCTGTAGGATTGGAGACATTTCCTTTCACAGTAGTAAACTCTTCCAAGCAGGGTAACAAGTCACTCTTCGTTCCGATTCTCATGACACCCATCTGTGACAATGCTGGTGGCCAGGCCTGATTTTCGTGCTGGAAGAACTCGTACAGATCACTATTGCGTATTTGGGAGGCAATGTACAATCTAGAAAAGAGTGGAGCAGTCATTCTTCAGAGATGATAAACTTTAGCTGTTTGTCTGACTTCTCTCTGATTGGAGGCCGACTGAAGAGATGGAGTTTGTTCCACTGGATAGGATCTGAGATGGGCATTGTTTGGTTGACAAGTCTCTCTTTAACATAATATTCATACTTGTTGACTCCAAGGCACTCTTGATCTGGCGAACCGTGTCTGCCACAGCTGCATCTACAATGTTTCTACTGTCCAGTACAAGAAGATCGCAACCATTGTCGCAGAAAGGGTTTCCCATCTCTTGTATTGTACCACTCAAGGACTTTATATCTTTTGCAAATGCCATCTGTACGTGCTTCTTTTGTTCATGGTGACGTCCATCTGTGTACTGCCTATTCTCAGTTAAACCCTGGAATTCTCCAATCAAACGAGCCATCTTGAGACCAGAGCCCGGGGATTGGGGCCTGACGCCCGGGGGACGACCTCCTGGTTACTCCCTTGGCTTTGGCCCCTGTCCTCGGTCTGACTAATTTTGCCTGGCCTTTCCTGTCTCTCCTTTTTCCCCTCCTTCCCTCTATCTCTCCTCTTGTACCTCCTCCTATCCCCCTTTCCTCCTAGGTGTGAGTGCCGTGCTGATGGGATATGAGGCGCTGGCTTCGGGTCAGTCATGAACGGCCTCAGGGTGCTACGGGCAACGGTATAACCCTTGTAACTTTGCCCTTACCCTCTTGGGGTTATGAGGGGCTGACCGGTTATTTCCCCCTCTTTACTTCAGGCTCACCATGGCCAATGATGATAATTTAACCTTTATAGGGGCTTCAGGGGCAGTCCCTCTACCAAATGGCCCTACTGGTTTACCGACCCCTGCTCCTCTTTTGACTACGGCCCGGAATACTGATATGCCCGTACCCCAAACTCGACCCTCAGGGTCACTTAGTGCTCCTGAGCCCCCTAGCCAGATCAATAATCCAACTCGGCACCAGACACTCCAGTCCACAATCCTACTACCTCTTCCATACCTTCTCCATCCCTGCCTCCCTGCTCTACCCCTCCAGATCCTTCCCTACCCTTCCTCCTCCCCGACCTTCTTTGTCCTCCTCATCATGTATAACTACTCCTGCACCCTACAACCCTTCTCCCTCCGGGAGAACTAGTACAGTTCACACGGTCACCTCTTCCACACGCCCACGCCCATCTACTTCTCTCCCTCACCCCTCCTTTGACACTCTTTTTGGTCCTGCAAAGTGGGACCGTTTCTTCATCGTCCCTAGCACCGCCCCTTACTCTGCTAATGCCCTACGCTTCACGGCTTGCCTCCAACGGCAAGTTGGCAAGGTTGCATTCCGTACCCGCCCCGACCAGTCCCGCCTGGTGACTGTTGACACCGAGGGCCCAAGCTCATGCACTGCTCAAACCTTAAAGACCTCGACGGCAACCCATTCGACATCACACCCGACATTGCTCTTAACACCTGCACTGGAACAGTTTCCATCTCCCCGCGTTCTTGCCCAGTCGATGACATCGAATGGTCTGAGTGCGCAGATGTCCTCCTCGGCCTTTAGGCAGAGGATTATGATGCCGTTGCAGTTTACTGCTACACCATCCCACCCCGGGGCCGCCGTGTAAGTCCCCTACCAACATTGCCAAAGTCACTTTCAAAAGGCAAGATCTCCCTGATAGCATTAATGTTGCCGGGGTTCACTACTCTATTAAACCTTACCGCCCTACCCCACGCCAGTGCCAGTCCTGCTTGCGTTTTGGCCACCCTGCCAAGCACTGCCGATCCTCTGCACGCTGCTCATTTTGTGCTCAACCGGGTCATGCTCGTTCCACGTGTCCTGTAACGTCTCCCACTTGTGCGAACTGTGGTGGTTCACACAACGTCTTCTACAGGGGTTGCCCTGTCTACCACTTTGAATCGGAAGTGGCATCCATCAGATTTAAGAAGGGCTTCACTTTATGGGAAGCCCGCCAGGAAGCTCGCCGCCTAGGCTTTTCGCTTACCCCCGTCTCCAGGCTTATTTTCAATCCCACTCTTCCGGATCCCCCTACTACAACCTCTCCTACCCTCTCTTTCCCTGTTCCACCTCCCACTCCTCGTCCTTCTTTTGCTCCTCCTGCTGCCCCCTTTCTCTCCATAAATAACCCCTTTGCCGTCCTCAGTCCAGATACTCCGACCTTTACCCCTTCCTCGATCCCCACACCCCTTCCTCAACGCTCCCCTTGGCCTACTCATGTCAGACGAACTAAACGTCCCCTCCCTTCCTCCCCCCCAAAACCTTCCACTATCTCTCCCTTCTCAGTTCCTCACACCCCACTTTCTACGTCTCCTCCTACTAAGAAACCCTGTGCCTCCCATTTCTCCCCTCCTGACTCTCCTGTTGAGACCATGGCTATGATCGAGGAGAACCTCGCTCAGTCTCAAGACATGACCCCTTTGCTCTCTTCACAAACCGCCTCATCATCCCCACCTTCTGTCTCAACCCTCACAGTCTCAGCTGAGATCCATCCTATTCCCTCCCACCTTCCGCCTACCCCTCTTCCTCCTTCTGACTCCCAACTTTCACCCTGCCCCTCCTCTTCCCCACCTTCCCCATCTTTCTCCCCTCTGCACCCTTCCCCCCTTCCCTCTGATCCCCCTATGTCCTCTCCCTCTTCTTCTACTACCTCTGACCGTCCCGCTGTTAAGTCTCTTCTTAACTTACCCCTTCCTCCTGGCTGTACAAAAGATTCCCTTTTGTCTCAATTATCCCCATCCCTGTCCCCTCGTACCCCTGACCCTACTGACTGTACTTCATCTACTACACTTGATCCCCCACCTGATATCGCTGATCCTGTTAACCCCTCTACTCCGACCGCTACCATTCCGACTATCATCACCCGCTAACCTCTACACTCTGTCTGTTCTCCTGCATTGTCCATTCCTGTCACAACGACTGTCCATTCAGTCGTTGTCGTTTTGACAGGCAAGACGTGTGAGGAGGCAGCTCCGTGTGTGTTGAGTCAGGTCCATTAAGTGGGAAGGTGCAGAGATTAGCGTCGACATGGCTAGTGGAGGCGATGGTGTTGTTAGTGTTGTGGAGGAGGGTGTTGTGGAGGTGTGGAGTGGGAGGAGAAGTGGAGGAGAGGGTGAAGTGAAGGAGGCCGAAATGGAAGCGAGTGTGGAAAGATGGAGGGAGAGTGTCGAGGGGGAGTGTAGTGAAGTGTGTGCAGTGGCGCTTAAGTCTGTTCTGGGGGCGATCGATGACCTGAAAAGGTACTTCGTAAGTGAAGTGAACGATTTGAAAAGCGTGGTGAGGAAGCAGGAGATAGAGATACGATCTCTTAAGTGTGGAGGTGGAGTGAGTGGAGTGGCACAGCGAGGGAGTACTTTGGAGGGGTACCAGAGGGAGATTTTTCCTCGGGCTACTACAAGGAGTGGGTCTCAGTAAGTCACCAAGGAATGGTGAATGGCAGGGGGTTGAGCATGGTGGTACACGCCCAAAAGGAGAAAAAGGTAAACAATGACCATGTTATGTGCACGACCGCATTTCAGGTACCTCTCGCGGGCAGCAGAGGAGATACGGAGGTAAGCGGAAAGTAGACAATACATCATCACCCGAAGTAAAATCTGGTTGTTTGGTGACAGTCAGGTTAGACATCTCGACAGCAGGTTCTATGACAGGGAAGGGGATGGGCATTGAAGTCGGAGTTACCCAGGGAAGGGGATAGGATTATGTTAGTGATAAGATAGTCTGAGTGCATGGGCGGATCAAGGGAAAAAGCCACACGTCTGCCGAGTGCTGAGGGAAACAGATGCTCTGAGGTGTGTAAGAGGGAAGAATTGCTACGGCAGGTCAAGGAAGCTGAAGGGAAGGTTGGGATGGGTTCCCTGTGGTGTGTGGTGTCTTCACAAGACGCTATGTGACGATTGTGGTTACTCCAGGGCCTATTGCTTTGAATTGCGTGATGGCACTCATGGCAAAAGCCAAGGGTGGCCTTTGTCGACAAGCTGGGACCTCTTTTTTGGGCATAACCAACTCTACCGCAGGACGGGGTGCACTGTTCGAGGAAAGGAGTTCAGATCTTTCTGAATCCCTTGGAAGGGAGGTAGGTGCACTGCAGGCTGTTTTTTTAAGATAGAGAAACCGGGGGAGTAGACACTGGGGTCGGGGTTTAAAGGGAAACTTGCGACACTAAGAGGAGTTTCGAAGGCAGGGAACTAAAGTGATTCGGAAGAAGGAGAGTGAGGAGGGGTTTAGTTCAAGATAAAGGAAATGGACAAAAAGGAGAGGAGTTGCTGAAGGTCTACTATACAAAACTTGTAGGAGTATTCAAACAAGATAGATTTCCTGAGAGAGGAATACAAATATTGTAGAGGATTTTCATATAATAGAATACAGAAACATGGTATCCACCCATGTTTCTGTTAATGCTATTATCTGTAAAATGTCAGGAAAGGTATTTGATCCGGAACTCGAGATAGCTGGGTTAAGTTATTTCACAAGGACAGAGGTTGGGCAGGCGAGTGGAGGAGTTGCGCTTTATGAAAGAGATACATTGCAGTGTTAATGCTTAAGTAATGTTATAAAAACAGATGCAGCATAGAGTCTATTAGGGTAGAGGTACGGAGGGCAACTGAGAAAATGGTTTTGGTGTAGTGTATAGGCCTCAAAACTTATGTAAAGAGGATCAGCTCATATTTAGGGAAGAAATAAACAAGGCCATGCAGATGACAATCGACTATGCGTGTAGGAGATTTTAATCTTAGGAATATAGACTGGGATTAATCATAAGGTGACAGCGACGGCAGATGAATTCGGTAAATATAATCCAGGATGATTTCCTAAGTCAAGCAATATCAGAGCCTACTGGAAGAGATAATAGTCTAGATCTATTGCTGACAAATAGAGGGACGATTTGTTACAGATGTGGAGGTCGGTGGAAGTTAGATAATAAGCGACTATTATGAGAATCAGATTTAGCTGTAAAAGGAGAGAAAGTTGGAAAAAGTAAGTGGCAAACCAAACAAAAAAATACCTAATTTCAGAAAGGCCAATTATGCAGGATAAGAGACACACATGGAGGTTATTATAAGAGGTGTGGGATGGAGGGAAAGAAATTGTTACCCAGGGTAAGGACAGGGCCGATGACAGCTGGAAGGCCAATTATGAAGGATTAGGAATCACCTGGAGGTAATTAGAGCGGGTTAGACTGGAAGGAGGTCTGGGTGCTGAGAGTAGGTAATAGAGCGGTTAGACATGGAAGTGACGGTTCCGGGGCGGAGAGGTATAAGCGCGGTAGATATGGACGCGAGGTCGGGGCTGAGGAGGAGTGATACCTTATTTGTAAGGAATATAATGACGGACAGCAAAAAATACTTCCGTAGAGGGAAATAAGATCTAGAAAGAGTGATCCAAAAATGGATGACCACTAATTTAAAAAACAACATGGTGTTAAAAAGAAACATTTATGAAAGGTTTCAGGCAGCGGATTGGTAAGCAAAGAACAGTATACGTGATGGCAAGGACAGTGAAGAAATTAACTTGCGTTGCTAATAAACAATTATGAGATTAAAGTAGCAGACAGACGAAAAGGACCCAAAGGGGTTCTATCAGGTATATAAAACCAAGACAAGGGAATTAGGGCTCGTTAAGATCAGGACAGGGTGAGGTCTAGATCGGATGAGGATATGTGTAAATGTAAAAGTCCTTTAAATGATTATTTCTTGGAAGGTTTTTACGGAGGAGTGACTCACAGACGATACTGATAGTGAAAAGTATGTTCAAGGGGGGAAAAACAAAAAGCGATGAGGAGAAATCAAAGATATGTGATAAACTAGGGAAATGGTGGAAGAGGGTATAGATAAAAATGAAGGAAGTTTAAATAAGTCAGGACCAGATGAAGAGTGTATCCAGGGTATTAAAGGAATGCAAGGAAGGTTGTTAGTGAGTCGTAGTGCACATTTTAGGAAATCGGTGAAGATAGGCGATGTGCCATATTGTGGAGGAAAGGAAATGTTGTTCCCATATTTGAGAAGGGAAGACAGAGCGAAAAGTCAAAATGTCGACCCGTAAGTATAACGGCAGGGTAGGTAAATTATTGGAATCTATTATTGCAAAAAAACAATTTGAGAGCACTTAGATAAATATAGTTTAATCAATGATTACAACATGGATCACCAAGGGTGGTCATGTCTCACAAAATTATTGAGTTTTTATAGCGATAGTTTATGAGACGGCAGATAATGATAAGGATTATGATATAATATATCTGGACTTTAGCTAAGGCAATTGTGACAAAGTACCTCACGAGAGGACTCTTAAAATAAGGGTAGGGCTCCATGGTATAGATGGGAAGGTTCTTCATTGGATCAGGCTTGGCAAAGTAATAGGCAACAAAGGTTACAATTAATGGGTCTAAATTAATGGGGTTAGGGGACTGGTGACAAGTGGAGTTCACAAGGGTCTGTTTTGGGTCCATTACTATTTTTGATTTAATCAACGACTTGGATAGTGGGATTAGCAAGTGATATCAGCAAGTGAAGTTTGATGATGATATAAGGTAGGTCGGATATTGATCACAAGTCTGACATGTAAAAACCATATTGCAGGGAGACTTAGATAAATTAATGAGTGGGCAGGCAGATGGCAGCCATGGACTTTAATATTGATAAGTGCAGCGTTATGGAATTGTTGGTAGAAACACCCTGGTAATAAGATACACCATTACGCAATGTAGCTCTGAAAAGTGTCAGGGGTGAAAAAAAGATCTTGGGGTGAGGGTGAGCCCAGACCTCCGACCTAGGAAACAATGTATTGAGGCTAAAATAGAGCTAATAGATGTTAGGATTCCTTACCAGAAGTGTTAAAAGTAGAATGCGAAAGTTATTCTAAAGCCTTATCTGGCTCTAGTCAGCCTCCCCTAGACTATGCGGTTCGTTCTGGTCTCCATATTACAGGTTTGATATACCTTGTTAGAACAGTGCAGAGAAGGAGGACCAAAATGATACAAGGGATGCGTAACTTTAGTTATGAGAAGAGATTGAAGTTATTAAAGTTACACTCACTCAAGAGACGCAGAGTAAGGGCCGATCTGATAGAAGTTTTTAAGTGGATAAAGGGATTTAATAAAGAGAGGTAGGAAAAGTTCTTACGGCTTTTAACCAGGGTAGAACAAGAAGTAACGGATTCAAGCTGGAAAAGCGTAGATTTAGAAAGGAAATAGGGAAAAACTGGTTCACAAATAGGGTGGTGAATGAATGGAATGGACTCAGTAGACAGGTAGTTAGTGCGGAGTCATTAGGGAGCTTTAAAGAGGGGCTGGATAGGTTCATGGATGGGGATGAAAGGTGGATGTACACGTAGGTAGTGTTAGGTGACAGGAACTACCACGTGTAGGCCTCGCGGCCTCTTGTAGCTTCCTTATTTTCTTATGTTCTTATGTTCTTCATTGGAACATTCACGACTTCCGATCCCACAGACAAGACCTTTGTCTCCTTATTTCTTGCTATAAGGCTCAAGTTATCTGCCTCGCAGAAACTTTCTTTACTCACCCCCCTGAGTCATTTCCCAATTTATGATCTCTTTCCCCCAACAAATGCACATCCTTCCTCTGATCTAACCCTACCGCTATAACGTTCCATTCCTTTCCCCCTCCCTCACCGTTTCACTCTTTCTCTGTGACCCCTCCCCTTCATTATGCTTTGCCATAGTGCCATATGACCTCCGATGTCTGGCACATTTTCCCTTTTTAGCATTAAATCAATCAATCGGGACCAGATACCATCCAGCGACGCAAAGCTGCCGGATTCTCTGTTAGGCCCACAGCCCCACCATCACCTTTCACAGAGGCATTATTCTGTTCGTGGGCCTGGTCAATAGCAGTAGTAGAGAATACACGTTTTGACTTCTTCACGACAAACTTGCCCTTCAGGAACTCGGCATAGACATTAGGATGGCACGCTTTCAGTGATACCATGTCCGTCACGCAGGTGGACTGGTATCCATCTGGCGTAGTGTGTGTGGTCCAAAGCGAAGAACCAAGGAACAATATTGGTCAAGGCCTCCACATACAAATGGAAGTCACCTTCTCGTATTGCTCTCACAAGGATCATCACTTCCAGCTCCAGCTGCAGGATGATGAACCAAATTGGAATTGGGGAGACGCATCAGCTCTTTCAGTAGCCCAATCTACCATGACATCATATTGTGTTCATCATTTAAAACTTTGCTTTACTCTTTTTTTGGGGAATGCCCCTTCTTTTCATCGGGAATGGGACAAAAATTCCG
>JACEEZ010002561.1:7500-13885 GCA_016584305.1 Chionoecetes opilio | reverse complement strand
CACCCCAAAGAGGGAGGGGAAGGCGAGCGGACCTCTGGGACAGATGAAGTGGTGTCCATATCTACGGCAGCCGGCTGGCGGCCGCCCGTCCGCCCAGGCGGCATCAATCACGGGAATAGGGGGACCAGGGCACAGACATACACCGTCACCACACAGCAGAACCAGGCACACTACAACTTATTTGTAGTGTCGTGGTCGGTGAAGCGATATTAGCGGTTATCCCTTTGGTGGAGGAGCTGGAGCACAACGTCTTGTCACCACCACGGTAGCTCAAAGAGTCGCCCTGGTGATGTCCTGTGATGTTATCACAGGCGTGGTAGTTGACCTGTCTTCCTCAGGGTAGCGCTGTGATTGTAGTGGGATCTTGGTGCTGGTTTGAGGGCGGCGACAATCTTTTGTTTACGTGGAGTGGGCGATCTTAACTCCACAGTGGGACGATCTGAAAACATTTGATACGCATTTTGTGTGAATCATCACGCCTAGGTAGATAGGCAAAGGTGTTTCCCGTTCCTGGTTGTGCCTAGTTGTACTTGTAGTCCGATTTTCCCGATGCCTTACCAAACTGTTGTGCATCAGTAGCTGCGAAATGGTGAGAACTGGTTGTGGCACTGCTGAGGAACTTGACTGTGCTCTGATGTTTGGTCCATTCAACACCATACCAACTAATGCCACAAGAGAAACTGGCACAGAATCTTCCTGACATCTGGGTTCAAATGAACTACTGAATTGGTTTTTCATTTTGAAGATGTCTCTCCTCACTATGTTGGCAGCCCTGGCAAGATGAACAGCGTCAATGTCAGCATCAGGCTCGCATGCTTTGATCAATGCGGATCCAACATCTTCTTTGGCAATGAGGACCACATCTCTGCCTTGCTTATGAGCTGCCAAATCTGGAAAATAGCCCAATATTCTGTCTTTGAACTTGGTGGAGTGGATGCGTCCTACTACCTCATTCCCAAGTAACTTAAGTCTAATGCTGTAAAGGTTCACCAGGTCTTTGAGTTTGAAGACGGGTGCAACTACAGCATCGTTACAGGCATCTTCAATATAGGATACCAGTTCAGCAAATGCAATGCCATGGATCACGGTGTCCACATCAGACTCTTCAGATGTTCTTGTTTCTCTTGCTCTATTGTATAATGAGACCAGGCACTGTACATGGTATTGGACATCTTGTGCAACTAGGTCTCCTTCACTCAATTTGGCAAGTAGTTGTCTGTCCTGCAATTTGAAGGCACATTGTCGGACACGGGCATCAACCCGAATGTTGATGCTTTGCACATTGACCCTCCAGCTGGTGCAGGTTTGCCACAGAAGAAGCATTTTTCCGGGGGAAAAAATACGGGGTTTTTCCCAAACTTTGAGGGGGCGGGGGAAAACTTTTTATAGTCATCGCATACCCTTTCTAGGGGGTCTTTTTCTTATTTTTGAGGTTTGTAGTTTTGTTTTGTTATACCAAAGGGCGACAGGGTTTCCGTCCCAATTTGGGGTTTTTTAATGCTGTAGTGTTGCCTAAATCCCCTCAAGTCATAAAGGGGCGTGATAGTTTTAGATTTTTTCTTTGGCAAAAAACCCAAAATTTACTGAAAGCCAAAAAAAGGGCCCAAGCACTTGTCTTTATAAACAGCCCGGGTTTTGTCCCCACGTCTGGAATTAAAGCTGGACAGTAAAGGGCCCCCTCCGATGTTTTTTCCCCGGGCCCACGGGAATACCCCTTTGTCCATTTCTTTTGTTAGAAAAATTTCCTTGTTTTTTTTGTACCGGGGCTTTTTAACGGGGGTCCCCCAAACCTTTTTAAGATTGCCCCTTTCCCCATCGTTACACTTTTTCACCCCTGAAAGCCTAAACAAAGATATGTTACCCCAAATTCTTTCTTTTAAACCCCCCTACAAAATTACGCAAAAAATTTGGTTCTTTAGATAATCGAATAAGGTATAGGGCATTATCAACCATGGGTTGAATTATAAAATTTTGTAAAGAGTACATAATACCAAAAAAAACATTTTCCCCCATAAACTAAAAAGGGAAAGCTTAGCAACCCATTTAAGGGGGGACTATAAAAAGGGGGAATGGGGGGCCCATTTTTGGGAAAAATTTTTGGGCCCCCAAAAATTGCGTACAGGGAAAAAAATTGCCAAGGGGCCCTTTCCAAAATTTTAAAAAATTTTTTCCCTTCCCCTTTAGACATGCCCTAACGGTGCCCAAGTTTCATGTTTTCTATAAAATTAAAATCCCCAATTTTTTGTTTTCCACATATCTGCCGAAACTAAAAGGGGGGAAAAGGGGCTAAATTTTAAAGGCCCCCAAGCATTGGCGGAGGGGAAATTGATGGTGGCCGGTTTTTAAAACCCTTGGGCAAATTGATGTTAATGGGGAAAGGTTGGGAAAAAAAATTAAAAGGTAGCCATTTTGACACTGTTGTCCCCACTCTCCCCCCCCTTTGTATTTTTTTAGTGGGTTTTGCCCTTTTTTGGGTTTTTAAATTGGGGGTTTTATTTAAATTGTGTGCAAAGTAATATCCCTTTTAGTGGGCACACCGTGTTTGTTCCCAAAAAACAGAAACCCGGGTTTGGGGGAGGCCGCCCGTCAGGGCGGGTTTTGGGGGGCGATAAGGGGAAAGTTTAAACCCCCCAAGGGCCCCACAAACCACCTTTTGCCAAACCACTCCCACCCCCACGCCCCACCACCATCGCCCCACCCCCAAACCATCGCCCCCAAAAATTCCCAAAACCCCATCGCCACCCCAATCCCATACCCCCCACCATCGCCACCACTCCCCCCCCAAATCGTCACTACCCCCCACCACCTCACCCCCACTACCATCATCTTCACCCCCAACCACTACCACCAGGCCCCCACCATATACCACCACCCGCCACCACTACCCCCCACAAACCACCATCGCACCCACTCCCAAAACCACCATCGTCACCCCCACCATGGGCCACCACTCCCACCATGCCCAACACAATACCACCATCGCCACCATTTCCCACCTTTCGCCACCTTTCCCCAAACCACCCCCCAGCACTACTACCACCATCCCCCACCACTATTTACCAAAAATCCCCAACCCCCATCGCCACCACTACCACCATGGGCCACACCCCCCACCCCCAAATCGCCACCACTACCACCACCATCCCCAACCACTACCACCACCATCGCCACCACTACCACCACCACCACCACCACCACCATCGCATCCACTACCACCACCACCACCACCATCGCATTCCACTACCACCACCACCACCACCACCACCACCATCGCATCCACTAATGCTGGGGTCACACATTGGCGAATCAGCTGCGCGAATGGCCCGCGAAGCCCAAAAATGGCCGATTTCTCCGTCCCTTACGATCAAAACGCCAGGAATTTGCCCACGCATTCGCTTGCCTTTCTCCTAGGTTCGAGAGGGTGACGCGCGGTCTGGCGCGCCATCTCAGGGGGTTGCCAGACCGCGCGAAACTTTTGAAAATTTCAAAACTTTCGCCAGTCAGCCTCGGAGAATCGGGTTATGGCGAATTATCGCAGTTGATTCGCGGGAAGGTCGTACGTGATTCGCTATTACCTGCGATAAATAAAAATAGCCGTCCCTATTGCGTTCTATCGCCATAGGAACGCCAATAATGGCGATGTTGCGCGGGTGTATCTGGCAACTGCGGGTACTAACGATGTGGCAACGACGCATCTTCACGCATGCGCAGCTCGCTTGCCCTCTAAGTACGAGCGACGGGCGACGCTCTTTCATTCTCACCCAGCCACTGCGCTTCACGGACGTTCCCTCGCCACCTGATACACGTGCCCCCACCCCATCACCATGGTCAAAATACCCAAGAATGAGAATATAACCACCAAGAGAGCTCTTCTTCAGGAGCCCTCAATTTTTAACCTCAACACACTCTACAAACGTAACTAGGTATTATACCAATTAGTCAGTAAAATTTATTTAAAACTAACCCATTATTTCATTATCCATAAAAAAATACAGCCAGCCTTCCCTTAAAGACATAAGTATTCATATAAATTTATGAACAGAAACAGAAATATCAATACACTCACCTGTTAGCCAGAATGCCAAAGGCATTCTCCTTTCCTTAATGTCCTTAAACTAGGGAAATTTTCCTAGTTCATGGACTATCGGGGAAATATTTCCCTTATATGTGTGCTCCCCCACAAAAGGAGCACACTCATAAGGGAAATATGGCTCCCCACAAAAAAATCCCTAAACTAGGGAAATTTCCATAGTACATAGACTTAATCGGGGTAATATTTCCCCGATAAAGTTCATGAACTAGGGAATATCCCTATTTTAGGGATTTTTGTGGGGGGCCATATTTCCCTTTATGTGTGTGCTCCCCCACCCAAAAACCCCGGTTTCCCACCATGTCCCCAAGCTTGTTGGCTATAAGAAGAAGAAGATAGAGGGTGCAGCCTTTGTTCTTAAGATTTACCCCTAAACTTAACCACAAAGTATATCTAACCTAACATTATAGGTTTCATTAAAAACCTATAAGACTGACAAATCTTTCCCGGCCAAGATTTAGTGTTTTTTTCTGATGGAGATAGTGTTTTTAATGGAAATGGTACCATAATATTCGGTGATAATTTTTTTTTTTTTTTAAAACTGGGTTTGCGCAAAATAAAACTATCTCCGGTAATAATGGGCGAGAGTTTCGCGGTCGTTTACAGAGACACCGACTATTTTTTCTTGGCCTACAATAGGGTGCTTGTTCTAACGGGAGATAGTTTTATTTTGCGCAAAAAAAAAAAAAAAAAAAAAAAAAAATAATTGAAAAAAAAATTGAAAACTTAACCTAACCTTATAGGTTTTAATGAAAACCTAACCTAGCTGTAAGGGTTTTAATGAAACCTAACCTAACTGTAAGGGTTTGCATGAACCTAACCTAACTGTAAGGGTTTTCATGAAACCTAACCTAACCATATAGGTTTTAATGAAACCTAACCTAACCTTAACCACAAAGTATACATTTTTTTAATCTTTTTTTTATGGGTTTGCGCAAAATAAAAACTCTTCATTGTAGAACAAGCACCTATTGTAGGCCAAAAAAATAGTCGGTGTCTCTGTAAACGACCGCGAAACTCTCGTCCATTATAACGCTATCTCCATTAGAAAAAAACACCTATTGTAGGCCAGGAAAAAAAATAAGTCGGTGTCTTTGAAAACGACCGCGAAGTCCTTGTCCATTATAACCGGTAATCCTTGACGTATCTCTCGCTTATGGAAGGCGGCACGGCGATCATGTGGTTGGCGAGGCCTGTCAGGCATCTGCCTTGCTCTTCGCCGATCATCTCGGCATGGAAAATTCCCCTCGCAGGACATAGGAACATTTTTCCTTGCTTGAAAGAGCTGGCCAAGGATGAAAGTCTTGTCCTGAAAAAATATTATCTTTTCTCGTCGATAAGAGCGAAGACAATGTCAATGTTTGTGTCTTTTGAACGGAATGTTGCATATCTGGTACAATTATTCTTATAGATGAATTCATTCGTTGTAGTCTTCAGCAATTATCATAGAAATATCATTTCTTGTGTTTTTGGGATATTTTTATACCTTTCTGATGACTCTTAGTAGTGTATTTCATGAAATCCAAATTGGACTCTTGCTAAATGTAGCGCTCAGCGCTTCGTCCTAAGCCGCCTTTCTTAGGACGCGTCTTTAGACTTTCCTCGAACCTTAGGACGCAGGGTTAGGACGAATCCTAGGACGAATCCTAAAATCTTTATAAGTATGGGCCCAAGGGCTGCGTTTGAGAAGAAGAATTTGAGCGGCTTGCGCCCGTTCGGGTTTTCTGTACCCCTCTATCAAACGCTTTTGGGCGCCTCACAGTGGTATGTAAACAAATCCCCGCCGTTACCATGGAAACGACGACGCCACAACTCAGACTGTGGGCTTTTGACCTCACCATTTTCCTCTACTGCCCTCTATCTGCCCACGCACAGTACGGAAGTGTAATGGCGTACGCTGTAGCTACCTGACGACTATTTGTTTATTGTTTGTAATGGTAATTGTCGCTGAGAGAGGTGAAATTGCTATGAATCTGGGCACCGTCAACCAACAACCGTCAATAACACTATAGTCCCCACTGCACTTTTGTCGCCAGGCGCTAAATATACTAATTTTAGCATCACTATAGACTTGTATGTGCCACTGAAAAAACAGGTACTTAATATAAACTACTGTTCATGCCTCTTTAGTGGCACATACAATTATATATCTGTAGTTGTGATGAAAAATTCGTAATATAGGGGCCCCTTTGACGACATATAGTGCAGTGGCGATTATAGTGTTATTGGCGGTAGGGTGTGGGGATACGTGAACAGGTTTATGAAACTGTCGCAATAGGAATTCTCGCAGAAACA
>JACEEZ010002561.1:0-5000 GCA_016584305.1 Chionoecetes opilio | reverse complement strand
CCGGACCCTGTATATGCATCCTAACTTGTAAAAATATAACCAATAAAATTCCATTCTTACCCAAGAACCTAACCTACCCTAACTGGTGGGTGAAGAAGGGGTATTTAGTTTTAAAGGGGTATACAGTATTTCTGTATAATGAAAAGGTTATAAATAATTGAAATCACAACAAAAGAAATGGTAAATATGCATTTTCAACCCAATATTTCCCTATTGACCAATACTCTTCTGAAAAAAACTGGCGGAACATCTTATGAACAAGGGCTCCACGCTAAGTGACCCAAATGTTGGCTCGACGTATTATACTTCCTGTCCTTAACACATCTGTTAATATTTTAATGAGTGCCGATCCTTACTTTGCCTACATGGCCGATATTAAATTTCAGGTTCCTGAGAAAAACTAAGTCCAGCGAGATGCGCAATGGACGACGAGTTTGAGAAAGTAGTGCGAATCTAAGTAGTAGGTATAACCTAGGGGTTGGTCGAGGGGGGACGGAGCCCCCCCCCCGTTAGGTTGGGTTTTAGTTAGGTTGGGGCCCGGTTTTAGGTTAGTGCAAAAGCACGAGGGGCTCGAAGAGGGGTGCTAGGTTAGGTAGCTATAAAAATAAAAACCAAATAAAAATTCCCATTCTTACCCAATAACCTAACCTAAAGTTTTTTTCTCTTTAAAATAAAGGGCTCAAACTCCTATCTTTTTCTTATAGCCCAACAAGCTTGAGGACATGGTGGAAACCGGGGTTTTTTTGGGTGGGGGAGCACACACATAAGGGAAATATGGCCCCCCACAAAAAAAAAATCCTTAAACTAGGGAAATTTCCCTAGTTCATGGACTTTATCGGGGAAAAATTTCCCTTATATGTGTGCTCCCCCACAAAAGGAGCACACTCATAAGGGAAATATGGCTCCCACAAAAAATCCCTAAACTAGGGAAATTTCCCTAGTAATAGACTTAATCGGGGAAATATTTCCCGATAAAGTTTCATTGAACTAGGGAAATATCCTAGTTTAGGGATTTTTTTTTTTGGGGGGGGGCCATATTTTCTTATGTGTGTGCTCCCCCACCCAAAAACCCCGGTTTCCCACCATGTCCCCAAGCTTGTTGGCTTATAAGAAGATAGAGGGTTGGAGCCTTTGTTCTTAAGATTTACCTAACTAGCGGGGCTACACCATCCAGACCTAAACTAACCTACTAACCTGGGCATTGATTACATAACCTTAGTCATGAGGCAGGGGGTTTCGCTCACCCCAGACCTTTCTTGTTATTTTTTATTTTTTATTCCTGCCCCGGGGGTAAATGTGCAGTTTCAACCAATACTCTCCTGGCATAACTGGGGGAGCTGTTCTCCCCCAGAACCCCCCAATAGTTAACAAACCTAAAACCCGGGCATTGATTACGCAACCTTACCCCACTCCCCCCGACCACCTTGTGTTATTTTTTGTATGGGTCATAAATACTCCTTAGCGATGAGAACGAAACGTGCAGGATATTTAACCAGCGATCGTGTATTGGTTTAAAAATGCACATATACCCTGCCGGCTATTGTATGGGGGTAGAAAAAACTCCTTATGAGAATGAAACGTTCAGGATATCTAAAAACCCCCGATCTTGTATTGGTTTAAACTGCACATATATTAAAAAAATACTAGGAAATACCTAATGCTTATATAAGGGGATGTAATGTGAACTTTAATAAATTTTTTCTCCCTCCACTGTTCATTGGACCACTATAAATTTGTAAATTATTTACTCCAATTTACTGTATTTCATTATTTTAAATTATAAGGGAGGCTCCAGTACAGTACCCTTTGCAGTGCATGTCAAGCATGCTGCGGGATAACATTGTTCTTTCGACTGTAATTGGCAGGAATAGCATTTAAATTTGTCTCAAATTCGTCTCTGTTTGGGCGGCCATTGTTGTTGTCATAACGTCACACCTCGCAGAGCGCCCAAGGTTTTGGCTTGGGCGCTCGATGGCAACTCGAACGGCCCACCCGAGTCGCGCACAGGCGTGGCGTTTGAGAGAGAGTTTGAGCGGCTCGCACCACTCAAATCCTTCCTCTCAAACTCACCCCACGAGTGAGGGTTGAGGCTTGGTGGCGGGCGGTCGGGTGTCGCGTGGAGGCGGTGGCGATGGTGGTAGGGGTTGCGTGTAGTTGTACTGTGTATGTTGTGTTGTACTGAGGAAGGAAACTGTGTATCTGTAGGGAATGGAGGAAGGCTCTTCGAGCGTTTTCAAGAGACGCGGAGTTAACTGTGTAACTGACTGTTAATTGTACTTTTTTGTGCTTGTGCTGTAACATGTGGCTTTATCAGTAAAACCCAGAACTTGTCGCTTGTGTCTCCTTCGCCCCCCCTGTGTTTTGACCTCGTGTACCACGTAACTCGCCCTCATCTTGACACACCGAACTCCTGTAGAAGTCGCCTGCAGAAGTGAGTTGCCTGCAGCGGCTATTGTTAACGTAAAACACCTACTCCTGCATAGCCTATACCTGTAACACCTGGGTGTGGTGTGGTAAGGTCCAGGAGAGGAGGGAATAGCGTAACATTATATATAGAGTAAATAACGATCCGCACGACTAAGGAACACTATTAATATTATTCCTGATATGAACTCACACCACCGTAAAGTCATGGATATAGCTGTAAAGTCAAATTAGCAGATTTATCTGCTGTTAAAAATAACAGAATACGGTCTGGGTCTTGGCCTGGGCAGACTCTGGGCTCAGACTCTGGGATTCTTTTTCTTTTAATACCTTTGCTGGTGACCACTGGGAGTATTATAAAACTATAGATCAAAAAATATTTATACACGTGTGTATGTATTCATCCAATATATATTCATCCCTTGACGTATATATGGCCATATCAACAAAACTTCACAAAATATGTTGTTACCTCATTATAAGGCAAGAAACCAACTTTAAATGAATTATAAGAATATGTACATAAGAATGTTATGAACAACCACTCGTATATGAACAATCTCCGAGATCCACAAAACAAATTCGGAAATTAAAATTCTGGCGGTATGTAGTACTTTTCTCCTTAACCCATACGCCTCCATTGATTCCATTATAAATGTATTTTTCATTTTAACCTAACTTTACTTTTGTGTGGAATATTGAGCTAATAATCACTTTGCAAGTATGGTTGTTGAAAATTTTCTTACATTGTCAATTCCAGCTCAAAAACTTCATTGAAAATATTAAAGCTTTCTTTCCACCAAATATTTACATGTAGGCTACTTAATTAAATGGCAGGAAATTTGGTGATGCTTAATACACGTCATGGTTATGTTTGTTCATTGGCCTCTTACGTTAAAAAAGTAAATATTTTGGTACACTGTTTATTTTTCGTATACAGGCGAGAGAGAGAGAGAGAGAGAGAGAGAGAGAGAGAGAGAGAGAGAGAGAGAGAGAGAGAGAGAGAGAGAGAGAGAGGAGAGGAGGAGAGAGGAGAGGAGAAGAGAGAGAGAGAGAGAGATGAGAGAGGAGAGAGAGAGAGAGAGAGAGAGAGAGAGAAAGAGAGAGAGAGAGAGAGTGTCCCAAGTGTACATGTATGCTGATGGACGGTAAGCAATATACCTAATAAGTAGAATACATATTTACAATATAGGTTGCCATGGAACATCCATGATTATTGTTCATAGATTTACAGTTACATAGTGTGAGGAGTTTGAGAATTTACCAGAGTCGAAAAATAATTCTTAATCTTTCTTTTCAATTTAAGAAAACGGGTTAAACTGGTTGTATTGACAAGAAGTTTCATATCTAAGGAAATAAATAATTCCATAATTGGGGACCAAAATACAATATGCTGTTTCTGAAAAGTCTCGTGCGGTATTGTGGACAATGGACATATTAGATTTACATGACTTACTCTGGTATTGCGAGTATATTCTACAAGTTTATAGATAAGTTTTTGACAAATAAGTGTGCTTGGACTATTTCAAATATTTTCATATATAAACAATACAACAAGGAATGTATGAATATTACAAAAATCTAGAATGTTATTTTTTGAGAATACAGTAGCTGTTGAATCACATTTACCCATGCAAAATATGCATCTTAAAACAATTATATTTTGTGGTATTATTAATTTGTGTAGGAAAGATCGCCACATGCAAGCCCGTATTGACACTCAATAAATCGAGTTGAATAACAGTGGATAGTAAGTGCTTAACACAGTTTCTGTTGAGAGATGACTATATATCTTGTACAATTATCAAACATCTTAGAGAGTTTCAAGTATTCAGTATCCATATGAAAGTTCCAATTCAAATTTTCGTCAATATGGACATCAAGAAAATGTATGCGAGTTACGTTATGTATATTTCCACCTTCTACTGCAAATAGAGCCATATGAGTTTTTATCTAACTGTTTCGAAAAATTCTATAATTGGTATTGGATTTATTAAGTTTTATTTGTGTGCTTTTGACTTGTCAATTAGTCAATTCAATTTTTTAATCATAAATTAATGCAACTTATGTATATCCCTATCATCTAACAGCAAATTTGTATCATCTGCACATATAGTAAATTTGAATTTAGAGCTGGCGTTTAGTATCTAATGTATAAAAGAAAAAGCAACGGTCCTAAAATGTATCCCTGCGGTACACTTATAGTTATAGATATTATAAAAGAATATTGTGAATTATAATATGTATACAGTTTGTGACATTTCTAAAATGATTTTCAAATAATTGCCGTGTTTATTTCTGATTTGATTCCAATGTATTTTGATTTATTTAGTACTATATGGCTTATTGAATAAAAAGTCTTAGATAATATTGATGATAGATAGATATTATAGTTTTAAGGCGCCACAACTGCGGAGTTATTGACGCCTGCTCACAAAAGATACAGTAAAAGTAATACTAAAAAACAAATTTTAAGATAGAATCAAAATATTTAAATAGAATAAACAAAAAATATATAATTAAGAGCCCCAAAAAATAGTACATTAAAAGCAATAGGAAATTAAAAACATCTTTAA
>JACEEZ010002559.1:107155-125110 GCA_016584305.1 Chionoecetes opilio | reverse complement strand
TGGATGTGGTGAGGTTATGGGAGTAGATGTGGAGTAATGAGTGTGAGGTGGTGAAGAGTGGTATTGGGTGGGAGTAGTGATATGAGTGGTGAGAAGGTGATAGAGTGTGAGGTTGGTTGGAGTAATGAGGTGTGAGGTATGGTGTGGGAGAAGATGGAGTAGATGTGGGAGTAATGTGTGTAGTAATGATGGTGGTATGGTTGGAGTAAGGTGGTGAGGTATGGTGTGGGAGTAATGAGTGGTGAGGTATGAGTGTGGGAGTAAATGAGTGGTGAGGTATGAGTGTGGGAGTAATGAGTGGTGAGGTTGATGTGTGAGTAATGTAGTGAGGTATGATGTGGGAGAATGAGTGGTGAGGTATGGTGTGTGTATGAGTGGTGAGCTATGAGTGTGGGAGTATGATGGTGAGTAGGTGTGAGTAATGAGTGGTGATATATATGAGTGTGAGTATAATGAGTGGTGATATATATAAGTGTGGTAGTAATGAGTGGTGATATATACGTATGGGTGTGGTAGTAATGAGTGGTGAGGTATGGATGTGTGAGTAATGAGTGGTGAGGTATGAATGTGTGAGTAATGTTAGCGTGTCAGTAGCTCAGATACGAGTGTCTTGCCCCTGCCTTGTCATGCTGCTAATGGGAAGAACGTAAAGCACAGCTGTAAGCAAACTCCCTTTCCTCATGGTGGAATGTTGATGTTAGATGACAACAAACTTCAGTTTTCATCACAAAAGATGTGCTTAACAATTATTGTTGACCTGAGAATGAAGCTTACTGGTTATTGTTCGATATGAAAACCATTTTCGAGGACATTGCATGCTACATGGACGACTTTTTTTCAAGTCACGGTACGAGCGGGGATAATTTTTTTTCTATTTTTTTGTATAAACTAAACACAGTCTCAAAGTCAATCTGACAGAGAAAAGTGCTGGAGGAGGAAGGATGACAGAAGCGCTCATAACAATAATTATTCTATCTTTTGCTCCTTCTCACTCCGCCACACACACCCGATTTCTCCAACATCCTGTTATCTTACTTAAAGTAATCTTCCAGACCATTTCATCATTCCTGATTTAATGCAATCAAATCATAGCCATTAACGAGTATATCAACAATACGTCGTCACTTTTTGCATCCAGTCAGCCGTTTTTAAATAATCCGAAATCAAAATCTGCAAATTCCCCGAGTTCTCAAAACACTCCTCAAGGTTTGCAGACGATGCGCAGCAGGCTCGGTGACTTAGCAAAAGGCAGCGCTCTCCCCGCGCGCAGATTCAGAAGGATGTAAACACAGGAGATATCTATAGTACTTGAAGATTTTTGGGTGTTTCTGATAGATTTATTTTGCGATGTGGCATGTACTTGCATCCTGTGTGGGTGCAGCGTGGGGGCTGTGCCTTTCCCGAGAGCTTAGCACCCATTTGCAAACTGTGGGGCGACGATATATGTGTGCAGATGTGTGCAGCGGCAGGAAGCGGCGGGGAGTGGCGGATAATAGCAGGCCACCGAGATGAGAGGGCTGCAGTACCCAGCTGGCTACTACCAGCCGCTCCCCGTCGCTCCAAAGGTCTGCACACATATATCGTCGCCGTGTGGGTTGTGAATGGGTGCTAAGCTCTTGGGAAGGGCTAAGCTTTCTTGCTGTGCCCATGCAGGATGCAAGTATGTGCCGTGTCGCACAAAAAATATACCAGAAGCACCCGGGATTCTAAGGGAACTGTATTTTTCTCTGAGTCTCCGTGTGTCTGTGTCGGGCGGGGCTGGGAGGCTTACCTCTTGTGACGTCGCCAGCAAGTTTCGCGCCACGGCTGGAATGTGGCTGTTGTTTTTCCCGCGCTTTTTACAAAAGTCATGTTTTTAGGGAAATAAGGCGTGAAAATGAATAATTTTTTGTGGATTAGGTATTTTGAATGACATTCAACATAATTATGCAAAGAAAAAATGGGTCTGGACGATTACTTTAAGCGGCTATTACACGGGCACTTTTCTGCCCAGTGAGCAGTTTTGAGGATTTTGCTCAACGAAAGCCTGTTTGGTTGAGCAAACAGCGAACTCCTTCGAAGCTATTTTTGCTCATCATTTGAGTGAGCAAAAACGTTTTCTGTTATAAAGAACCGACATTAGTGGATGACTATATTATTTATTGCAAGATCATTTTCTTCTAAAACTCTTTACCGAATTATATGAAGGACAGTGGTGGTGGTGGTGCACGGTGGTGTCAGGGTTGTAGCAGTGGTGGTGGTGTAGGGTGTAGCAGTGGTGGTGGTGTTAGGGTGTAGCAGTGGTGGTGGTGTTAGGGTGTAGCAGTGGTGGTGGTGTTAGGGTGTAGCAGTGTGTGGTGGTGGTTAGGGTGTAGCAGTGGTGGTGTAGGTGTAGGGTAAAGTAGCAAGTGGTGGTGGTGCGTGTGTCAGGGTGTAGCAGTAGTGGGTGGGTTCAGGGTGTAGCAGAGTGTGGTGTCGGTGTAGCAGTGGTGGTGTGGTGGTGTCAGGGTGTAGCAGTGGTGGTGGTGGTGTCAGGGTAGCAGTAGTGGTGGTGGTGGTGTTAGGGTGTAGCGTGGTGGTGGTGGTGCAGGTGTAGCACGTGGTGGTGGTTGTGTCAGGGTGCTAGCAGTGGTGGTGGTGGTGTCAGGGTGTAGCAGGTGGTGGTGGTGGGTGTACAGGTGTGGTGGTGGTGGTGTTCAGGGTGTAGCAGTGGTGGTGGTGGTGTCAGGGTGTAGCAGTGGTGGTGGTGGTGTCAGGGTGTAGGCAGGTGTGAGTGGTGTGGTGTCAGGGTGTAGCAGTGGTGGTGGTGGTGTCAGGGTGTAGCAGTGGTGGTGGTGGTGTCAGGGTGTAGCAGTGGTGTGGTGGTGTCAGGTGTAGCAGTGGTGGTGGTGTTAGGGTGTAGCAGTGGTGGTGGTGTTAGGGTGTAGCAGTGGTGGTGGTGCACGTGGTGTCAGGGTGTAGCAGTAGTGGTGGTGGTAGTGCTAGGGTGTAGCGGTGATGATATCAGGGTGTAGCAGTGGTGGTGGTGGTGTCAGGGTGTAGCAGTGGTGAACACACACACACACACACACACACACACACACACACACACACCGTTACCGCCTGAACGGCTCAGTTGGTTAGGGCGTCCGGCACCATTCTGTGGTCAGGCGTTCGACCCCCGACCCCGCTCATTCTCGGGGATTTTTCCACTGACAAATTCGGGCGGTTACTGTCCCCCTTCAGCAAGGGGATGGGGCGTGTGGTGTGCAGAGCTGGGCACTAAATACATTGAATGTATTTAAATACTAAATACTAAATACATGGGAGAAATGTATTTAAACACTAAATACTAGATACATTTTACGAATGTATTTAAATACTAAATACTAAATACATCAATTGTATTTAAATACATTTGTAAATACATTTTAAATACACACAAATTTTAACATATCCGAAAAAAATGGATATCCTTAGGATTTCCTTAGATTTTGGGTTTCCTTAGAAATGTCCTTCTCAGGCCTAAATTTCCTAAAAATAAGGAAATTTCCTTGCAAGCGGAAACACTGGTTCACTGTAACATCAGGGTTGCCAGATAGTGGGGAGGGTTTATGGCCAAATTAACTGATACAAAAGTATTTAGATTTATATATTAGGAGTATTTAAATACAATGTATTTGTAAATACTCATAAATGTATTTAAATACTGTATTTAAATACATGACAACCAATGTATTTATAAATACATTTTTAAATACACAAATGTATTTAAATACTGCCCAGCTCTGGTGATGTGTGAGGTCCCAGCATTGCCCAAAGATCGGTAATAATGAGCTCCAAGCTCGCACCGGGAGGGTGAAACTGGCGATCGCGAGTCCGGCTCACGTGGACAAGACCATGGGTGAATGGCACACTCAAACAAACATACACTACTACTACTACTACTATTACTACTACTACTACTACTACTACTACTACTACTACCGTTGTCGTCGTTGTTACAGTATCACTCATAATACTATCAACACGTAATACAGTGTGTCGCCGCGGGCCGGGGGGCGAATTCTTTTTCAACTATAGGTTTGCAAAAGTGGGTGGAGCATAGCGACGAATGGGCAGGGCCACCTCTCTCGCTCTCTCGCTTGGGGGAGGCACCTCACCTCACACACACACAGTGTGTGTGTGTGTGTGTGCGTGTGCGTGTGTGAGTGGGGTGCCTGTGTGTGTGTGAGTGTGTGCGTGTGTGTGTGCGCGTGTGTGTATGTGTATGTGCGCGCGCGTGTGTGTGTGTGTGTGTGTGTGTGTGTGTGTGCGCGTGTGTGTGTGTGAGGTGGGGTGCCTGTGTGTGTGTGTGTGTGTGTGTGTGTGTGAGGTGGGGTGCCTGTGTGTGTGTGTGTGTGTGCGCGTGTGTGTATGTGCGTGTGTGTGTGTGTGTGAGGTGGGGTGCCTGTGTGTGTGTGTGTGTGTGTGTGTGTGTGTGTGTGTGTGTGCGTGCGTATGTGTGTGTGTGTGTGTGTGTGTGTGTGTGTGTGTGTGTGTGTGTGTGAGGTGGGGTGCCTGTGTGTGTGCGTGTGTGTGTGTGTGCGTGTGTGTGTGAGGTGAGGTGCCTCCCCCAAGCGAGAGAGCGAGAGAGGTGGCCCTGCCCATTCGTCGCTATGCCCCACCCACTTTTGCAAACCTATAGTGGAAAATAAAATTCGCGGCCGGGGGTCACGAATTTTTTTTTCCCAAATAGGTTCGCAAATTTTCAGTTAAGGTTAGGTTAGATTAGGTTCAGGTATACTTTAACAATGGGAATTTTGTGTGGGAATCACAATGAGGTTATTATCAAGAAAATCCTGTGGTTAGTTTCGGAGCTACAGCAATGCGTAGAGGGCCGCCAACCTTTGCAAACTCGTTAGCGAAAAAAAAATTCGCACCCCGCCCGTCACCTGTCCTCTCACCCCGCCCGTCACCTGCCCTCTCACCCCGCCCGTCACCTGCCCTCTCACCCCGCCCGTCACCTGCCCTCTCACCCCGCCCGTCACCTGCCCTCTCACCCCGCCCGTCACCTGCCCTCTCACCCCGCCCGTCACCTGCCCTCTCATCCCGCACCCGCCACGCCCTCCCCGCGCCAGTCGAAGCCCTTATTATCATGTTTACCTTGAATGTTTTCCTAGTGTGGCGGCGGCGGTAGTATCGTAATATATCCTCGGGGTAGGCTAGGTAAGGTTAGGTTAGGTGTTTCCCACGACAAGGAGCGTGGTGGTGTGCTCGCTGGAGTCATCATCATCATGTCGTGGGATTAGTCATGTCGTGGGATATACTGTACCATGGCCCAAGTATAAGAACATAAGCACATAAGGAAGTTACAAGAGGCCGGGAGACCTACACGTGCATGGTAGTTCATGTTACTTAACACTTCCCACATCGACCTTTTATCCCCATCTTTAAAACTCCCTACTGACTCCGCACTAACTACCTGAAGACAGAGGCCATTCCAATCATTTACTTTCTAAAAGGAGGCTGGACAATTTCATGGATGGGGATGAAAGGTGGATGTAAGTAGTGTTAAGTAACAGGAACTACCACGTGTAGGCCTCTTGTAGCTTCCTTATTTTTTTTTTTTTTTTTTTTTTTTTTTTTACATCACAAAGAACTGGCCAAGGGCACAACAAAAATGGGTAACACAAAGCCCACTTAGTTGTCAGTCCCTATAAAGAAGACAGTAAGATAATAAAATAAAAAAGAGGGGTGAGCCAATTTAGTTCGGGAGGTGTCTTGTTACTCTTCTTTTGAAAAGATTTAAGTCATAGGAAAATGGAAAAATAGAAACAGGAAGAGAGTTCCAGAGTTTACCAGTGAAAGGGATGAAAGAGTAAAGATACTGATTAACTCTTGCATTAGGAAGATGGACAGAATAGGGATGAGAATGAGTAGAAAGTCATGTGCAGCGAGGCCGCGGGAGGGGGGGGAGGCATGCAGTTAGCAAGTTCAGAAGAGCAGTGAGCATGAAAATAACGGTAGAAGAGAGCAAGAGAAGCAATATTGCGTCGGTGATTTAAAGATTGAAGACAGTCAGTCAGAGGAGAGGAGTTGATGAGACGAAAAGCTTTTGACTCAACCCTGTTTAGGAGAGCTGTATGAGTGGATCCTCCCCAAACATGTGAGACATACTCCATACATGGACGGATAAGGCCCCTGTAGAGAGCAAGCAATTGGGAGGGAGAAAAAAAAAAAGGACGCAGACGCCACAGCACACCTAACTTCTTAGAAGCTGTTTTAGCAAGAGATGAGATGTGAGATTTCCAGTTCAGATTTTTAGTAAAGGATAGTCCTAGAATGTTCATTGTAGAAGGAGACAGTTGAGTGTCATTGAAGAAGAGGGGATAGTTATCTGGTAGGTTTTGTCGAGTAGATAGGTGAAGAAATTGGGTTTTTGAGGCATTGAACAAAACAAGGTTTGCTTTGCCCCAATCAGAAATTATAGAAAGATCTGAAGTTAGGCGCTCGGTGGCATCTCTCCGTGAATCACTTAGTTCCTGTTGAGTTGGACGTCTAATATGTTATATAATTATGTTCTTTGTTCTTATCAGTAACACTCGGTGAGGCGGTGCAGCCCTCATGGCAGTGGCAGCCGACACCTGTATCACCAAGGCTGCCACTCTCACCACCACCTGGGTACACATTATACAGGAAGGGAGATACAAGCCAGGGAGATACAAGCCAGGAGATACAAGCCAGGAGATACAAGCCAGGAGATACAAGCCAGGAGATACAAGCCAGGAGATACAAGCCAGGAGATACAAGCCAGGAGATACGAGTACAAACCTTAAAATCCCCCCCTGACTCACACCATGGCTAAACGGCAGCGAGAAGGAATAATCCCGACAGTGAAGCATTGTATCATCCTATCATTGTTTGTACCACCTATCTATCTATCTATCTACCTACCTACCTATATATGTATCTATCTATCTATCTATCTATCAATCTATATATCTATCTACCTACCTACCTACCTATCTATCTATCTATCTATATATCTATCTATCTATCTATCTATCTATTTATTGACAGCGAGCGAAGCTCGCTGTCGCTTACCATAAGACCCGTGGAACCAAGTTTCCGCCAAAAAGTGTATAACTACTCCTAAATATTGTCGGATTGAGCTGACAATTTTATATATATATATATATATATATATATATATATATATATATATATATATATATATATATATATATATATATATATATATATATGCCTTTATATATAAATATATAAATATATATATAATAATATATAAAAATGTATATTTTATATATATTTATATATAATATATATATAATATTTATATATAATACATATATATACGTATATATAATCGTAATGTGTCTGCACACACCCATTATATATATATATATATATTATATATATATATATATATATATATATATATATATATATATATATATATATATATATATATATATATATATATATATATATATATATAATATAAATATAATGCCTTTATATATAAAAATATAATATATATATAATAATATATAAAAAAAAATATATATATATATATATATATATATATATATATATAATATTATATATATTAATATATATATATATATATATATATATATATAATATATATATATATATATATATATATATATATATTTATATATATATTATATTATATATATATTATATATATCATATATATATATATTATTCAAATTATTATATTTAATTATATAATATACATATTATTATATATATATAATATATTATAATATATAATATATTTAATATCTTTATATTAATAAAAGCGAAAGTGTGTGTGTGTGTGTACGTCTGTGTGTGTGTGTGTGTGTGTGTGTGTGTGTGTGTGTGTGTGTGTGGTATAGGTTCCGCCCCCCGTGGCGGAATCCCATCATATACCACATTTTTGGAACCAGGTTGACCAGGGGAAGGTTTTAAGCCCACTTATGAGATGATCCGATCACTTTTTTCTTTTTTTTTTTTTAGCAGCCTATTAGCGAGAATTGTGAAAAAAAGTGGGTTGCGAGAATTGAGGAAGCCTTGATGTAGGGTGATGGGTAATGGGTGAGTGAATGGGTGGGGTGATGGGTAATGGGTGTGGGGTGATGGGTGAGTGAATGGGTGGGGGGTGATGGGTGATGGGTGAGGGAATAGATGGGGGGTGATGGGTAATGGGTGAGTGAATGGGTGTGTGGTGATGGGTAATGGGTGAGTGAATGGGTGGGGGGTGATGGGTAATGGGTGAGTGATTGGGTGGGGGGTGATGGGTAATGGGTGAGTGAATGGGTGGGGGGTGATGGGCAATGGGTGAGTGAATGGGTGGGGGGTGATGGGTAATGGGTGAGTGAATGGGTGGGGGGGTGATGGGTAATGGGTGAGTGAATGGGTGGGGGGTGATGGGTAATGGGTGAGTGAATGGGTGGGGGGTGATGGGTAATGGGTGAGTGAATGGGTGGGGGGTGATGGGTAATGGGTGAGTGAATGGGTGGGGGGTGATGGGTAATGGGTGAGTGAATGGGTGGGGGGTGATGGGTAATGGGTGAGTGAATGGGTGGGGGGTGATGGGTAATGGGTGAGTGAATGGGTGGGGGGTGATGGGTAATGGGTGAGTGAATGGGTGGGGGGGTGATGGGTAATGGGTGAGTGAATGGGTTGGGGGTGATGTGAATGGGTTGGCGTTAATACATACATTTCTACATCCATGATTTCAGGAAAGTTAGAAGGGGCTATCTGGAGAGTCTGTGTTTGGTGGGCCGAAGGCCCACCAATAGCCCTCCGCAGAAGCTAGCCAAAAAGTCCGCCCGGAGGGCGGCTTTGCGGCTAGTATATAATATATAATATATATATATATATATATTGACGTGTTGCAGAGGCGAGGGAAACATTACGGTACACACCCTCATAAGAACATAAGAACATAAGAAAATAAGGAAGCTACAAGAGGCCGCGAGGCCTACACGTGGTAGTTCCTGTCACCTAACACTACCTACATCCGCCTTTCATCCCCATCCATGAACCTATCCAGCTCCCCTTTAAAGCTCCCTAATGACTCCGCACTAACTACCTGTCTACTGAGACCATTCCACTCATTCACCACCCTATTTGTGAACCAGTTTTTCCCTATTTCCTTTCTAAATCTACGCTTTTCCAGCTTGAATCCGTTACTTCTTGTTCTACCCTGGTTAAAAGCCGTAAGAACTTTTCCTACCTCTCCTTTATTAAATCCCTTTATCCACTTAAAAACTTCTATCAGATCGCCCCTTACTCTGCGTCTCTCGAGTGAGTGTAATTTTAATAACTTCAATCTCCTCTCATAACTAAAGTTACGCATCCCTTGTATCATTTTGGTCATCCTTCTCTGCACTTTTTCTAACAACACTATATCCATCCTGTAATATGGAGACCAAAACTGAACTGCATAGTCTAGGTGAGGCCTGACTAGAGCCAGATAAAGCTTTAGAATAACTTCCGCACTTCTACTTTTAACACTTCTGGTAATGAATCCTAATACTCTATTAGCTCTATTTCTGGCCTCAATACATTGTTTCCTAGGTCGGAGGTCTGGGCTCACCCTCACTCCAAGATCTTTTTCACCTTCTGATCTTTTCAGCGATACATTGCTTATGGTGTATCTATTACCAGGGTTTTTTCTACCAACATTCATAACGCTACATTTATCAATATTAAATTCCATCTGCCATCTGACTGCCCACTCGTTAAGTTTATCTAAGTCTCCCTGCAATATGAAGAATACCCTCTTCCCCTAAGGCGCTGTGTCCCAGCCTCTCTGCCTGGCCCAACACACGTACTGTTCCCGCCAGGACACAAGGCGGTGGTGAATCATAGCCCGGCACCCCGCTGTCTCCTCGCTCCCTCTGTTATGTTATCTGTCTGTCTGTCTGTCGAGTGTCCTTTGACCGTACACCTGCCCGACCACACACACACACACACACACACACACACACACACACACACACACACACACACACACATGTGCACACACACACACGCGATGACGCATGAACTTTGCTGCTTTGATAATAACACCCACCTGAGACGACCCACCTGTCCGTGTAGAGATGCCCAGGTGTGTGTGTGTGTGTGTGTGTGTGTGTGTGTGTGTGTGTGTGTGTGTGTGTGTGTGTGTGTGTGCAGACGAAGCCTATGTATGTACACACACCATAGATTAAGAGGATAGATGGACTGTTTCTAGATTGGGGTTTCCATGGGGCAATGATACATACAAACGTGAACTACGTATTTATACATATGAACTACTGAAAAAACTACTTCAATGAACTACTACGAAACTACTCTGAACTATTATGAAAACCATCGCTTGCTAACCCACCGAGAGAATCAGATGTCTGGAAAATACTGTGGCTGTAAGACTATAAAGAAATCAAAGTTATGAAAAGTATAGTCGCCACAATCTGACATCTTAAAAACCCTGCGACTGTAATAAAAAAATAAAAAAACAGAAGCTATAAAAAATACTATCGCCACAATTTCTATCTGCGGCTGTAATAAGACAATGTATTAAAGCACAGAATGCATTAAAAATAGTCTGCATAAAATACGTTTCGGAACTCGTTTTGTAGGAAAAATTTATATGCGAATAAAAAACAACAACAGCACAAGAAAGATAATCATTTTTGAACCTGAGACCAAGTTGTGTTTTTCCTGTGACATTTTTCCTGTGACATTTTTCCTGTGACATTTTTCCTGTGACATTTTTTCTGTGACATTTTTCCTGTGACATTTTTCCTGTGACATTTTTTCTGTGACATTTTTCCTGTGACATTTTTCCTGTGACATTTTTCCTGTGACATTTTTCCTGTGACATTTTTCCTGTGACATTTTTCCTGTGACATTTTTTCTGTGACATTTTTTCTGTGACATTTTTCCTGTGACATTTTTCCTGTGACATTTTTCCTGTGAAATTTTTCCTGTGCCATTTTTCCTGTGCCATTTTTACTGTGACATTTTTACTGTGACATTTTTCCTATGACATTTTTCCTGTGACATTTTTCCTGTGACATTTTTCCTGTGACATTTTTCCTGTGACATTTTTACTGTGACATTTTTCCTATGACATTTTTCCTGTGACATTTTTTCTGTGACATTTTTCCTGTGACATTTTTCCTATGACATTTTTCCTGTGACATTTTTTCTGTGACATTTTTCCTGTGACATTTTTCCTGTGACATTTTTACTGTGACATTTTTCCTATGACATTTTTCCTGTGACATTTTTTCTGTGACATTTTTCCTGTGACATTTTTCCTATGACATTTTTCCTGTGACATTTTTTCTGTGACATTTTTCCTGTGACATTTTTCCTGTGACATTTTTTCTGTGACATTTTTCCTGTGACATTTTTCCTGTGACATTTTTCCTGTGACATTTTTCCTGTGACATTTTTCCTGTGCCATTTTTTCTGTGACATTTTTACTGTGACATTTTTCCTATGACATTTTTCCTGTGACATTTTTACTGTGACATTTTTCCTATGACATTTTTCCTGTGACATTTTTCCTGTGACATTTTTCCTGTGACATTTTTCCTGTGACATTTTTCCTGTGACATTTTTCCTGTGCCATTTTTTCTGTGACATTTTTACTGTGACATTTTTCCTATGACATTTTTCCTGTGACATTTTTCCTGTGACATTTTTCCTGTGACATTTTTCCTGTGACATTTTTACTGTGACATTTTTCCTATGACATTTTTCCTGTGACATTTTTCCTGTGACATTTTTCCTGTGAAATTTTTCCTGTGCCATTTTTCCTGTGCCATTTTTACTGTGACATTTTTACTGTGACATTTTTCCTATGACATTTTTCCTGTGCCATTTTTCCTGTGCCATTTTTCCTGTGACATTTTTACTGTGACATTTTTCCTATGACATTTTTCCTGTGACATTTTTCCTGTGCCATTTTTCCTGTGACATTTTTCCTGTGACATTTTTACTGTGACATTTTTCCTATGACATTTTTCCTGTGACATTTTTTCTGTGACATTTTTCCTGTGACATTTTCCTATGACATTTTTCCTGTGACATTTTTTCTGTGACATTTTTCCTGTGACATTTTTCCTGTGACATTTTTCCTGTGCCATTTTTACTGTGACATTTTTACTGTGACATTTTTCCTATGACATTTTTCCTGTGCCATTTTTCCTGTGCCATTTTTCCTGTGACATTTTTACTGTGACATTTTTCCTATGACATTTTTCCTGTGACATTTTTCCTGTGACATTTTTCCTGTGACATTTTTCCTGTGACATTTTTACTGTGACATTTTTCCTATGACATTTTTCCTGTGACATTTTTTCTGTGACATTTTTCCTGTGACATTTTTCCTATGACATTTTTCCTGTGACATTTTTTCTGTGACATTTTTCCTGTGACATTTTTCCTGTGACATTTTTACTGTGACATTTTTCCTATGACATTTTTCCTGTGACATTTTTTCTGTGACATTTTTCCTGTGACATTTTTCCTATGACATTTTTCCTGTGACATTTTTTCTGTGACATTTTCCTGTGACATTTTCCTGTGACATTTTTCCTGTGACATTTTTCCTGTGACATTTTTCCTGTGACATTTTTCCTGTGCCATTTTTTCTGTGACATTTTTCCTGTGACATTTTTCCTGTGACATTTTTCCTGTGACATTTTTCCTGTGACATTTTTCCTGTGACATTTTTCCTGTGCCATTTTTCCTGTGCCATTTTTCCTGTGACATTTTTCCTGTGACATTTTTCCTGTGACATTTTTCCTGTGACATTTTTCCTGTGACATTTTTCCTGTGACATTTTTCCTGTGACATTTTTCCTGTGACATTTTTCCTGTGACATTTTTCCTGTGACATTTTTCCTGTGACATTTTTCCTGTGCCATTTTTACTGTGACATTTTTACTGTGACATTTTTCCTATGACATTTTTCCTGTGACATTTTTCCTGTGACATTTTTCCTGTGCCATTTTTACTGTGACATTTTTACTGTGACATTTTTCCTATGACATTTTTCCTGTGACATTTTTTCTGTGACATTTTTCCTGTGACATTTTTCCTATGACATTTTTCCTGTGACATTTTTTCTGACATTTTTCCTGTGACATTTTTCCTGTGACATTTTTCCTGTGACATTTTTCCTATGACATTTTTCCTGTGACATTTATTCTGTGACATTTTTCCTGTGACATTTTTCCTGTGACATTTTTCCTGTGACATTTTTCCTGTGACATTTTTCCTGTGACATTTTTCCTGTGACATTTTTACTGTGACATTTTTACTGTGACATTTTTCCTATGACATTTTTCCTGTGACATTTTTTCTGTGACATTTTTCCTGTGACATTTTTCCTGTGACATTTTTTCTGTGACATTTTTCCTGAAAATTTTCCTATGACATTTTTTCTGTGACATTTTTTCTATGACATTTTTTCTGTGACATTTTTCCTATGACATTTTTTCTGTGACATTTTTTCTATGACATTTTTTCTGTGACATTTTTCCTATGACATTTTTCCTATGACATTTTTCCTGTGCCATTTTTCCTGTGACATTTTTTCTGTGCCATTTTTCCTGTGACATTTTTTCTATGACATTTTTTCTGTGACATTTTTCCTATAACATTTTTTCTGTGACATTTTTCCTGACATTTTTCCTATGACATTTTTTCTGTGCCATTTTTCCTATGACATTTTTCCTATGACATTTTTCCTGTGACATTTTTCCTATGACATTTTTCCTGTGACATTTTTCCTGTGACATTTTTCCTGTGACATTTTTCCTATGACATTTTTCCTGTGACATTTTTCCTGTGACATTTTTCCTGTGACATTTTTCCTGTGACATTTTTCCTGACATTTTTCCTATGACATTTTTTCTGTGACATTTTTCCTGTGACATTTTTCCTGTGACATTTTTCCTATGACATTTTTTCTGTAACATTTTTCCTGTGACATTTTTCCTGTGACATTTTTCCTGTGACATTTTTCCTGTGACATTTTTCCTATGACATTTTTCCTGTGACATTTTTTCTGTGCCATTTTTCCTGTGACATTTTTCCTATGACATTTTTCCTATGACATTTTTTCTGTGCCATTTCTCCTGTGACATTTTTCCTATGACATTTTTCCTATGACATTTTTCCTGTGACATTTTTCCTGTGACATTTTTCCTGTGACATTTTTCCTATGACATTTTTCCTATGACATTTTTCCTATGACATTTTTCCTGTGACATTTTTCCTGTGACATTTTTTCTGTGCCATTTTTCCTATGACATTTTTCCTATGACATTTTTCCTGACATTTTTCCTGTGACATTTTTCCTATGACATTTTTTCTGTGACATTTTTCCTGTGACATTTTTCCTATGACATTTTTCCTATGACATTTTTCCTGTGACATTTTTCCTATGACATTTTTCCTGTGACCTGTGACATTTTTCCTGTGACATTTTTTCTGTGACATTTTTCCTGTGACATTTTTCCTGTGACATTTTTTCTGTGACATTTTTTCTGTGACATTTTTCCTGTGACATTTTTCCTGTGACATTTTTCCTATGACATTTTTCCTATGACATTTTTTCTGTGCCATTTTTCCTGTGACATTTTTTCTGTGACATTTTTCCTATGACATTTTTCCTATGACATTTTTTCTGTGCCATTTTTCCTGTGACATTTGTTCCTACATTTACCAGACCCCCTTGAGCCACTTCCCACGTCACGCATATTAACGCACATAACACAAGTCATTCAAGTCTGGTCGAAATGACTTTATTTCACTATAAGTACATCAGGTAACTTATTAACTACGGCGATAAGACTAAATTAACGTTTGGTGGAGTTTTGAATGCAAGATAAGATAATGAATAAGAACATAAGAACATAAGGAAGCTACAAGAGGCCATGAGACCTACACGTGGTAGTTCCTGTTACTTAACACTACCTACATCCACCTTTCATCCCCAATTCCCCATCCATAAAGCTGTCTAGCCTCCTTGTAAAACTCCCTTTGGACTCCACACTAACTACCCCATGACTGAGTCCATTGGTCCAATCATCTACCACCCTATATGTGAACCAGTTTCTCCCTGTTTCTTTTTTAAATCTACGCTTTTCCAGTTTTAAATCTACGCTTTTCCAGTTTAAATCTACGCTATTCCAGTTTAAATCTACTCTTTTCCAGCTTAAATCTACGCTATTCCAGTTTAAATCTACGCTTTTCCAGTTTAAATCTACGCTTTTCCAGTTTTAAATCTACGCTTTTCCAGTTTAAATCTACGCTATTCCAGTTTTAACTACCCCATGACTGAGTCCATTGGTCCAATCATCTACCACCCTATATGTGAACCAGTTTCTCCCTGTTTCTTTTTTAAATCTACGCTTTTCCAGTTTTAAATCTACGCTTTTCCAGTTTAAATCTACGCTATTCCAGTTTAAATCTACTCTTTTCCAGCTTAAATCTACGCTATTCCAGTTTAAATCTACGCTTTTCCAGTTTAAATCTACGCTTTTCCAGTTTTAAATCTACGCTTTTCCAGTTTAAATCTACGCTATTCCAGTTTAAATCTACTCTTTTCCAGCTTAAATCTACGCTATTCCAGTTTAAATCTACGCTTTTCCAGTTTAAATCTACGCTTTTCCAGTTTAAATCTACGCTTTTCCAGTTTAAATCTACGCTTTTCCAGTTTAAATCTACGCTTTTCCAGTTTAAATCTACGCTTTTCCAGTTTAAATCTACTCTTTTCCAGTTTAAATCTACGCTTTTCCAGTTTAAATCTACGCTTTTCCAGTTTAAATATACGCTTTTCCAGTTTAAATCTACGCTTTTCCAGTTTAAATCTACTCTTTTCCAGTTTAAATCTACGCTTTTCCAGTTTAAATCTACTCTTTTCCAGTTTAAATCTACGCTTTTCCAGTTTAAATCTACTCTTTTCCAGTTTAAATCTACGCTTTTCCAGTTTAAATCTACGCTTTTCCAGTTTAAATATACGCTATTCCAGTTTAAATCTACGCTTTTCCAGTTTAAATCTACGCTTTTCCAGTTTAAATCTACGCTTTTCCAGTTTAAATCTACACTTTTCCAGTTTAAATCTACGCTTTTCCAGTTTAAATCTACACTTTTCCAGTTTAAATCTACGCTTTTCCAGTTTAAATCTACACTTTTCCAGTTTAAATCTACGCTTTTCCAGTTTAAATCTACACTTTTCCAGTTTAAATCTACGCTTTTCCAGTTTAAATCTACGCTTTTCCAGTTTAAATATACGCTTTTCCAGTTTAAATCTACGCTTTTCCAGTTTAAATCTACTCTTTTCCAGTTTAAATCTACGCTTTTCCAGTTTAAATCTACTCTTTTCCAGTTTAAATCTACGCTTTTCCAGTTTAAATCTACTCTTTTCCAGTTTAAATCTACGCTTTTCCAGTTTAAATCTACGCTTTTCCAGTTTAAATATACGCTATTCCAGTTTAAATCTACGCTTTTCCAGTTTAAATCTACTCTTTTCCAGTTTAAATCTACGCTTTTCCAGTTTAAATCTACGCTATTCCAGTTTAAATCTACGCTTTTCCAGTTTAAATCTACGCGTTTCCAGCTTAAATATACGCTTTTCCAGTTCCACCAATTAGCATCTGGTGGAGTTTTGAATGAAAATTGATAGTAAAATAATGAATGGTGAAGGCGATGACACTTCATAGTAGTCCGCTGGCTGGCTGGTCGGTTGTCCTCACACTCGACTTTGATTGTCCCGGACATGGGTTCGAAGTTGTTGTTTTGTGTATTGTTTGCCTCATCTTAACTTGCGAAACAACGAAGATACGCTACTCTAGTTCTCTTCTTTTCTTTTCCTCCATTTCTGAATTATTGGGTCAAGATTTGTTACGCTGTGAGACTAGGAAGGAACTAATGCATCTAAACAAGAACCCCTCGAAAACCCATCTCAACACCCTTTCTCCCATTCATCATCTCTAAAGGTGTACGTTGTTATGTTAGTTCCGTAAAACTTTTGGGGGGAAGGGTCTCCTGAGCGGCGCCTTAGGGAACCCCCGAGTACCCGTGGCTTGTGCCAGGTCTCACCTTGGCGGGTTACCTGACAGGGGCGGCGGGTGGACGGCAGGCTGTCCTCATCATTATTACAGCTCTGCTCATAGGCCATGTAGCACTGAGAGATGTATCGAACTATATACATGATTAGAACACTTATAATCAAGGCTGGAAATGAACTTCGCGACCACATACCGTCACCCAAAATTTAATTCGAAAATTAACGAACCAACTTGTGGCCGCTAAGTTGGCGGCGCGATGGGAGAGTACAAACCCGTAATATCGTTGGTGTGTTGTGTGGTGTAGTGTGGTATGAAAGTGTGGTGTGATGTCATACCCTGTTTGGCCACGCGAGTGGTACTAGCGCGATCGCCAGTTTTACTATCCAAGTTGCGAGCTTGGAGCTCATTTACATCGTTGGTAATACTGTACAATCACACATACAAAACCATCCACTTTGCATAAGTGTGACAGTTAACCACCCGAATGCGTGAAAAATCGCGAAAAATGAGGAATTCGGCATCGAACGCCGAACGACAGACTGATGCCGGACGCCCTAACCCACCTAACACACACAATCACTGCCTGAACGGCTCGTTCAGGCAGTGATTGTGTTGTGTGTGTGTGTGACTCCCGAGGACTTTGGTCCCTCACGGGCTCTGGCTCCTGCAGGGGAAGGACCTGCTTGCTCTCCAGCCTCCTCCAGCACGTCCTCTACCTCAGTGTGCTTGACCTTCTGCCAATTTGCTGTGTCCTGCTTGGGAGGCTCGTCCTGCTGTCCTCGACCCCGGGCCTCACTGGCAGCCTCCTCCGTCACGCCTGGTGCGGGCAAGGGCACTGCCTCGCTGCCCTTCTCGTGGGGGCGGTGGTGGCGTACCAGGGTCTGCCGTGCACATGTAGG